>CM033645.1:114441595-114801561 GCA_019512145.1 Engystomops pustulosus
ACGCCCACAGAACTGCCGCTCACTGGATGTTTTTTCTTTTTCGGACCATTCTCTTTAAACCCTAGAGATGGTTTTGTGTGAAAATCCCAGTAAATCAGCAGTTTTTGAAATACTCAGACCAGCCCTTCTGGCACCAACAACCATGCCACGTTCAAAGGCACTCAAATCTCCTATCTTCCCCATAGTGATGCTCGGTTTGAACTGCAGGAGATTGTCTTGACCATGTCTACATGCCTAAATGCACTGAGTTGCATTAGAAATTAGAAATTGGATTAGAAATTAAGTGTTAACGAGCAGTTGGACAGGTGTACCTAATAAAGTGGCTGGTGAGTGTATTGTGTAAGGTATAAACTAATGATGAGCACTATATTGTAATGAATAGTAATATAAATTATACAATGGCATAATAAGTTAAAGGGCACCTACCACCACGATTCTACCTATAAAGGTAGAACGGGTGGTAGGTGGATGAATGGGACGTAAGGATAGCCCTTTTTGGGCTAATCCTTACGTCCCGGCTATCCTTTTGTAAAATTTAATGAGTTTATATGCTAATTTTTTAAGCGGCTACTGGGGCGTGGTTTAATGAGTTTATATGCTAATTTTTTAAGCGGCTACTGGGGCGTGGAGTAGCCGGACATGAGGCTACTAGTCGCGGCTACTCCACACCCCAGTAGCCTCATTCCTCCGCCTACGAGGTAATCTTCGGCGCACAGCTCCTCGTATCTGCGCGCCCTTGTGCAAATACGTCATAACATGATGGGGCCAAGGCATCCAATGGCACATGTAATTTGAAAAAAGAAAAGAGGGATGCATATATGTAAAGTCAATAAGAAGAGTTTTTATTATTAAGCATTCACATAAACACAATTAAAAACCATTAAAAAGTCCTAAATCGGACATACACAAAGAACCAATCAGACAATGGACGCAGGCCTACGGGTGCTCCGAGGCCGGTGCTACTGCGCATGCGCAGAACGCCGGGTACTCAGGGTTAACAAACTTCATAAAAGTTGTTTTACGTACGTTGAGGGGTGTAGTTTCTATAATGGGGTAATTTATGGGGTTTTACTTTTATTTAGGCCTCTCAAAGTGACTTGAATCCTGAGCAGGTCCCTCAATAGCAGGATTTTGCGTTTTTTATGAAAACGTGAAAAATTGCACCTAACGTTCAAAGGCCCATAACATCCTACAAAAATAAGAGTATGCATATAAAACCATGTCCACATAAAGTAGACATTCGGTGAATGTTAGTTATTAAGTTTTTTTGCTGTTATGACTATGTGTGGAAAAAGTAGAACATTTTGAAGTTCGAAAATCGAGAATTTTTCCAAATTTTAACCAAATATCTGATTTTCTCATAAAAAATGCCTGCTGGAGTCACCCACGGTTCATGTCACTGCAAGAATTTCTATTTTTCAGTCCGCCCCGGCCCGGGGAAGGAAACACTTTCAAGGAAATGCAGAACCCTATAAAAAAATACAGTAATAAACTCCACCTATATCCAATTAGCGGGAACGGTATGTAAACGAAGCGCTTCAATCCCCGCGATTGGCATCAGAAATCAGTACTTTAATTTCCTTCTGACCAGTGTGGAGATTATTTGGACTGGGTCCACACTTTCGTAAAATAACTCTTCTATGCCACCTTGTGTAACTCTTTTTTTTGTCTTTTTTTTTTTTAACAAAAGCCTGGTCTATGGCCTTTTCCCCTTTGAGAAACTTGGTCAAGAAAGAAAACTTGCATTTTTTTTTTGTGGCAATTACACAATCATTTTTTTTTATTCGTTATTTATTCTCTTTAATTCTATTTTTAGTTGATTAATGATGTAATAACGCTACAAGAATCTTGGAATTTTACATGTATATTTAAAATCCCCCGGACTCGCGTATCAACCATTAGTAATGGATATATGTTTGCCACTTAAATTTTACTGTTCCTCGGATATTTCTTTATACAGTATTAATTCTTAGGTTTATCCCTTCGCCGATAGAAACACCAATTTGGAGTGACTTCACCCTCTCAAGATTTATGTGCGGACCCAGGTAGTGACCCTATACATTTGATTGTGCGTTTGATTCAGTTGTATTAGGAATTCTGAGAAGCGCTTGGTTCAAGCGATAATTTGTCGAACTTTCGTCATTACGCTTTATTAACCACTTAAGACCGCGTAGCCACTTTTTCACCTTCTGAACCGGCCCATTTTTTCAAATCTGCTCGGTCCCACTAATAAGTGGTATACTTTGAAACGCTTAACTATCCACTGCTTTAAACCATCGTTTTCCTCGTTCCACATTTGTACTTCTGTTCAGTTGAACAATTGTGGTGGTGATGTTTTGCATTTATACTTAATAACTAACATTCACCGAATGTCTACTTTATGTGGACATTCGGTGAATGTTAGTTATTAAGTTTTTTTGCTGTTATGACTATGTGTGGAAAAAGTAGAACATTTTGAAGTTCGAAAATCGAGAATTTTTCCAAATTTTAACCAAATATCTGATTTTCTCATAAATAAATGCAAAACATACCACCAAAATTTTTCAACTAACATGAAGTACAATGTGTCACGAGAAAACGATTTTAAAATCACTTGGATATTTTAAAGCGTTTCAAAGTTATAACCACTTATAGTGACACAGGGCAGATTTGAAAAAATGGGCCGTGTCAGGAAGGTGAAAAGTGGCTACGGCGTTAAGGGGTTAATAAAGCGTAATGACGCGTTTCGCGCTTGAACCAAGCGCTTCCTCAGATTCCTATACATATAATCACCAGCTCAAGATTTATAGGGTCACTCTTGTCCCCATAAATCTTGAGCTGGTGAAGCACTCAGTTGGTGCTTCGGAAGGGATCCTACTACATTAAATGTATAAAGAATATCCAGGAAACAGAAAATTTAGTTGAACATATTCCTCTTTAATTGTATTGATCACTCAAGGGCCTGTGGTGAAAAGGATAGTATAAATGCACCTACCTGCTCCTCTGGTTTGAAAACTTTTTTTGGACTGCCACATACAGACACTCAATCTATTAAATTTTTCTGGAGGGAGGACAACCTACCTGCTCCTCTGGTTTGGAAACTTTTTTGGACTGCCACATACAGGCACTCAATCTATTTAATTTTTCTGGAGGACAACCTACCTGCTCCTCTGGTTTAAAAACTTTTTTGGACTGCCACATACAGGCACTATCCAAATTCAACTGTCTCCATAGCAGCCTCCACACGTCGTCTTTTTAGCTGCCTCCACACGTTGTCCATATAGCTTCCTCCATACATCGTCCCCTTATCAAACGAGCTGTGTCAGGCAGAATTTTGGGTTGTTTTCATAGCTTCCACATCAAACTTGTTAACTTTGTCGCCACCCTGCTGTGTTATCCACAAAATATACTGGCAAACTTTTATCATTTACCGATATTATTTCAGCGCTTCTTGCGCATCTGTTTACATTCCCTTCACCCGCCATAACCCAAACTTATAAGAACACTACTACACTTGATCTTATACAAAAGGTTCTTAGAAGTGCTGTTTGGGGAGTAGCCGAGAGACAGGGGCTTGGACAGGCGAAAGCTCGCCTGGCAGCGGAGCGCCAGCTCCATCCCAAGATCCAACTAACATAGTTTTAACTGCAGCACCTTTAATCTACTTCTACAATCGCTCTGCGCTGCTGGTAATCTCTGGATAACATGGTTAATGTTGAATTCCACCTCGTGGGCACGTCCCACAACAGTCGGTGAGCGGGCAGTTGGAGGCGGCGCTGCGCTGCCCTGAGAGTGACAGCATCTGTGCTGGACTTCCTGAAATGCGCACAGATGCGGCGCACCGTCGCTTAGCGACGGCACTGCTGCTGTGCCTAGAGCTACCGACAGATGGCGCCATGCCCACGGATGGTAATTCGGAGGAGGAGGTGGAGGAGGGGTGGGAGGAGGAGGAGGCATAGTAGGCATGAGAGACCTGGACCGAGGTAGGCCCCGCAATCCTCGGCGTCGGAAGTATATGACCAGCCCCAGGGTCAGACTCGGCCCCAGCCTCCGCCAAGTTAACCCAATGTGCCGCCAGCAATATACAGTGGCCCTGCCCGGCAGCACTCCTCCACGTGACCGTGGTCAGGTGGACCTTGTCAGAAACGGCGTTGGTCAGGGCACGGATGATGTTGTCTGACACGTGCTGGTGCAGGGCTGGGACGGCACATCGGGAAAAATAGTGGTGGCTGGGGACCGAATACCAAGGGGCGGCCGCCGCCATGAGGTTTCGAAAGGCCTCGGTCTCTACCAGCCTATAGGGCAGCATCCTCAGGCTATGCAGTTTGGAGATGTGGACGTTGAGGGCTTGGGTGTGTGGGTGGGTTGCACTGTACTTCCTCTTGCACTCCAGCGTCTGGGGTATGGAGACATTGGTGGATGCTGTGGAGGATCGTGGAGGCAAAGATGTGGTTTTCGCATGGGAGGTGTTTGGGTTGGGGTCCTGGCAGGGGGCTGACTAGCAGAGGCAGCAGGTGACACACGGGAAAGAGCAGTGGTGTGCGCGGCCGGAGGTGAACGGCCTTGGTTCCGTTGAGTGGGGTGTTTAGCATTCATATGCCTGCGCATACTGGTGGTGGTTAAGCTGGTAGTGGTGGAACCCCTGCTGATCCTGGTGTGGCACAGGTTGCATACCACAGTCCGTCGGTCATCCGGTGTTTCTTTAAAGAACCTCCAGACTTTGGAAAATCTAGCCCTCGCCACGGGAGCTTCACTACGTGAAACATTTGGCGCTGATGCACCAGCTCTGGCCCTGCCTCTCCGTCTGGCCCCACCACTGCCTCTTCCAACCTGTTCGCGTCGACGACTCGCCTCCGTCTCAGAAGCACTGTGTTCACCCGGCCTATCAACCCAGCATGGGTCTGTCACCTCATCATCCTCCGATCCCTCAGTCTGCTCTCCCCTCGGACTTCCTGCCCTGACAACAACTTCACCACTGTCTGACAACCGTGTCTCCTCATCGTCCGACACCTCTTTACACACTTCTTCCACTACGTCAACAATGTCATCATCACCCACAGACTGCGACCGGTGGAAAACCTGGGCATCGGAAAAGAGCTCAGCAGCAACCGGACAAGTGGTTTGTGACTCTGGCAAGGTTTCAGAAAACAGTTCTTCAGAGTATGCCGGTTCAAATGCCAAATTTTCCTGGGAGGGGGCAGACTGGGGGGAAGGAGGCTGATGTGGAGGAGTGCTGATTTCGGTGACATGGGTGGACTGCGTGGAAGACTGACTGGTGGACAAATGGCTAGAAGCATTGTCCGCAATCCACGACATCACCTGTTCGCACTGTTCTGGCCTCAACAGTGCTCTACCACGGGTCCCAGTACCTTGAGACATGAACCCAGGGAGTGTAGCTCTGCGGCGTTCCCCTGCTCCCTCATCAGCAGGTGGTGTCTCACCCCGCCCAGGACCACGGCCTCTGACTCCTGCAGTAGTGGGACGCCCACGTCCACGCCCTCGTCCTCTACCCCTAGCCCTCGGGTTCAACATTTTCAAAATTAATGGCTAGTTTCTAACCTACACTGACAGCACACAACACGATTTTGTGCTGTGCCTGATGACTTTTAGTTTTGAAAAAAAAGAAAAGAAAAAGCAGACTCTGCCTAATTCAATCAAACCCCTTATAAATTGTCCCACTTAGGTGTTTGAGATGGATATGTGTGTCAATAAGAGCTATACAGAACATTCGCAAGACTCCCTGCAAATTCGTCACAATATGGTACTAGCTGCACTACTAGTGCCAGCAAGGCCAGCCACAAGCAAATCAACAAAATATATATATATATAACGCTATTGTAGGCCTAAGAAAGCCGGTTGGGTTCTTGCATGCCAAGTTTCTAACCTACACTGACAGCACACAACTGGATTTTAAGTCACTTTAAGTTTTGAAAAAAAAAAAGGCAGACTGTGCCTAATTCAATCAAACCCCTAATAAATTGTCCCACTTAGGTGTTTGAGATGGATATATGTGCCACTAAGAGCTAAAAAGAACGTTCGCAAGTCTCCCTGCAAATTCCTCACAATATGGTACTAGCTGTACTACTAGTGCCAGCAAGGCCAGGCACAAGCAAATCAACAAAATATATATATATAACGTTATTGTAGGCCTAAGAAAGCCGGTTGGGTTCTTGTATGCCTAGTTTCTAACCTACACTGACAGCACACAACTGGATTTTAAGTCACTTTAAGTTTTGAAAAAAAAAAAAGAGGAAGAAACATAACTTGAATAGATGAAGACGACAGAGTCACTGGCTGTGCGAAGTATAACCCTCGTGGCATTGTTATTCTTCTGGTGCTAGAAAGAGGTGCTATGAGTTGTTGCTGAACATATCATATGCACTTCACAGTTCGTGCCCAGGTCTGGCTTACCACCCATTGCTAATAATACCTAGATCGCGACTGGACCAGGTAAGTAGTAATATGCCCAAATGTGTGGGTGCAAGCGGGGGGGGCAGTTCTTACCACCATGTGGGCATATCTGCACACATTTTGGGGAAGGCACCGGCAAGGTATTACTTGTGGGGCTTGAGACCGGGACCTGACAGGGATGTTTTAACTGTAACAATTTAATAGATTTGAAGCGCCAAACTGCCCTATACCATAAGACAACGTGGCAGTAATCTACTAGGTGCGATACACAAGTTCCTCAGTGCTGTATATTACAGTACCCATGTGCTTTTGTATACAATAGAACAGCATAGTTTAGGCACACTTTATTCTAACAGGTTATAAGGGTAGTATGAACCCTAAAGCAACATAAGGGCAGTAATTATACGCTATCACTCACCGGCCACTTTATTAGGTAACCATGCTAGTAATGGTGTGGACACCCCCTTTTGACCTTCAGAAATGCTTCAATCTTCGTGGCATTAGATTACACAAGGTGCTGAAAGATTACTCGAGATTTTGGTCATATTGACAGATTGCATCACACAGTTGCCGCAGATTTGTCGGCTGCAACATCCATGATTGCAAAGCTCCGTTCCACACATACCAAAAAATGCTCTATTGCGATTTAGATGGGACTGTGGAGGCCTTTGATACCAGTGAAAACTCATGTGTCATGTTCCAGAAAACCAGTCTGAGATGATCCAGCTTTTGACATGAGCATATCTGTGAAAGTAGACCATCAGATGTTGGGTAATTGTGGTTCCTTAAAGGGATGGAACATGGTCAGAAACACATACTCAGGTAGGCTGTGGCGTTGCCAACGATGCTCAATTGGTACAGGGGCCCAAAGAGTGCCAAGAAAAATATCCCCACACCATGACACCACCAGCCTGAACCGTTGATACAAAAGGCAGGATGGATCCATGCTTCATGTTTTGACGCCAAATTCGGCCTACCATCCGAAAATGTCGCAGCAGAAATCGAGACTCATCAGACAGGCAACGTTTTTCCAATCTTCTACTGTCCAATTTCGATGAGCTTGTGCAAATTGTAGCCTCAGTTCCTGTTCTTAGTGAAAGGAGTGGCACCCGGTGTGGACTTCTGCGCTGTAGCCCATCGCCTCAAAGTTCGACGTACTGTGCGTTCAGAGATGCTCTTCTGCCTACCTTGGTTGTATAATGGGTGGCGATGGAGTCACTGTTGCCTTTATATCAGCTCGAACAGTCTGCCCATTCTCCTCTGACATCTGGCATCAACAAGGCATTGTCCGCCCACAGAACTGGCCGCTCACTGGATGTTTTTCTTTTTCGGACCATTCCTGTAAACCCAGAAGATGGTTGTGTGTGAAAATCCCAGTAGATCAGCAGTTTCTGAAATACTCAGACCAGCCCTTCTGGCACCAACAACCATGCCACGTTCAAAGGCACTCAAATCTCCTTTCTTCCCCATAGTGATGCTCGGTTTGAACGCAGGAGAGCTTGTCTGACCATGTCTACATGCCTAAATGCACTGAGTTGCCGCCATGTGATTGGTGCTAGAAATTAAGTGGTACGAGCAGTTGGACAGGTGTACCTAATAAAGTGGCTGGTGAGTGTATTGTGTAAGGTATAAACTAATGATGAGCACGATATTGTAAATGAATTGTAATATAAATTATACAATGGATAATAAGTTAAAGGGCAAATACCACCACGCTTCTACTATAAAGTTGAACGCGGTGGTAGGTGATTGAATGGGACGTAAGCATAGCCCTTTTTGGGCTATCTTAGCCCGGCTATCTTTTGTAAACTTTAATGAGTTTATATGCTAATTTTTAAGCGGCTACTGGGGCGTGGAGGTAGCCGGAATGAGGCTATAGTCGCGGCTACTCCACACCCCAGTAGCCTATTCCTCGCCTACGAGGTAATCTTCGGCGACAGCTCCTGTATCTGCGCGCCCTTGTGCAAATACGTTCATAACATGATGGGGCCAAGGCATCCAATGGCACATGTAATTTGAAAAAGAAAGAAAAGAGGGATTGCATAATGTAAGTCAATAAGAAGAGTTTTATTATTAAGCATTCACATAAAAACAATTAAAAACCATTAAAAGTCCTAAATCGGACATACACAAAGAACCAATGAGACAATGGACGCAGGGCATACGGGTTGCTCCGAGGGCGGGTGCTATGCGCATGCGCAGAACGGCCGGGGACTCGGGTTAACAAATTTCATAAAAGTTGTTTACGTACGTTGAGGGGGTTTGTAGTTTCTATAATGGGGTAATTTATGGGGTTTTACTTTTATTTAGGGCCTTCAAAGTGACTGATCTGAAGCAGGTCCCTCAATAGCGGATTTTGCGTTTTTATGAAAACGTGAAAAATTGACACCAACGTTCAAAGGCCCATAAATCCTAACAAAATAAGAGTATGCATATAAAACCATGTCCACATAAAGTAGACATTCGGTGAATGTTAGTATAAGTTTTTTTTGCTGTTATGGACTATGTGTGGAAAAATAGAAACATTTTGAAGTTAGTTCGAAAATCGAGAATTTTCCAAATTTAACCAAATATCTGATTTTCTCATAAATAAATGCAAAACATACCACCAAAATTTTTCAACTAACATGAAGTACAATGTGGCACGAGGAAAACGATTTTTAAAATCACTTGGATATTTTAAAGCGTTTCAAAGTTATAACCACTTATGAGTGACACAGGGCAGATTTGAAAAAATGGGCCGTGTCAGGAAGGTGAAAAGTGGCTACGGCTTAGTTAAGGGGTTAATAAGCGTAATGAAGCGTTTCGCGGCTTGAACCAAGCGCTTCCTCAGATTCCTATACATATAATCACCAGCTCAAGATTATAGGGTCACTCTTGTCCCTATAAATCTTGAGCTGGTGAGAGCACTCAGTTGGTGCTTTGGAAGGGATCCTACATACATTAATGTATAAAGAATATCCAGGAAAAGAAAATTTAAGTTGAACATATATCCTTATAATTGTATTGATCACTCAGGTCTGGGTGATTTGTAGATTTTTAAATTACCAGTTTCTTTTGTAGCGTTATTATCCTTTATACTTTAAAGAGAATAAATAAAGATATATTGATTGATATGCACGCAAGTGGTTCTTTTTTGACCAAAGGGTCCTCAGGGAGGCCATGCCCAGGCCTTTTTTTAAAAATTATGCCAGATGATAAATGTTGGACCAGTTCAAATAATCCACACTTCGAGAATTAATGAATTATGATGCAATAGCGGGGATTGAGAGCATTGCGTTATAGACCGGTGTCCCTGCTAGTGGTATAGTGGAGCCATTATACTGTATTTTAGGGTGTTTGCATTGCCTTGAATTTTCCTTGCCTGTGTTACTGAAAATAGGAAATCTTGCAGTAAGGCAAACCGTGGGGAACAGGCATTTTTCCTCTTTTCTCCTGCATCCATTTAGTGGGGCATGTATGACACTTAGGCTTTGAACCTCCTTCCCAATAAATTAGTACGAGGGGTCTAGTGCACTCAATTCATGCCACAGACTTTCTTTCTTTAGTGGATGGTTTTGTAATTTCTCTCCGCTGGGGACAGTGTCCTGATAAGGGCTCATTCACCGGCCATCATGAGGATCGTACATGTGGCCGGCATAATAGTCCCCACGACGGAATGGTGGTATGTGGTAATCGTTGGACCCACATTGGGACACCGATCTGAGCCAGACACAGCCAAAAGGTTAGAGATGCTCTATTTTTGCAGAGTTTGCGGCTTCGCCGCCGCTGTTTCATATGGAGGGAGGAGGGGTCACCTCCCTCACCTCCATGCACTGGCGGTATGTTCCCTTTAGATAAATTACTGGGTGCTCTTCCCCATTTACTGCTTGAGACAAAACGCACCAGACCTACATCAGGACGCCTCGTCTGGACCCAAACTCGCAGGAGAAAGTCAGTGAAGCTATCACCACTGGTGACTACACAATGACTTGTTTTTTAGCTCTGTAAAAGCACCCTCTGCTCTGGAGACCAGTCAAAAAAAAGAACTGCTATCTCTGCAACGTGGGGCAAAATCTACTTGTCGTTATCCCACAATTCAGTTCTGAATAGCTCCACTTGATTCAGTTGGAGCTTAATTTTCCCTCTTCCACTATGAAACCAGGTACCTGTTTTCCTCCATTCCTAGGGCGCATTTATTTGGCTTAATTGTTAACCAGCCCTCTGAGACTTCAGAACGAGGCTGAAGCTCAATGAGGTGAACTTCTAGAGTGAGCGAGTGTGTATTGTTGCCGAGGCGTGATGCCGTTCGAGATAGCGTATTCGGAACGGGGCGCTTGTCGGACGAGTATTTTCCCCTGCTCGAAGATCGAAATTTAATTAAGAAAAAGCAGTGAGGAACCGTGAAGAATAGAATAAATTACAGTGAACACAGGATTCATTTAAGTGAAGAACCACAGTTCGAAGAAAAGATTGCAGATGTTCGGAAATCTCTGCTCACTTAGCCGAGACACGAGCGACGACGCTTGGATCAGGCATGGTCAGGAAGCGGAGGTTTTGAAGTGGAGCAGAGTGGAGCGGGATGGGAGGAGCGGAGCGGGCATCACCGAGAGGTAGTGCAGGCATCACGGAGCGGGCGGCGGTGGGCATCGGAGACGGGGCTGGATTGCGGGCATCGGGAGGGGGCTGGAGAAGGATCGGAGGGGGCGCTGGAGCGCCGGCGGGCATCGGAGCGGGTGCTGACCGGCACGGAGCAGGGGCGGAAGCAGGGCAACGAGCGGGGCGTGGAGCAGGCCACGGAGCGGGGTGGAGCGGGCATTGTGCGCGGGGCTGGACGGGCATCGGAGCGGGGGCTGGACCGCCTCGGAGCGGGGCTGGAACAGGCATCAGAGCAGGCTGGAGCGGGGCTGGAGTGGGCATCGGAGCGGGGCGAGGCGGGATCAGAGCGGGGCGGAGTGGGAATCGGACCAGGCATCAAAATCGGGGCTGGACGGCGGGCGGAGCGGAAGCTGGAGCGGGCATCGGAGCGGGGCTGGAGCGAGCAGGAGCGGCAAAGGAGTGGGCTGGAGGGGCATCGGAGCGGCTGGGCAGGAATAGAGCGGGGCTGGAGCAGGCATCGGAGCAGGGGCTGGAGCAGGCAATCGGAGCGGGGACGAGTGGGGCTGGAGCAGGCACGGAGCGGGGCTGGAGCAGGCATCGGAGCGGGCAACGGAGTGGGGCTGGAGCTGGCATCAGAGCGGGACTGGAGCAGGCATCGGAACGGGCTGGAGCGGGCAATGGAGCAGGGCTGGAGCAGGCATCGGAGCGTGCATCGGAGCGGCCAACGGAGCGGGCATCGGAGCGGGGCTGGAGCGGACATCGGAGTGGGGCTGGAGCGGGCCAACGGAGCGGGCGGGCATGGATTTGGGACATCGAAGCGGGGGTGGAGCGGACAATCGAGCCGGGGTTGGAGCGGACATCGAAGCGGGGCTGGAGCGGGGCATCGGAGAGGGGCTGGAGCGGGCATCGGAGCGGGGCTGGAGGGGCAAAACGGAGGGGCTGGAGCGGGGCATCAGAGCGGTGGGCTGGAGCTGGCATCTGGAGGGGGCTGGAGCGGCATCGGAGTGGGGATGAGCTGTCGGAGCGGGTGGAGCTGGCATCAGAGCGGGGCGGAGCGGGCATCGGAGCGGGGTGGAGCGGGGCTAAGGACGAGATGGGGAGAATGGCATCGGAGTGGGGCTGGAGCAGGCATCGGAGCGCGGGCTGGAGCAGGCCTCGGAGCGGGCTGAGCAGGCCATCGGAGCGGGGCTGGAGCGGGCACGGAGCAGGCGGAACGGGCATGGAGGACGGAGAGGGCATGAGGAGCGGGCATCACGGAGTGGAGCAGGTGGAGCTGGGCTGGAGGAGAGATTGGAGGGGGCTGAAGGCGAAAGCTGGAGCGGAGCGGGCTGGAGCGCACCAACAGCACAGAAGAATGCAGTGAAGAACAGATTGCAGATATTCCGAACATGTTACTTATCGGAAGGGACGCGCGCCAAGGGTTGCTCTTCACAATAGTATGTGTACAACAATGTGTGAAGAACACATGCAAAGATGTCATAGAACATTCTTCACGTGCACTGTGTTCTTTCAACGTGTTCTTTCAGTGAAAAATCTGCAAACATCTGCAATGTGTTCTTCTTTAGTGTTCTTTCAATCTGTTCTTTCAGTGAAAAATGCTCGAGTCTCCCATTGACTTCACTCAAGCATCGGGAAAAGTTTGTCTCGAATAACGAGCACTCGAGCATTTTAGTACTCGCTCATCTCTAGTGACTTCTCCAGTCATGACTGAAAATAAAGTATGCTGCTGCATACTTCCTATGAGGACGTAGAACCTGGTCCATGGCTCTCTGGAAAGTGGCGGGGGCCCCCTGCAACCCAAATGGCATTCAAATGTACTGAAAGCACCCCTCAGGGGTGGAAAATGCCGTCTTCTCCTTCTCCTAGACAACGGAATCTACCGATATCCCTTAGTGAGGTCTATGGTGCTGATGTACCTTGCTAGTCCTAATTGCTCAATTAGCTCATCCACCCTGACATGAGGCTCTGTGATGATTTCATGTTCTATCACATTGGTACAACCAGGGCATTCTGTGAAGAGATCCTTGTTCCAGTATTTCCCTACAATTTTTCTTGATGCCTGACTCCGATTGAGTCACTAGGCAAGAAACCTTGGGGGAAAGTCCCTCTCTTTCCAGGGTTTGATTAGACATGGTAGATCTGAAAGGGCTTCCTCTTCCCTGGCTGATGGACCCTATAGTTGACCACCCCATCCTTCTCCATCCTATCTCATAGGGCCCCTGCCATTTCGCGAGGAACTTGCTCTCCACAGTACTCCTGGATTGAATTGTCTCACAGTGGCACAGGATCGACTGGGGGTCTTAGTGTCCACCAGTGAAATTGATTCTGGGGGCCCACCTACTGCTACATGGACGTGTGAATTATAGGGCAACTTACAAATACAACTGTCTTGGTGACCATAGGTCAGTGATGGCGAACCTTTTAGAGCCTGAGTGCCCAAACTTCAACCAAAAGCGACTTATTTATTGCAAAGTGCCAGCGCAGCACTTTAAGCAGTAATGTATTTCTCCTTGTTCATTGACAACTTTCAATCCTTCAGCCTCCCAAGGACACCAACCCAGTTGAAAGGAGGAGGGCAAATTCCCCTATCATTGTAGGAAGGTTCTGCAGCCAGATTCTTTGAGTTCTGTATGATGAACTTCATTCTGGGGTGATGGCCTGGGTGCCCACAGAAAGGGCTCAGAGTGCCGCCTCTGGCACCAGTGCCATAGATTTGCCACCACTGCCATAGGTTGTACCTGATATTGCAACCAAGCTCCATTTATTTCTACATGTCTGAGCTTCAATGATCAAATATTGTGCTATTTTTGTAAGAAGGAAGCCATGTTTCTCATAAACTTGTCCAATATTTACTGTATAGGTTAATATTTCAGATTACTAGGGGTTCAAGCAGTTAAACAGAGAGATGAAAGTCCCCTGTAAATAAAGCTTTGACAGAAATATGTTAGTGGTGCTTTTATGCTGCTCTAAAAGGAAATCTATCATGAAAACTCAGACTGTAAGCTCTTCTGTCCTTCACTCATCGACTGTATCACCCTCTCATCCTTATAGACTGTAAGCTCTTGTGTTCCCCCTCATCCTCATGGACTGTAAGCTCTTGTGCCACCCCCTCATCCTCAGACTGTAAGCTCTTGTGTCCTTCACTGATCCTCATTGACTCTGTATCACCGTCTCATCCTCATAGACTGTAAGCTCTTGTGTCACCCCCTCATCCTCATAGACTGTGAGCTCTTGTGTCACCCCCACATCCTCATAAACTGTAAGCTCTTATGATCAGGGCCCTCACTCCTATTATTCCATATGACTGTTTGTACTCTGTAATGTAATATTTCATTTGTATTTGAGATTACATCAGGCGAGGGAGAAGAAAATGCTTGAGCAGAGAGGGAGGGTGGGACAGTGTAACAGCCCTTGAAGCTGCAGCACAGAAAAGCTTGGGTAACACCCCAGAAGCACCTCTGAATCTTAAGAATCATTTTAATCATAGATTTTAGAAGGAACAAAGCCACGAATAACAAATAAAAGAAGATTACAACTTTGTCTTAGTGGTTGGATCTATGATTAAGGCTACATTCACAGGATTGTATGGGTGACTTATATAGGGCCACAAATTTTTGCTGTATATACATCCCCCATAGTTGTCTATGGTGCCCGAGCTTGGTATGAGCCTTGGTGGCAAAAAAGATAGAACATGCACTAAATTTGGCTGTAAGAATGGCCGTGTGGCTCTATTCTCTATGGAGAGGGGAGAGGTGAGCAGTGCTCATCCCTTCTTCTCTCCGGGGCACCTGACGTTTGCCCGTGTAGGTACACTTTCCTGTCAATGTAGCCCAAGTTTATCATGATCCATTTTGACAGTTGATATCCTTTAAATTGACACTTGCATTCCCATAGAAGTCTGTGGTAATATGAAAACTATGAATACTGTGCAGGTGTCATTTAACATAATTGTGCGAACCTTCAAGAGGTTGTGGCAGCATCTGCCAACCTTACGTTTTTGTGGATCCACAAAAACGGATGTGACCCAGATTATACACAAACTACTTATGGCTCAGAAACTGATTACGCACTGATGACACATAGACGGCAAAAAACATGCAGTTAGGGCAAGTGATCCTGCACTTCTGTTAGTATATTCTAATCTGTCATGTACTGAGCAGCAGGAAAGCACGGTAGATACCGTAAGACATTTCCCCTTTCTTCTATTGTCAGTACCATCACAGTGATATATAAAAAAGTATTTTATATCACCATTTTCTTATACCTGTTTTTTATACTTGGTTGAGGTAAGATAAGTTTTGCGGGACAAGGTGACGACTGCATTCAGAACATTTTGTGTAATTTACATCCTTTTAATCGCTTTTTATTTAAATATTTGTTTAAATGAAGGAAAATATGCATTTGGACAATCTGCAGAGGAGGGAAGCACATGGGAAGTAGGGGGTTAAAGTAAAGCTATAGAAAATCAGAGTGGGCTGAAGAACTACAACTCTCAGATGTTCTTTCAGCTGCTGGGAGTTGTAGTTCTAAGATGTGTAATTACTAATATGAATTGTAGTCCACTTTTATTCCTGTTCATACCTAGTGCTCGGTGCAGGAGGCCACCACACAAGTTTGCAGTTCTCTCTTCCTTATGGAGGTCCCGCTGCTGTGCACAGCAGGGTTAGGTGGTGCGTGCTTAGGGCAGGCTGTGCTGAAACGCTAGACCCCTTCTGATTGGTGACTGCAGATGCCTGTCAGGACCAGGAGGTGGGTGCAGCCTCTGCTCAGCAGCTCCTGGGCTGGAAATACTTTAGCCAAGCTGCTCAGTGCAGGACATTAACTCTTTGTTTACCTGCTGGAGCAGCAGTGAGGTGTAATATGCTCAGTTTCCCTCACTGCCCCAGCGTTGTGGGAAGATGAGAGACTCTGCAGCTGAATATGCTGCCTGCTCTCTGATCCTCTGCACTCCCGAGGCAGAGGCTGTAAATCACTGACAGTCCCTGCTGGGGTCACTGTCTGTGCCTGCTCTCAGTCCCAGGAGCTGTCCAGGCCTAGCGACTGAGAGCAACTCACTGACACTGATAGATGCCTGAACCTCATCAGTGTTCGGCATATGATATTGAGGGGGCCGAGCCAAGAGCATTCAGCGCCCACCGGGGGTTTCCCCGGC
This sequence comes from Engystomops pustulosus, assembly GCA_019512145.1. Taxonomy (NCBI): domain Eukaryota; kingdom Metazoa; phylum Chordata; class Amphibia; order Anura; family Leptodactylidae; genus Engystomops; species Engystomops pustulosus. Next base: position 114,457,716 of record CM033645.1, read on the forward strand.
CTCCCGGTGTCCCAGTCCGACCCTGCACGGGCAGATCTATTATAAACCCTGGCTTGTGAGTCTTGGGCCTGAAGAAGATGCTCTTTTACATCTGGCATCACCCTGGACATCCTCTCCTGCATCTGAGCTAAATGCTCAATCACACTCTTATAGGGTGTAACCTCACTTTCCCAAGTTTATTTTACTACATCTAAGAGACCTCTGGGGTGCCTGCCATAAAGTAATTCAAAAGGTGAAAACCTGATGGAGTATTGGGGCACTCCTCTGATCGAAACCAAAATATAAGGTAAAAGACAGTCCCAGTGTTGCCCATCCTTCCCTACCACCTTTTTCAGCATGGCCTTCAGGGCTTTGTTAAATCGTTCCACGAGACCATCTGTCTGGGGGTGGTACACTGATGTGCGCAACTGGGTGACTTTTAACACCTTACACAGTTCCCTCATCACCTTTGACATGAAAGGGGTTCCCTGGTCCGTTAAGATCTCCTTGGGAATCCCTGTGAGGTAAAAAAAAAGCATAAAATAATTCCCTGACAATATTTTGGCAGGAGCGGTTCCTTATGGGGACAGCTTCAGGTTAACGTATCACATAATCCACAATGACCAGGATGTACTGTTCCCCCCGAGCTGACTTCACTAAGGGTATTACCAGATCCATTGCTATTCTTTCAAATAGGATGTCAATAATTGGCAAATGGACCAGGGGGCTGCGGAAATGTGCTACTGGGGATGTGACCTGGCAGATCGGGGAATACTGTCAATCCTGCCCTATTTCAAGGTTACATCCTGGCCAATAGAATCGCTGCAGTAACCTCAAGTGTTTTGTCCACCCCTAGGTGGCCTACCAATATGTGTGAATGGGCCATATCCATAACCATATGCCTATTTGGCACTGGGACTAGTAGCTGCTCCACTATATCATCCCTTATCTTAAGATATAAAAGGTCCTGATTCAGGGCAAAATGTGAGAACCGGTTATCTGCCCCAGGTTCTTGAGGCGCCCCATTTAACACTGTTACATTCTCTAGCCCCCCTTTTAAGGTCATGTCCTGGAGTTGGGCCATGCTAAAATTTTCCCTGCATACATTTAAGTCAAGGACAACTGCCTCCTCTGAAGTTGAATCTTCATCATTCTCCCTTATTAGGAAATTCAGAGGAAACCCTGGTGTTGACTGGGTTCTCTTCCCTTTGCAGAGCTGCGTTGGCCCCTAGGTCCCAGAACAGGGGGCAATCACGTCTAACAATTACCTCATACATCAGTTGCTTAAAACCCCCCAGTGTAATGGCAGGACGCAAACAAAGACAGTGAACCCTGGCACTGAGACCCCAAATCTGTCCCTACCTACTTATTGGGTCCCCACTAAACGGAGGCCAATAACTGGGCGACGTTCCCTTTCTGATTAAGGTGTGAACAAGAACGAAACAGACAAACACAATAAGGCGAGGTCAACAATCCGAGTAGCCAACAGCGGTTTGTAGCGATATAAGTGTCCAGTTCAGCAAGGAGTCAACTGGACCCTTTTAGGGAACCACATTGTGCGACAACATACCATGGTCTGTCCCAAACATAACCACTGGGTAAACCTTGGTTTCCCCATGGATCCAAGTGACACCCAGATTTTTCCAAGGGACCATAATGTAAGGGAGAGTGGCCGAGATAAGTCCAACAGTCCTGAAACAATTAATCATTAATCATCATGGTACACATCTGCGGTCCCTCCCCCTTGGCTCGTATGGCACTTCATGCAAGCTGGGAAAAAAGGGAACTGCGGCGACCCGCACAGCAATCCATGGGCTCTGTGGTGAGGGGACACTGAGCCGCCATATGACCCAGAGTGTGACATCTCCAAAAGATTACCCCCTGGGGTATCCCTTTGGTCACTTGTTTGCACCGCCCTTTGTCCTTGATGCAAACATCATGAGAAGTTTTAGGCCCCAGTCTCTGACAGTCCAAGTCTTTTTGGGGCTCCCAGTATAGGGATTTCAGATCCCCTGGACCTCCCATGGATTTCTCTAAGTGTGCAACCTCTCCACCAATCCCACTAGATCATCTGCATTCTGGGGGTCAACCTTGTGCAACCCAGAAATGTATGGCATGGGAAAGCGAGTCCACAACCACCTGTTCCACAACCTGGGCTGTAGAGCAGGTGTCTGATTGCAACCACTGTTAAGGTAAACCTGCTGATAGATCAAATCCTGTCATTTCTACTTGTTCTATTTTCCTAAAAATCATTGTAACAGAGACTGCATTATAAGATGGCGCCGACATCGTGATTATCAACAAGGAAGTTCTCCAATCAAGAGACTACACGAGCTGGGAATTCTCCTCCCCTTCTGCTTCTTCCATAATTTCTATATAGTTTTGTGAAACCAAATAAAGTTCTAGCAGTGCAGATTTGCCATGGCCATAATCGCATGAGTGAGATTTAAATCAGCAAATGGGTCTGAATTAATTTCTTATGATGTGCACACATGCTTATTGATTAGAAACACGCAGCCAACGCACACTAAATAAGGATGTCTTGAATCCTACCCTAACACCACTTCTGGTCTAGATGCAACAGGTCAAACAGCTGTGATCTTGGTGCCTTGTCCCGGCTCTAGGCACAGCGGTATACCCTCTGTGCTCCAACTGCTAAGCTGTCTCTAAGCAGTATCTTTGCTTTTAATTTGGGGTAGTCCTTGGCGTCCTGCAGGGCCAGGTCGTAATATGCCTTTTGGGGGTCCCCAGTTAAATATGGAGCAAGTACTTCAGCCCACTAACCTGGGGTCAGTTTCTCCCAGTCAGCCACTTGCTCAAATACTGTGAGGAACGCCTCAATGTCATTCTCCAGGGTCATCTTCTGCAATGGTTCCCTTACAGTCTTTCTGACACGATAACCATCATCTTGGTTTGGCAGAGCTGGACTCTCCCGCATGCGGAGCCTCAGAATGTGCTCGCTGCAAGTTTGACTGCACAAGGTGCTTGATCATCTCCTCCATGGCAGATGCTGTGTGCTGGCTCAGGGCTGAAGCCTTTGCTCTGAACATCCAGTATATCCGTGGGATTTTGCCCGCATCCGAAACACCAATTGTAAGGAATCAACTTCAGTGACAGTCCAGCTAAATGTTTTATTTCTTTCCAAAAATAGTTTAAATAGTTTAAAGACCCCCAAATAAGCCCCCCATAATCCTCTCCCCAGCCCCTTTCTATATATGCCATTATTTTTTTTAAATTTATGTTGGGAAAGTTGGTTGTAACAAATCTGACCTCTTATTAAATAAGAGGTCGGATCCTCGTATCCCCTGGGCTGGCAGTCAGCTTTATTCAAGAGAGGGCGGCTGACACTCCCCCACCACGCCCCTGTTAGTGAGAACCTGTAAGAGTAGCCGGCAGCATCGCATATATTGCGCAATTGCTGGTGGTACTCTGCGATCCGGCCGCACCACACCGAACTGACAGGGGCTGCAGCCGCGCCTTTCTTATTGACAGCGGCGGCCAAATGTTATACATATCTGGTGCTGTCAATAAGCACGGCATCGCAGAGAGCCAGCAGCAATTGCGCAATATATGTGATGCTGTCGGCTACACTTACAGGTCCCTGTAGTTTCAAACTTCCTGTGACCATGATGGCCACCAATAAGACCGAGCCACTTGGTGTCAGCAACACTAGGGTGTTCCGGTAACATCGAACCATGAATCCCCTCTAGGACTCTGCGGCGAAGATTTAGGGGTACATACAGTCTATCAGAAGGGGTGTCTCTGGGTGCCAGATCTTGACAGTTAGCAATAAACTTAGCATGGCCACTATCAATGGTAGCAAGAACATTATCGGAGCACAAGATTTTTTCAGTGGAACTCTCAGAGGTATTGGTCTGAACACCATATTGCACAGCATCAAGCATTGGATGAGATAAGCTGAAATCCCCTTCCTTGGGGCACGTAGTCCATGGGGAAATATCAGTCTCACAGTTGAGAGGCCTGTGCGGGGTTAATGACACTGCAGACTCTTTGAAGTACAATGAGAGGAACACTTTATCCCTCATTCAAGTAACTCCCAGAACTCCAATCTAAAACAGGGTTATGCAGTGCTAACCAAGGAACACCCAAAATGACATCAGAGGACAAATTATTCAAAACAAAAAAACTCCATCTGCTTAGTGTGAACTGAGTCAATCTGCACAGAAATCTGAGGAGTCTTGAAATAAACTTCTCCCCTCCTTAAAGGGGCAGAATCTGCTCCTATAACCTGGTATGACGGATCCAGCTTAACCAACTTCAGATCTAAGGGTGAAACAAATGCAAAATCAACAAAATTAGTGACAGACCCAGAATCTATAAGGGCCTGTCCAGACACGGACTTATCTTTAGCATTCAAATTGACTGGGTGTCTGAGTGGTCTCCTCAACTACCACTCAGATTTTCTGGCGATGACCTGGGTCTGGTAGAACAGTTCCGCAGAAAATGACGGGACTTTCCACAGTAGAGACACAGAGTGTTCTCCAAACGATGTTCCCTCCTTGCTTTAGCATCCATGAATCCCAGTTCCATTGGCTCATCTGGTTCAATAGTCATGGGTTTGACAGTATTTTGCAAGGTCTCTTTAGATAAAGCAGGAGAGATAGTGGAGGAAGGCAGAGAAGAAGAAACAGGAAAATCAGACTTGCGTTCAAGTTTATGTTCTCTATGACGTCTGTATACTCTGACCGCCAAAGACATGGCCTAAGGTTTTAGGCTCAGGATGTCCCACTAACAGATTTTTAATAGCATCAGACAAGCCCAATCTAAACTGGTATCTTAAGGCTCTATCATTCCAGCAGCTTGGAATGGACCATCCAGAGCAATAATCCTCTGCTGCACATTTTCCCTGGCACAAAGCAGTTAACTGACCTCCAGCAAAACTGGTTTTATCTGGCTTCTCATATAAAGAGAATGAGCGAACACACTCGTCCGAGCTTGATGCTCGTTCGAGCATTAGCGTACTCGAAACTGCTCGTTGCTCGGACGAGTATTTCGTCAGCTCGAGAAAATGGCATCTCCCGCCGTTTTGATTTTTGGCGGCCAGAAACAGAGCCAATCACAAGCCAGGAGACTCTGAACTCCACCCAGCATGACGTGGTACCCTTACACGTCGATAGCAGTGGTTGGCTGGCCTTATCAGGTGACCCTGGAATAGACTAGCCCCTGCCCGCGCTGCTCGGATCATTCTCTGTCTGGATGCCGTTAGGGAGAGAGCTGCTGCTGGTCAGGGAAAGCATTAGGGTGTTCTATTAGAATAGTGTGAGGCAGGAGTGATTTTACAAGAACCCAACAGCCCTTCTTAGGGCTACAATAACATTATATATATTTTTTTTTATTTGCTTGTGGCACACATATCCATCTCAAACACCTAAGTGGGACAATTTATTAGGGGTTTGATTTGAATTAGGCACAGCCTGCTGATTTATTTTTTTTTACGTTTATTTTTTTTTATAACTCAAAGTCATCTGGAATAGCAGTGTGCTTTCAGTGTAGGCTAGAAAATAGCCATAGGAGAACCCCAACGGCTTACTTAGGCCTACAATAGCGTTATATTTTACTTTTTTTTTTGTTTGCTTGTGGCTGGGCTTGCTGGCACTAGTAGTGCAGCTAGTACCATATTGTGAGGAATTTGCAGGGAGACTTGCGACCGTTGTGTTTAGCTCTTAGTGACACACATATCCATCTCAAACACGTAAGTGGGACAATTTATTAGAGGTTTGATTTGAATTAGGCACAGTCTGCTGATTTATTTTTTTTTACGTTTATTTTTTTTTATAACTCAAAGTCATCAGGCACAGCACAAAATCCAGTTGTGTGCTGTCAGTGTATGTTAGAAACTAGCCATAGCAATAGGATAGCATCATTTTGTTTAAAAAAAAAAAAAAACACAAAAAAACAAAAAACAAAAAAATTTACAGTTTACACTTTAATTTTGAAAATGTTTAACCCGAGGGCTAGGGGTAGAGGATGAGGGCGTGGACGTGGGCGTCCAACTACTGCAGGGGTCAGAAGCTGTGGTCCTGGGCGGGGTGAGACACCACCTGCTGATGAGGGAGCAGGGGAACGCCGCAGAGCTACACTCCCTAGGTTCATGTCTCAAGTTACTGGGACATGTGGTAGAGCACTGTTGAGGCCAGAACAGGTGATGTCGTGGATTGCGGACAATGCTTCTAGCCATTTGTCCACCAGTCAGTCTTCCACGCAGTCCACCCATGACACCGAAATCAGCACTCCTCCAGCTCCTCCACCTCAGCCTCCTTCCCCCCAGTCTGCCCCCTCGCAGGAAAATTTGGCATTTGAACCGGCATACTCTGAGGAGCTGTTTTCTGGACCCTTCCCAGAGTCACAAACCACTTGTCCGGTTGCTGCTGAGCTATTTTCCGATGCCCAGGTTTTCCACCGGTCGCAGTTTGTGGGTGATGATGACATGATTGACGTAGTGGAAGAAGTGTGTAAAGAGGTGTCGGACGATGAGGAGACACGGTTGTCAGACAGTGGTGAAGTTGTTGTCAGGGCAGGAAGTCTGAGGGGGGAGCAGACTGAGGGATCGGAGGATGATGAGGTGACAGACCCAAGCTGGGTTGATAGGCCGGGTGAACACAGTGCTTCTGAGACGGAGACGAGTCCTATACCAGAACAGGTTGGAAGAGGCAGTGGTGGGGCCAGACGGAGAGGCAGGGCCAGAGCTGGTGCATCAGCGCCAAATGTTTCACGTAGTCAAGCTCCCGTGGCGAGGGCTATATTTTCAGAAGTCTGGAGGTTCTTTAAAGAAACACCGGATGACCGACGGACTGTGGTGTGCAACCTGTGCCAGACCAGAATAAGCAGGGTTTCCACCACTACTAGCTTAACTACCACCAGTATGCGCAGGTATATGAATGCTAAACACCCCACTTAATGGCACCAAGCCCGTTCACCTCTGGCCGGGCACACCACTGCTCCTTCCCCTGTGTCTGTGTTATCTGCTAGTCAGCCCCCTGCCCAAACACCTCCCGTGCGAAAACCCCATCTTCGCCTCCACGATCCTCCACAGCATCCACCAGGGTTCAGCTCTCCATACCCCAGACGCTGGAGCGCAAAAGGAAGTATAGTGCAACCCACCACACGCCCAAGCCCTCAACATCCACATCTCCAAACTGCTTAGCCTGGAGATGCTGCCCTATATGCTAGTAGAGACCGAGGCCTTTCGAAACCTCATGGCGGCGGCCGCCCTTTGGTATTCGGTCCCCAGCCGCCACTACTTTTCCCGATGTGCCGCCCCAGCCCTGCACAAGCACTTGTCAGACAACATCATCCGTGCCCTGACCAACGCTGTTTCTGACAAGGTCCACCTGACCACGGACACGTGGACGAGTGCTGCACGGCAGGGCCACTATATATCGCTGACGGCACATTGGGTTAACTTGGTGGCGGCTGGGACCGATTCTGACCCTGGGGCTGGTCATATACTGCCGACGCCGAGGATTGCGGGGCCTCCCTCGGTCCAGGTCTCTCAGGCCTACTATGCCTCGTCCTCCTCCCACCCCTCCTCCACCTCCTCCTCCGAATTTCCATCTGTGGGCATGGCGCCATCAGTCGGTAGCTCTAGGCACAGCAGCAGTGCCGTCGCTAAGCGACAGCAGGCGGTGCTCAAACTGCTGAGCCTAGGCGATAAAAGGCACACCGCCCAAGAGCTATTACAGGGCATCACGGCGCAGACTGATCTGTGGCTGGCACCGCTGAACCTGAAGCCAGGCATGGTTGTGTGTGACAACGGCCGTAACCTGGTGGCGGCTCTGCAACGGGAATATGGACAATGTGCCATGCCTGGCCCATGTGTTAAATCTCAAGTTCAGCGGTTCCTCAAGACATACCCCAATCTGTTTTGATTTGCTCACGAGGTGCGCCAGCATCTGTGCGCATTTCAGGAAGTCCAGCACAGATGCTGTCACTCTCAGGCAGCGCAGCGCCGCCTCCAACTGCCCGCGCACGACTGTTGTGGGAACGTGCCCACGAGGGGAATTCAACATAAACCATGTTATCCAGAGATTACCAGCAGCGCAGAGCGATTGTAGACTGCCAGATGTCAACTTCCACCAGAACTGGTAGTGAGGTCAGTCAGCTTCCTCAAGTCACAATGAGGAGTGGATGTCTGATATCTGTCAGGTGCTGAGTAACTTTGAGGAGTCAACACAGATGGTCAGTGGCGATGCCGCCATCATCAGCCTCACCATCCCGCTGCTTGGCCTGGTTGAAAAACTCTCTGGTCAGCATGAAGTCGGAAGCTTTGCGCTTGTCCAAGAGATGGGGGAGAGTAGTACGCTTTACAAGGCCTTTGCCAGTTTTGTGTCACCCCAGCAAGACACTGTCACCTGTCCCCCAGTCTCGGAAGAGTAGGGCTGATCTTACAGAAAGATGGTGAGGGAAGTAGTAGCGACCATACCATTGTCCTAAATGATCACACAGCTCCCTACAACTACTGGGTTATAAGCTGGACATGTTGGCATGACTGGCGCTGTACGCATTGAGGTTCTTGCCTGCCCTGCCGCTGCGTGTGTCCGAGCGGGTTTTCAGTGCAGGGTGGCATCATCACACGAAGCGTACAAGCTGCGATTGACGCGCTGAAGGCGGACGTTATCAAGATGAATAAAGCTGGATTCTCAGAATTTCCATTCTCCACCAGGTGAAGGAAGCTCAACCTGAATAATTATGCACTCCTCTCCTCATTTCCTCTTCTCCTCCTCTTTTACACTAAAGCAGAGGAAACTGATATTGCCAGGCCCAACTGCTCTAGCTATAGTACTCTATGTATTTAATTTTCTGGAGGGCCACCTACCAGGTCCTCGCTTTAAACAATTTTGGGAGTGCCACATACAGGCACTCAATCTATTTAATTTTTCTGGAGGACCACTCTGCTCCTCTGGTTTGAAAACTTTTTTGGACGCCAAATACAGGCACTCAATCTATTTAATTTTTTGGAGGACCACACTACCTGCTCCTCGGTTTGAAAAACTTTTTTGGACTGCCAATACAGGCACATCCAAATTAAATTGTCTCCATAGCGCCTCCACACGTTGTTTTTAGCTGCCTCCACACTTGTCATATAGCTGCCTCCATACATCGCCCCTTATCAAAACGAGCTGTTCAGGCAGAATTTTGGGTGTTTTTCATGGCTCCACATCAAACTTGTTAACTTTGTCGACACCCTGCTGTGTATCCACAAAAAATAACTGGCAACACTTTTATCATTTACCGATATATTTCAGCGCTTTGCGCACTGTTTACATTCCCCTCACCACCCATAACCCAAACTTATAGAACACCTACTACACTTGATTTATACAAAAGGTCTTAGAAGTGTGTTTGGGAGTAGTCGAGAGACAGGGCTTGGATAGGCGAAAGCTCGCCCTGGCAGCGGAGCGCCAGCTCCATCAAGATCCAACTAACATAGTTTTAACGCAGCACCTTTAATCTACTACTACTTCACAGCCTCCATACATCGTCCCCTTATCAAACGAGCGTGTTCAGGCAGAATTTTCAGTGTTTCACCAGATACATAGTGGAACTCGGCCATCTGTCGCGCCATGCTGGAGACCTGAATCATAGAGCGCGCAATAAGGATCCCTATATGTCGCTTCTAATCATGGAACCATTTTCGAAAAAATATTAAAAATAGAACCACTATGCTATTCCATTATTCTAGGTGAAATATCAAACGAACCCGCTGCTTTGAAATTAATTTTTTTCAAAGTAAACACTTCTGGCCCCCAGGTCCATTTTGGGGGGAGGAGCCGAGAGACAGGGGCTTGGACAGGCGAAAGCTCGCCTGGCAGAGGACCGCCAGCTCCATCCCAAGATTAGTCAGACTCAGAGGCATCCATGCATGCTGCCCCTACGGTTTCCTGTCCATTTTCTCCACGATCCTCCACAGCGTCCACCAATGTCTCCCTATAACTCTCTATACCCCAGTTACGGCTGAAGCACGAGAGGATATGTCAGCACTATCCCCTATCCAAATGAGCTGTGTCAAGGCAGAATTTCAGGTGTTTCACCAGATACATAGTGGAACTCGGGCCCATCTGTCGCCGCCATGCTGGAGACCTGAAGTTGCAATCATAGCATGCAATATGGATGCCCCATACTGTCGCTCTTAATCATGGAAGTCGTCTCATGGCTGCCTCCATTTAGGGTATGTCGCCATGACACTCCCTAGTCTGCCGCTGCCATCTGCATGCCGTCCCCTATAGTGTCAGGGTCAATTATTGGATGTTTTAGATGCTATCTAGCCTCATTCGGTCACTACATCGTGCATAGCACAGATGCTGTAGCCCATATTTTGGGCATAATGGTATGATTAAGCAGACCTCAGGGCAGCATGCATGCTGCCCCTGCTTGTTTCTGTCCATTTCCGTGGTGTTTCCATCTTTTCTGAGGTTCCCAGGTGTTTGGCCAAGCTTCCCTGTGCAGAGCATTGGTCCCCTGAAAAATGCTCGAGTCTCCATTGACTTCAATGGGGCTCGTTATTCGAGACGAGCACTTGAGCATCGGGAAAAGTTCGTCTCGAATAACGAGCACCCGAGCATTTTAGTGCTCGTCTCTCTAAAAAGACCCCAAGTCTGAAAAGAAAGGCTACTGAGGACATTTCTGGGGCATCAGGGGCCAAAGAAATGCCCATATCCGGAGGGCTACCATGCAGGAGTGACATGAGATGCCTAACCTTTGTGTCATTCTTACCAGAAGACTGGGGCCTAAGACGAAAATCAAGTTACAACTCTCCCTGATCGAAAATAAGCTTCCTATCAGCACTATAGAGATCAGGCAGAAACCAGAACTAGAGAAGCAAGAGAAGCTAGTGAACACAGCAGTTTGACCAGCAAGAAGTAGTAGGGCTAAACTGGACACATATAGTGGAACCTAGGCCCTGCTCACAGTGGAGGTCAGCGAAAGCAATTGTTAGCAGCTCCACAGTGTTAATATTGCAAGACAGAATCAGTGAAGGGGAGTTGGCAGAAGAATATAGGTAGACAGCCATAGAACCTAATTCAAACTGCAGGATGACGCAGGGCATCACGGCGCAGACTGATCTGTGGCTGGCACCGCTGAACCTGAAGCCAGGCATGGTTGTGTGTGACAACGGCCGTAACCTGGTGGTGGCTCTGCAACTCGGCAGACTGACACATGTGCCATGCCTGGCCCATGAACGGGACTATTTTTTGCCAGGCCCAACTGGCTCTAGCTATAGTACTCTATGTATTTAATTTTTCTGGAGGGCCACCTACCCGGCCTCTGCTTTAAACAATTTTGGGAGTGCCACATACAGGCCAATCATTATTTATTTTTCTGGAGGACACCTACCTGCTCCTTGGTGTTGAAAACTTTTTTGGACTGCCACATACAGGCACTCAATCTATTTAATTTTTCTGGAGGACCACCTACCTGCCCTCGTGGTTGAAAACTTTTTTGGACTGCCACATACAGGCACTATCCAAATTAAATTGTCTCATAGCAGCTCCACACGTTGTCTTTTAGCTGCCTCCAACGTTGTCCATATAGCTGCCTCCATACATCGTCCCTATCACAAACGAGCTGGTGAGGCAGAATTTGGGGTTGTTTTCATGGCTTCCACATCAAACTTTTGTTAACTTTGTCGCCACCCTGCTGTGTTATCCACAAAATATACTGGCAAACTTTTATCATTTACGATATTATTTCAGCGCTTCTTGCGCATCTGTTTACATTCCCCCTCACCCGCCATAACCCAAACTTATAAGAACACTACTACACTTGATCTTATACAAAAGGTTCTTAGAAGTGCTGTTTAGGGAGGAGCCGAGAGACAGGGGCTTGGACAGGCGAAAGCTCACCTGGCAGCGGACCGCCAGCTCCATTCCAAGATCCAACTAACGTAGTTTTAACTGCAACACCTTTAATCTACTACTACTTTACTGCCTCCAGACGATGTAGTCCCCTTATCAAACGAGCTGTGTCAGGCAGAATTTTCAGGTGTTTCACCAGATACATAATGGAACTCGCCGCTCTGTCGCCGCCATGCTGGAGACCTGAAGTTGCAATCATAGCAGCGCAATATGGATGCCCCATACTGTCGCTCTTAATCATGGAACAATTTACGAAAAAACTATTAAAAATAGAACCGTTATGCTATTCCATTATTCCTAGATGAAATATTCAAACGACCCCGCCGGCTTTGAAAATTATAATTTTTTCAAAATAAACACTTCTGGCCCCCAGGCCCATTTTGGGTGGGGAGGAGCCGAGAGACAGGGGCTTGGACAGGCGAAAGCTCGCCTGGCAGCGGACCGCCAGCTCCATCCCAAGATTAGGCAGACTCAGAGGCATCCATGCATGCTGCCCCTACTGTTTCCTGTCCATTTTTCCTCCACGATCCTCCACAGCGTCCACCAATGTCTCCCTATAACTCTCTATACCCCAGACGCTGGAGCGCGAGAGGATATGCAGCACATCATCCTCTTTCCAAATGAGCTGTGTCAGGCAGAATTTTCAGGTGTTTCACCAGATACATAGTGGAACTCGGCCCATCTGTCGCCGCCATGCTGGAGACCTGAAGTTGCAATCATAGCAGCGCAATATGGATGCCCCATACTGTCGCTCTTAATCATGGAAGTCGTCTCCATGGCTGCCTCCATTTAGGGTATGTCGCCATGACACTCCCTAGCCTGCCGCTGCCTCTGCATGCCGTCCCCTATAGTGTCAGGGTCAATTATTGGATGTTTTAGATGCTATCTAGCCTCATTCGGTCACTCTGTCATAGCCATGCTGTTGCCCATAATTTTGGCATAATGGTATGATTAAGCAGCCTCAGAGGCATCCATGCATGCTGCCCCTGCTGTTTCCTGTCCATTTCCGTGGTGTTTCCATCCTTTTCTGAGGTTCCCAGGTGTTTGGCCAAGCTTCCCTGTGCAGAGCCTTGGTCCCCTTGAAAAATGCTCGAGTCTCCCATTGACTTCAATGGGGCTCGTTATTCGAGACGAGCACTTGAGCATCGGGAAAAGTTCGTCTCGAATAACGAGCACCCGAGCATTTTAGTGCTCGCTCATCTCTAATAAAGACCCCAAGGCTGAAAAGAAAAGGTCTACTGAGGACATTTCTGGGGCATCAGGGGCCAAAGAAAATGCCCATTCCTGAGGGCTACCATGCAGGAGTGACATGATGATGCCTACCCTTTGTGCATTATTACCAGAAGACTGGGGCCTAAGACGAAAATACAAGTTACAACTCTCCCTGATCGAAAAATAAAGCTTCCTATCACCACTATAGAGATCAGGCAGAAACCAGAACTAGAGAATGCAAGAGAAAGCTAGTGAACACAGCAGTTTGACCAGCAAGAAGTCAAGGCTAAACTGGACACTTATAGGGAACCTAGGCCCTGCCACAGGTGGAAGGAGCAAGCAATTGCAGATCCACAGTGTTAACTCTTGCAAGACAGAATCAGTGAGGGGAGTGGCAGATATCAGGTCAGACAGCCATAGAACCTAATTCAGACTGCAGGATGACGAAAAACTCAGTGTCTCCTAGCAGCAGGGATAGTGGAGACAGCAGGCGCAGACGTGACAAAGGATGAATGGAAAACAGTATTAGACAAACCTATCACCTATTATGTTACTAAAATTTTCTAAATGAGTGTCAATATGATTAATGCGCTTTTTTCTTAAGTTTAATACCTGTGGAAAACTTGTTTCCAGATTAAAAATTTAATATGCTTCATGATTTGATAATCAGGATCCAACATTACCCTCTCTGATGTTTTTATTAATTTTCTTAATGGCATATGTGCATATAAAGTTAACATCACCTTTGTGTACTTGTACAAAATGTTAAGACGCACCTGAAAGGTTACGTCCTACTGGGTTACAAATGTCAATGTAAAAAGTGCTCAGTAAATCTTGTTTTAAATTTTACGAATGGTCTGTCCAACATACATTACATTACACTGAATGCATTATATAATATACACAACATGGTAGAGTTACAATTTTTCTTGTTGGGTACATAATTGTGACACATCTAGAGGCTCCGCATTTGTAGAATCCCTGAACAGATAACCATGTTTGTTTTTCTCATGTGCTAAACAAAGAGGGAACTCCACAAACTCTTAAACGATGATCTCTCTTTGGGGGTCCTAACTAGAGATGAGCGAGCACTAAAATGCTCGGGTGCTCGTTATTCGAGACAAACTTTTCCCGATGCTCGAGTGCTCGTCTCGAATAACGAACCCCATTGAAGTCAATGGGAGACTCAAGCATTTTTCAAGGGGACCAAGGGTCTGCACAGGGAAGCTTGGCCAAACACCTGGAATGACCGAATGAGGCTAGATAGCATCTAAAACATCCAATAATTGACCCTGACACTATAGAAGACGGCATGCAGAGGCAGCGGCAGCAGCGGCAGGCTAGAGAGTTGCATGGCGACATACCCCAAATGGACTCAGGCTTCAAACCAATGGGTGGCAGAGCGGAACCTAAGGAGGTGAGCAAGAAGCACTGAAATGATTTCCTATGTGAACAAAAGGTTGACGGTATATTTAGTCAATAACACAGCATGGTGGCGACATGGTGACCAAGTTCCATAATGTATCTGGTGAAACACCCGAAAAATGAGCCTGACACAGCTCGTTTGATAAGGGGACGACATGTGGAGGCAGCCATGGAGACGACTTCCATGATTAAGAGTGACAGTATGGGGCATCCATATTGCGCTGCTATGATTGAAACTTGGAGCTGTGTGATCATTTAGGACGATGGTATGGTCAGCTTCGTACTCAGCCCTACTCTGCCGAGACTGGGGACAGGTGAAAGTGTCTTGCTGACATAAAACTGGCAAAGGCCTTATAAAGCGTACCCCTGCCAGTGCTGGACAAGCTGCCTGCTCGCCTACTCTCCCTCGCTACTTGTCCCGCAGAAGTACGTCCTCTGCCGCTAGCGATGTCAAAAGGGAAATACTGTTTCAGCTTGTGCACCAGGGCCTGCTGGTATTCATGAATTATCACACTCCTTTCCTCTCCAGGGATGAGAGGGAAAAGATTTAGCTTGTACCGTGGGTCCAGGAGAGTGAATACCCAGTTATCGGTGCTGGAATAAATTCTTTGAACCCTAGCATGAAATCTGCCATATGCGCCAGAGTCCCAACTCGCAAGAATTCACTCCCCGCACTGGCCTGACTGTCCATTTCCTCCTCCTCCAAATCCTCCAACTCCTCTTCTTCAGCCCATACACGCTGAACAGTGAAGGACTGTGCTCCCCTCTTCTGTCTCGCCAACATTCTCCTCCTCTTCCTCCTCGGGTGGCAGGAGCAGCAGCCTAACAAGACACTGCGGGGCCCCAATGTGTAATTCAGATCAGGAACCCATTACCCTAAACACATGATACCAGTCTATTTACATTACACACATATATAAACACAGCACCATAAGCAAATGTAAGAAACACTCAAATCTAGGTGTACACAAATATACATACCTACAAACTATATACGGTACATTTCCAATTTATCTGTAAAATATTAAAATTATCATACCAATGAATTCACCGCACAACATACCTTAATTAACCCCTTAAGTTACCATGACATTGGGGAACGTCATGGTGAGCCTCTGTTTCGGCTACCATGACATTCCTCAACGTCATGGGGAGTACAGACTCAGAAGAAGAGGCTCGGCTGTATGTGACAGCCGAGCCTCTGCACTTACAGCTGGGATCGCCATAGTAACCAAACATGACCGCCCCAGCAATCGTCTCCCCAGCAACCCTGAGGTCGAATGAAGGACCCCAGGGCTGCCTTGTCTAACTGCCTGCTGGGCTGCATAGGTTGACTGGTATAATACATTGCCATACATATGAAAGTGTATTAATTTGAACAGGTGATCTATTGATCACTTATTCAAGTCCCAGAATAGATAAATTCTGAGTGTCTCCTAAATCTGTGGGCTCATAATTTATTCCCGGCCCCCGTCGTTCCATGTCCCACCACGGTATCCTTCACACTGCTGGTGACGCCAGCTGGCAGTGTCTAAGTCGAGACACACCGAGACTTCTTTACACAGCCGGCTAGATAAAAGAGCGGCTGCACTAGAAAAGTCTTGGCGTGTGCACGTGAGACATTCGTGCCCTCATTGTACTTAAAAGCTAATTTGCATAAAATTATTAACCCTTTAAAGACCTTGCCCTTTTTTGTTTTTTCATTTTTCACTCCCCTCAATCAAAAATATACACGTAAAGAGCTGTGTGACAGCTTGTTTTCTGTGTAACAAATTGCACTTCAAGCGGGAAAAAAGTTCCAAATGCAGTGAAATTGGTGAAAAAACGCATTTGGACCGTGTTCTTGTGGGCTTGGATTTTACGGCTTTCACTGTGCACTAGAAATTACATGCCTACTTTATTCTTTGGGTCGGTACAATCACGGGGATACCAAAATTGTATAGGTTTTATAATGTTTTCATACAGTTACAAAAATTAAAACCTCGTTCAAAATTCCAAAAATTCTTTTTAGATTTTGCCATCTTCTGGCACTAATAGCTTTTTCATACTTTGTTGTAGGAGCTGTGGGAGGTGTAATTTTTTGCGACTTTTGATTAAGTTTTCAACGCTACCATTTCCAGGACTGTACGACCTTCTGATCACTTTTTATTGATTTTTTTTTACTTTTTAAAATGTCAAAAAAGTGCCATTTTCAAATGCAGCCTCTATTTTCCGTTACGGTTTTAAACGCAGTGAAAACACGTTATTATATTTTGATAGATCACGTATTTTCGGATGCGGCGATACCTAATGTGTTTGTGATTTTTACTGTTTATACCGGTATTTATATCAGTTCTAGGGAAAGGGGGGTGATTTTAATTTTTAGTTTTTTTATTTAAAACTTTTTTTATTTTTACTTTTACTATTTTTCAGACTCCCTAGGGTACTTTAACCCTAGGTTGTCTGATCGATCCTAACATATACTGCCATACTACAGTATTTTTCACCTCATTCATTAAAATTTGCAAATCACACATTGTAATAAATGGGCTAAAATGAGACCGCCTCTGGCCTTCAGAAGATGGCAACCAACCGCCGCTCCCCAATGACATCACAGGAAGCGAGAATCTCCAACAAGAGAGAGATGGACACCGCCATCTTTTTGAAGCCGCCGGTAGCTTTGCAGCTTTGCTAGCACCGATTGCAGCTATGGAGAGGGCTCAGCCCGTGAACCCGTGCTATTACGTCACGAGTCGTTAAGAGGTGAATGTCACTATGTCACTAAGCCTGCTCCAAAATTCATATCACCCCCCTTTCCATACAAATGATATAAAAGTAAACTGCAAAATTGTAAACATATTTAGATGCTAGGTATCGCCACTTCCCAAAATGTCCGATCTATCAAAATATAATAACAGTTATTAACTTGTTTGCCACATAGAAATAACATAGTTATTAACTTGTTTGTAGCATAGAAAAGTGATCCAAAAGTCATACAGTCCCCAAAAATGGTAGCAAAGAAAACAGTAGCTCATGTCGCAAAAAATTACACTTCACACAGCTCCATACAACGAAGCATTAAAAAGTTATTAGTGCCAGAATTTGGTGAAATTAATATTTCTTTTTTTTTTTTTTTTTAAATGTATTAAACATAAATGAATTTAGTATTCTCATGATCGTACCAACCCAAAAGAAGGGAGGTGTGCCATTTGGGGTGCACAGTGAAAGCCATAAAAACCAGGGCTACAAGAAGATGACAACAAATGCGGGGGGGGGGGTTTACCAATTTTACTGCATTTGTATTTTTTTATTCCATGGAACATTAAATATTGCATCACTATGTAGTGCAATTTGTTACACAGAAAAAAAGCCCACACACAGCTCCTTACATAAAAAAATCAAAAAGTTATAGATTTTTGAAGGTAGGAAGTGAAAAATGGAAACACAAAGACAAAAAAGGACCTGGTCATTAAAGGTAAAAATGGTAGTCTCCTCATTAATTCATATGCAGCACACTCCTGCTATACATTTCTCCTTCATAACTTTATATTTCATGCCCCCTGCTATGCAATGCACCACTCTTGAATTTATCTATAGTCCATCTAATATACTGTGCCCCTATACATGTATCTACAGTAGCTGCTTTATGCCCCTTTATACAGGTTCCCCCTCTTGAAATTATATACAGCACTCTCTGCCATAAAGCACCCACTACTGCTGTACAGTGCCCTTCTTCTACTTCACAGCACTCCCTCCTGCCCCTGCATAATGGGCCCTCCTCCTATACAGTACCATTGTACTAAATTCCTCCTCCCACCCCTGTCCCCAGCTATACCGTTTATATTGCACATATGGTGCATATGTAGTAGTGTCATAGATCTTGAACAGAATAAAACATGATAGCATCATTCTTGTACAGTGCTTGTCTTCGTAGTTAAAAATCCCCGCCTCCTCCCGTTACGTAATAACAAAGTAATACACCTAACGCCTGTAGTAGCTTCTGTTGCACAAGTAGGGATACACCCACTCCATGACAGAACACTCAGCATTCCATGGGGATTCTAATTGCTTGTAAATGTTTATGTATAGACAGATATACTAATGATGAAGTCCAGAAATTACAGTCATTTGTGACCTAATAGTCCATTCTAGTCCAGATCTATCCCTTGTGTACATCTCAATAAGTCAGCACCCATCTATTGGATTCTAACAATCCAGATGAAGAAGATATTACACCATGGAAGACTTTGATTTTATGATTTTTCTTTCTTTATTATTCGCATTCATATATATAAGTACAAATGAAACCAAAAGCATTTATTTTCCTAATTCCAAAGTCTATGGAGTCTATGGGATATGGGATTGCTCCTTCACCATCAGTCTCAATTTTTATCCCATTGCAAACTACTCTACAGCAACAACAGGGTTTTGATGCTTTAATTGTTCCTCCTGGGGAATAAAATATCATAGTCCTGCCCCCCCCCTGCTCCAATATCTACATATCATATGTGTGGTCTGCTACCTGATGTTTTTTTTTTATTTGTGACAGTTTCTTGCGTCCACATTTTGGTAAATCCAACACTGAACCTGTTTCACAAAATATGGCAAGCAGTTTGCTAACTGTAGCATGGAAGATTGGTGGTCTCATATGGTATCTTGCATTGAAATCTGTTGCAATGACCCGGGTGCTGCGGTCACCAGGCATCAACACAATTTCTATCTACTCCTAACGTGTTAACCTCTGCGTCATGTCAATAACATAATAATCCAAGCACACCATTGTTTTTCTTGTGAAATCCTCAATATGTTTGATGTGTTATATGATCCTCTTTATCTTTGAAAAAATAAAGTTTGATCAGAATTGGCCAATTTCAAAATGGCCACCACTGTCAGCACCCATGTTGAAAAGTTTTCCCCCCCTCTATATCTCACCAAATATATGAATTGACTTGTTAGATACTCTGCCTCACAGAATATATTTTATTTCATTTGCCTCCTTCTTTCCACACAGTTAAAAGTAGAAGTGATAAGCCTAAAAGTCAATATGAAGTAAAAAGTCTGATACATACGATATGCACCAATTGTTTGCACAATCTGTACCAGGTCTGTCACCTCCCATTGATGCTGGAATGATGGATTTGCATTTCCAACCTTTCACACATTCATCCCACCAATTCTTGTAAGTCTTGTTTTCTATTATAAGCACAAGATATAGTCATGATTAAGATATCTGGGCCGGGCTACAAGGTTTCTCAATAATTAATTGCTGGTTTAGACAGTGGAATTGTTAAACTACCGCCTGTTACTGGTAAAATCCCAGACAATTAAAATGTTTCACCATCTCACTCTTCTCCTTCCATGTAATGTTTGCCAGCACATTTCCTTATTACATTCTCATGAGACACAGATAGCAGTAACTCTTGTAGAGATGTTCTGGGGATTATTTCTCGCAGGTAAGAAACTTGGACTGACTCAAAATGTCTTCTAGGCAGGAATTTAAGAAACATCTAAAAAATATAAAATTGTTTAGTTGCTTTCTTTTAATATGGGTCAAACATTTAAATCAGTTTAGTTTTTCTAGTATAATGTTCCTTTGCAAAAGTTTAATCAGCTTTCACAGATTCTGTTGACATGGAACTCACTCTGCCATAATTTTTAATATAGTTTTATTTCAAAATGTTTGGTATTTTTTTTAATTTCAGACTCTTTTCATGTTGATTAAGTTCACCAATCAGACATGTTGAGTTGCTGATAATTTTTTACATTTTTCTTTTTGAAAGATTTATCTATTCAAGGGCCTACAGAAACTGCCACT
The DNA here is from genome assembly GCA_019512145.1 of Engystomops pustulosus. Taxonomy (NCBI): domain Eukaryota; kingdom Metazoa; phylum Chordata; class Amphibia; order Anura; family Leptodactylidae; genus Engystomops; species Engystomops pustulosus. Next base: position 114,478,002 of record CM033645.1, read on the forward strand.
CTTTTAGTTCAAGTAAAAGCCACTATCTTTATTCTTATGGAAAGTTTAAATAAATCTATAGAGTAGATTACTTACTAAGTGAAATGGAAAGTGTAATCTTAAGCATTTTCGGAGATCTAGAAGCCATGGGTAGTGTTCTGGTCTATGCTTAAGCTGCTGTACTCATCCTCCCATTTATGTATATGGTCCTTATGTGCCTAGCCTCAAACAGTAATGTACATAACTGTGGATATCATATAAAGAAGCTATTTGTGTAATAGTTTATCATATTTCTTCTTTCTTCTCCTTCCCTTTTTTGCTTGATACATTCTTTGGTGAAAATCTATTAAAATGTTATAATGTGTTTTCGATATTACAATACCAATACCAATATCTTGGCTAATTTAATCGGTTATTCTTGGTTGAGAGTCATGCCACTAGGCAGCACACCTTAAACATGTAGTAAGAAAAGAATGACACTCACCAAACAGCTGATCTTCATGTGCAGTCCTTTATTAAGACATAGGGTAGTTTACAGGGGAGAGGAAGGGTGCTAGTGTCATCAGTGCAGGAAGCAAGCAAAGGCCATTTTCACACAACTCCAAATTAAGTTTGTCATACCAAAATGTACCTTGCAATCTGAGAGGAAGGAGGACAAGACTAGACTCATAGGGAAGTTGCAATAAAAGATACATTTTATTGATACAATGCTAAAAACTACAAAAATGAACAATATTGACATGAAAAATGCAGCTAGTGGTGGTACACAGAGGATAATAGCAGTCAGCCTGGACATATATGGAGCATAATTGTAACAGGAAGCAAAACAACATACTGGAATAACAATATCTTCTGGGAGCCTATTTGCTGGTCACTAAATAGTTGGACCTGTAATTTATAACATTGCCTGTAGTATGCCTGTGTTAGGTAGGCACCCAACTCATCATATTCCAGCTCTTACACCAGTGGAAAAGGTGATGGACTCCAGTGCCCAGGTTGACCACGTCCCAGAGGCACTTTTCGGCTTTAGATGAGCCTTCGTCCAGCTGGTCATGGTACCGGTAATTATAACTAAGTGTCCTTGGTTTATCATTAGAGATGAGCGAGCACTAAAATGCTCGGGTGCTCGTTATTCGAGACAAACTTTTCCCGATGCTCGAGTGCTCGTCTCGAATAACGAACCCCATTGAAGTCAATGGGAGACTCGAGCATTTTTTAAGGGGACCAAGGGTCTGCACATGGAAGCTTGGCCAAACACCTGGAAACCTCAGAAAATGATGGAAACACCACGGAAATGGACAGGAAACAGCAGGGGCATCATGCATGGATGCCTCTGAGTCTGCTTAATCGCACCATTATGCCAAAATTATGGGCAACAGCATGGCGATGACAGAGTGTGCGAATGAGGCTAGATAGTATCTAAAACATCCAATAATTGACCCTGACACTATAGAAGACGGCATGCAGAGGCAGCGGCAGCAGCGGCAGGCTAGAGAGTGTCATGGCGACATACCCCAAATGGACTCAGGCTTCAAACCAATGGGTGGCAGAGAGGAACCAAAGGAGGTGAGCAAGAAGCGCTGAAATGATTTCCTATGTGAACAAAAGATTGACGGTATATTTAGTCGATAACACAGCATGGTGGCGACATAGTGACCAAGTTCCATAACGTATCTGGTGAAACACCCGAATAATGAGCCTGACACAGCTCGTTTGATAAGGGAACGACATGTGGAGGCAGCCATGGAGACGACTTCCATGATTAAGAGTGACAGTATGGGGCATCCATGTTGCGCTGCTATGATTGAAACTTCAGGTCTCCAGCATGGCGGCGACAGATGCGCCGAGTTCCATTATGTATCTGGTGAAACACCTGAAAATTCTGCCTGACACAGCTTGTTTGCTAAGGGGATGATGTGCTGCATATCCTCTCGTGCTCCAGCGTCTGGGGTATAGAGAGTTGAAAGTTGCGCATGGAGACATTGGTGGACGCTGTGGAGGATCGTGGAGGCAAAATGGACAGGAAACAGCAGGGGCAGCATGCATGGATGCCTCTGAGGCTGCCTAATCTTGGGATGGAGCTGGCGGTCCGCTGCCAGGCGAGCTTTCGCCTGTCCAAGCCCCTGTCTCTCGGCTCCTCCCCACCCAAAATGGGCCTGGGGGCCAGAAGCGTTTCCTTTGAAAAAAGTATCATTTTCAAAGCAGGCGGGGGCTACAAACAGCACTTCTAAGAACCTTTTAGATAAGATCAAGTGTAGTACTGTTCTTATAAGTTTTGGTTATGGCGGGTGAGGGGAATGTAAACAGATGCGCAAGAAGCGCTGAAATAATATCGGTAAATGATAAAAGTTTGCCAGTATATTTTGTGGATAACACAGCAGGGTGGCGACAAAGTTAACAAGTTTGATGTGAAAGCCATGAAAACAACCCAAAATTCTGCCTGACACAGCTCGTTTGCTAAGGGGACGATGTATCAAGGCAGCTGTATGGACGGCTTTGGGAGGCAGCTTTGGAGATGATTTGTGGAGGTAGCAATGGAGACAACGTGTGGAGGCAGCTATAAAGACTATGTGTGGAGGCTGCTATGGAGACAATTAAATTTGGATAGTGCCTGTATGTGGCAGTCCAAAAAAGTTTTCAAACCAGGGGAGCAAGTAGATGGTCCTCCAGAAAAATTAAATAGATTGAGTGCCTGTATGTGGCAGTCCAAAAAAGTTTTCAAACCAGAGGACCGGGTGGGTGGCCCTTCAGAAAATTTTAATACATAGAGTACCTGTATGTGGCACTCCCAAAAATTGTTTAAAACAGAGGACCAGGTAGGTGGCCCTCCAGAAAAATTAAATATATAAAGTACTATACCTAGAGCCAGTTGGCCCTGGCAAAAAATAGCCAGTTTCCTCTGCTTTAGTGTGAAAAGAGGAGGAAAAGGAGGAAAATGAGGAGGAGGAGGAGTGCATACATTATTCAGGTTGAGCTTCTTTCACCTGGTGGAGAATGGAAATCTTGAGAAATCCAGGCTTTATTCATCTTGATAAGTGTCAGCCTGTCATCGCTGTCAGTCGACAGGCGTGTACGCTTATCGGTGATGATGCCACCAGCTGCACTGAAAACCCGCTCAGACAACACGCTAGCGGCAGGGCAGGCAAGAACCTCCGAGGCGTACAGCGCCAGTTCGTGCCACATGTCCAGCTTTGAAACCCAGTAGTTGTAGGGAGCTGTGTCATCATTTAGGACAATGGTATGGTCAGCTACGTACTCCCTCACCATCTTTCTGTAAAGATCAGCCCAGTGTCTTGCTGGGGTGACATAAAACTGGCAAAGGCCTTGTAAAGCGTACCCCTGCCAGTGTTGTACAAGCTTCCTGCTCGCCTACTCCCCCTCGCTACTTGTCCCGCAGAGGTACGCCTTCTGCCGCTAGCGCTGTCAGAAGGGAAATACTGTTTCAGCTTGTGCACCAGGGCCTGCTGGTATTCATGCATTCTCACTCTCCTTTCCTCTCCAGGGATGAGAGTGGAAAGATTTTGCTTGTACCGTGGGTCCAGGAGAGTGAATACCTAGTAATCGGTGCTGGAATAAATTCTTTGAACGCGAGGGTCACGGGATAGGCAGCCTAGCATGAAATCTGCCATATGCGCCAGAGTCCCAACGCGCAAGAATTCACTCCCCTCAATGGCCTGACTGTCCATTTCCTCCTCCTCCAACTCCTCTTCTTCTGCCCATACACGCTGAACAGTGAAGGACTGAGCAATGCTCCCCTCTTGTGTCTCGCCAACATTCTCCTCCTCTTCCTCCTCATCGTCCTTCACCTCCTCCGATATGCGCTGAGAAACAGACCTGAGGGTGCTTTGGCTATCAACAAGGGAATCTTCTTCCCCCGTCTCTTGTGATGAGCACAAAGCTTCTGACTTCATGCTGACCAGAGAGTTTTTCAACAGGCCAAGCAGCGGGATGGTGAGGCTGATGATGGCGGCATCGCCACTGACCATCTGTGTTGGCTCCTCAAATTACTCAGCACCTGACAGATATCAGACATCCACGTCCACTGCTCATTGTAGACTTGAGGAAGCTGACTGACCTGACTACCAGTTCTGGTGGAAGTTTACATCTGGCAGTCTACAATCGCTCTGCGCTGCTGGTAAACTCTGGATAACATGGTTAATGTTGAATTCCACCTCGTGGGCACGTCGCACAACCATCAGTGAGCGGGCAGTTGGAGGCGGCGCTGCGCTGCCCTGAGAGTGGCAGCATCTGTGCTGGCACATGTGTCAGTCTGCCGAGTTGCAGAGCCGCCACCAGGTTAGGGCCGTTGTCACACACAACCATGCCTGGCTTCAGGTTCAGCGGTGCCAGCCACAGATCAGTCTGCGCTGTGATGCCCTGTAATGGCTCTAGGGCGGTGTGCCTTTTATCGCCTAGGCTCAGCAGTTTGAGCACCGCCTGCTGTCGCTTAGCGATGGCACTACTGCTGTGCCTAGAGCTACCGACTGATGGCACCATGCCCACGGATGGTAATTCGGAGGAGGAGGTGGAGGAGGGGTGGGAGGAGGCATAGTAGGCCTGAGAGACCTGGACCGAGGTAGGCCTCGGCGTCGGCAGTATATGACCAGCCCCAGGGTCAGACTCGGTCCCAGCCTCCATCAAGTTAACCCAATGTGCCGTCAGCGATATATATAGTGGCCCTGCCTGGCAGCACTCGTCCATGTGTCCGTGGTCAGGTGGACCTTATCAGAAACGGCGTTGGTCAGGGCACGGATGATCTTGTCTGACACGTGCTGGGACGGCACATCGGGAAAAGTAGTGGCGGCTGGGGACCGAATACCGAGGGGCGGCCGCCGCCATGAGGTTGCAAAAGGCCCAGGTCTCTACCAGCCTATAGGGCAGCATCTCCAGGCTAAGCAGTTTGGAGATGTGTACGTTGAGGGCTTGGGCGTGTGGGTGGATTGCACTGTACTTCCTCTTGCCCTCCAGCGTCTGTGGTATGGAGAGCTGAACGCTGCGCATGGAAACATTGGTTGATGTTGTGGAGGATCGTGGAGGCGAAGGTGTGGTTTTCGCACGGGAGGTGTTTGGGCCGGGGTCTTGGGCAGGGGGCTGACTAGCAGAGGCAGCAGGTGACACAGGGGAAGGAGCAGTGGTGTGCCCGGCCGTAGGTGAACGGCCTTGGTTCCATTGAGTGGGGTGTTTAGCATTCATATGCCTGCGCATACTGGTGGTGGTTAAGCTGGTAGTGGTGGAACCCCTGTTGATCCTGGTTTGGCACAGGTTGCACACCACAGTCCGTCGGTCATCCGGTGTTTCTTTAAAGAACCTCCAGACTTCCAAAAATCTGCACCAGCTCTGGCCCTGCCTTTCCATCTGGCCCCACCACTGCCTCTTCCAACCTGTTCTCGTCGAGGACTCGCCTCCGTCTCAGAAGCACTGTGTTCATCTGGCCTATCAACCCAGCTTGGGTCTGTCACCTCATCATCCTCCGATCCCTCAGTCTGCTCCCCCCTCGGACTTCCTGCCCTGACAACAACTTAACCACTGTCTGACAACCGTGTCTCCTCATCGTCCGACACCTCTTTACACACTTCTTCCACTACATCAACAATGTCATCATCACCCACAGACTGCAACCGGTGGAAAACCTGGGCATCGGAAAAGAGCTCAGCAGCAACCGGACAAGTGGTTTGTGACTCTGGGAAGGGTCCAGAAAACAGTTCAAATGCCAAATTTTGCTGGGAGGGGGCAGACTGGGGGCAAGGAGGCTGAGGTGGAGGAGCTGGAGGAGTGCTGATGTCGGTGACATGGGTGGACTGCGTGGAAGACTGACTGGTGGACAAATGGTTAGAAGCATTGTCCGCAATCCATGACATCACCTGTTCGCACTGTTCTGGCCTCAACAGTGCTCTACCACGAGTCCCAGTAACTTGAGACATGAACCTAGGGAGTGTAGCTCTGCGGCCAGGGCCGGCGCTATGGGTAGGCAAAGGTGGCAATTGCCCATGGCCCCCTGAAAGAGGAGAATATCTTCTTTTAAATCAATCTTGAATTTTGTTTCTAGGTGCTATGGATCCAGAGATATTCAGGTTTAAAGTGAGGTTTAAAGTGAGAATATCAGGTGCCATTTTTATATATAAAAATCATGTAGTATCTGCAAACATTACTGCCAGGCATCTGAGAATTCATGAGACTCTATGATCTTCATGATTAGCTCAGGTTACTGCAGATGTAGTTGTAAATAGGAGGTGCATGAACTGTAAAGTGTAGAGTCGCAGCATTGTCTGCTGGTGAGTAGTTGTCCTGTATTATTAAACTGTTTAGTGATTTCTGGCTGAGCTCTGCTGCTGAAGAGTGTTTGCAAAGGGGCCTCAGTGCTTCTTCTCAGATAGAAAGCCACCTTTGGGTTGGAGTGTTTTTTTTTGCGCCCGTTTTGCCGCCTAAATGAAAAGTCGCAAGTGATGAATATCATTTAGTCTCAGAAAATTCTGGATTGCTATGATAAGGGGAAAGCTGGTTATTTTTGCTGTGCAGACTAGTTGCGTTTAGTCGCAAAAAATGGCTCCCAAAACGGCACATGCCTGAAAAAAATGATTGATACTGTGGCCCAAAGTGTCTTGATTAGATTTTGCATAGAGAAGGGTTTAAAAAACATGAATATTAGTTGATATTATCCCCTTCTCAAAATGTAGTAACAATAAAGTGAATATTTCCATTATCTGTGAGGTGCAGCAGCTCCTGTGTCAGCAAATGCTCCCTGCAGCTGATGGCTAAGAATTGGATTGGGGGGGGGGGGGCTACATTTCAGGGGGCTGTATCTCTGGCTCTGGAACAACATAAAACCTCAATTCTTTTCCTATTGAAAAGAAGAGAGTCTCCTCTTTTATATGAATCTAATGTGTGTTCTAATAATAACTGTAATGCCGTGGGAGTAGTCAAATGGACCCCTTCTAGGGAAACCACTGTGTATTGTGCGACACATACCATGGTCGGTCCCAAACATAAAACCCAACGGTGTAAACCTGGTTTCCCCATGGATACAAGTGACACCCAGATTTGTCCAAGGGCCATAATGTAAGAGAGAGTGGCGAGATAAGTCAACAGTGCCTTGAAACAATTAATCATTATTCATTCATGGTGGACACATCTGCGGTCCTGGTCCCTCCCATTGGCTCGATGCACTTTCATGCAAGCTGCGGAAGGAAAAAAAAAGGGAACTGCGGCGACCCGCCAGCACTCCATTGGGCTCTGTGGTGAGGGGAAACTGAGCCGCCATATGGCCGCGGTGACATCTCCAAAAGATTACCCCCTGGGGTAGCCCTTGGTCACTTGTTTGCACCCGCCCTTTGTCCTGATGCAACCATTCATGAGAAGTTAGGCCCCAGTCTCTGACAGTCCAAGTCTTTTTTGGGGCTCCCAGGATAGGGATTTCAGTCCCCTGGACCTCCCATGGATTTCTTAGTGTGTGCACCTCTCCACCAATCCCACTAGATACATCTGCGTCTGGGGCAACATTGTGCAACCCAGAAAGAAGTTATGGCATGGGGAAAAGCGGAGAGTCCACAACCACCTGTTCCACAACCGGTGTAGAGCAGTGTCTGATTGCAACCACTGTTAGGGTACAAAAAAAACTGCTGGATAGATCAAATCCTGTCATTTCTACTTTTCTATTTCCTAAAAATCCTGTAACAGAGACTGCATTATGAAATGGCGCCGACATCGTGATTATCAACAAGGAAGTTCTCCAATCAAGAGACTACACGAGCTGGGCATTCTCTCCCCTTTGCTTCTTCCGTAATTCTATATAGTTTGTGATACCAAATAAAGTTCTAGCAGTGCAGATTTTCTGCCATGGCCATAATGCATTGAGTGAGATTTAATCAGCAAATGGGTCTGAATCTAATTCTTTGATGTGCACCACATGCGTATTGGTTAGAAAACACGCGCCACCGCACACTAAATAGAGGGATGTTTGAATCCTACCCTAACACCACTCTGGTTCTAGATGCAAGGTAAATAGCTGTGATCTGGTGCCTGTGTCCCGGCTCTAGGCACAGCGGTATACCCTCTGTGCTCCAACTGCTAAGCTGTCTCAAGAGTATCTGCTTTTAATTTGGGGGGTAGTCCTGCGTCCGCAGGGCAGGTCGTAATATGCCCTTTTGGGGGTCCCCAGTTAAATATGGAGTAAGTACTCAGCCCACTAACCTGGGGCAGTTCTCCCAGCAGCCACTTGCTCACATACTGTGAGGAAGCCTCAATGTTCATTTTCAGGGTCATCTTCTGCAATGGTTCCCTTACAGGTCTTTCTGACACGATAAAGCCATCACTTGGTTTGGCAGAGCTGGACTCTCTCGTTGCGGCGACTCCAGAATGTGCTCGCTGCAAGTTGATGCACAAGGTGCTTGATCAATCTCCTCCATGGCAGATGCGTGAGCTGGCTCAGGGTTGAGCCTTTGCTCTGAACATCAAGTATATCCGGGATTTTGCCCCCGCATCCGAAACACCAAGTGTAAGGAATCAACTCAGTGACAGTCCAGTAAATGTTTTATTTCTTTCAAAAATATGTTTAAAGAGGATCTGTCACCCCACAGAGACCCCCAAATATGCCCCCCATAATCCTCTCCAGGCCCCTTTCTATATATGCCATTTTTTTTTTTTAAATTTATGTTGGGAAAGTTGGTGTAACAAATGACTCTTTAAATAAGAGGGTCGGATCCTCGTTATCCCCGGGCTGGCAAGTGCTTATTACAAGATGGAGGGCGGCTGAAACACTCCAACACGCCCTGTAGTGAGAACCTTGTAAGGCGTAGCCGGCAGCATCGCATATATGCGCAATTGCTGGTGGGTCTCTGCGATCCGGCGCCCACAACACCGAACTGACAGGGGCCGGCAGCCGCGCCTTTCGTATTGACAGCGGCGGCCAAATGTTTATACATATCTGGTGCTGTCATAAGACGGCATCGTAGGTGCCAGCAAGCAACTTGGTCATTATGTGATGACTGTCGGCTACACTACAGGTCCGTAGTTTCAAACTTCCTGTGACCTGATGGCCACCACTAGACCGAGCCATTGGTTTTGTCAGCAACACTAGGGTGTTCACTTCGGGGTAACATAGAACCATGAAACACTCTAGGGACTCGCGCGCGAAGATTTAGGGGACATACCCCAGTCTATCAGAAGGGTGGTTGTATTGGGGTTTGCCAGACTTGACAGTTAGCAATAAACTTAGCAGGGCCCACGATACATGGTAGCAAGAACATTATCGGCGCACAGATTTTTCGTGGAAACTCTAGAGGTATTGGTCTGAACACCATATGCCCACAGCATAAGCATTGGATGAGAAGATGAAAATCCCCGCCTGGGGCACGTAGTCCATGGGAAATATCAGTCTCACAGTTGAGAGGCCTGGGCGGGGTTAAGCACTGCAGCCTCTTGAAGTACAATGAGAGGGAACACTTTATCCCTATTAAGTAACTCCCAGCACTCCAATTCTAAAAAAGGCGGTATGCATTGCTAACCAAGGAACACCAAAAATGACATCAGAGGACAAATTATTCAAAACAAAAAAACTCCATCTGCTTAGTGTGAACTGAGTCAATCTGCACCGAAATATGGGAGTCTTGAAAAATAAACTTCTCCCCTCCTTTAAACTAGGGGCAGAATAGTCTCCCCTTAACCTGGGATGACGGATCCAGACTTAACCAACTTCAGGATCTAAGGGTGATGATGTGTGAAAAAATGCAAAAATCAACAAAATTAGTGACGACCAAGAATCTTTAAGGGCCTGTCCAGACACGGATATCTGTAAGCATTCAAATGACGGGTGTCTGAGTGGGTCTCCTCAACCACCCACTCAAGATTTTCTGGCGATGACCTGGGTCTGGTGAACAGTTCCGCGAAAGAAACGGAGGGGACTTTCCACAGAGAGACACAGAGGTTCTCCCAAACGATGTTCCCTCCTGCTTAGGCACCTGAATCCAGTTACATTGCTCATCTGGTCACTAGTCATGGGTTTGAAGTATTTTGCAAGGTCTCTAGATAAAAGCAGGGAGAGATAGTGGAGGAAGGCCAGAGAAGAAGAAACAGGAAAATCATACTTGCGTTCAGTTTATGTTCTCTATGAGTTGTATACTCTGACGCAAAGACATGGCCTAAGGTTTTAGGCTCAGGATTGTCCCAGAACAGATTTTTTTTAATAGGCGATCAGACAAGCCACATCTAAACTGGTATATTAAGGCTCTATCATTCACAGGCTGGAATGGACCATCCAGGAGCAATTAATCCTCTGCTGCACATTTACCTGGGCACAAAGCCGTTAATGACCTCCAGGCAAAAAACTGGTTTTATATGGCTTTCATATAAAGAGACGAATGAGCGAACCACTCGTCGAGCTTGATGATCGTTCGAGCATTAGCCGACCTCGAACGTGTCGTCTGTGCTCTGGAACGGAATATTCGCAGCTCGAGAGACAAATGCACATCCGCCCCGCCTTTTGATTTTTGGCGGCAGAAACAGAGCCAATCACAAGCAGGAGACTTGACTCCACCCAGCATGACGTGGTACCCTTACACGTCGCGATAGCGTGGTTGGCTGCCTTATCAGGTGACCCTGGGAATAGGACTATGCCCTGCTGCCCCAGCGGCTTCGGATCATTCTCTGTCTGGATGCGTTAGGAGAGAGCTGCTGGCAGGATATAGCTACGGTGTGTCTATTAGCTATGTGTAGGCCAGGAGTGGTACAAGAACCCCAACAGCCTTCTATGGCTAGAATATAATTAGAATCTTATATTAGTTTTTTAGGTGGCTGCTAGTAGTGCACGAGTACCTCGGATAGACTCACATCTTACTCTTACAAAATACATCCTACGACAATGGGACAATTTAATTTGGGTTTGATTGAATTAGGCACACCTTGCGGTTTATTTTTTTTTACGTTTATTTTTTTTTATAACTCAACAGTCATCTGGAATAGCAGTGTGCTTCAGTGTAGGCTAGAAACTAGCCATAGGAGGACCCCAACGGCTTTATTAGGCCTTACAATAGCGTTATATTTTACTTTTTTTGTTTTGTTTGCTTTGTGGCTGGGCTTGCCTGGACACTAGTTAGTGCAGGCTAGTACCATAATTGTGAGGAATTTGCAGGAGACTCCGGACCGTTTGTGTTTTTAGCTCTTAGTGACACACATATCCATCTCAACACACGTAGTGGGACAATTTATTAGGGTTTTGATTTGAATAGGCACAGTCTGACTGATTTATTTTTTTTACGTTTATTTTTTTTTATAACTCCAAGTATCAGGAACAGCACAAAATCAGTTGTGTGTGTCAGTGTCTTGTTCGAAAAATAAGCCCATAGCATCGGAAGCATGTGTTGTTTAAAAAAAAAAAAAAAAACACAAAAAAAAACAAAAAACAAAAAAACATTTTCAGTTACACTTTAATTTTGAAAAGTTTAACCGGGGGCTAGGGAGTCGAGGAGGAAGGCGTGGACGTGGGAGTCCAACTACGGCAGGGGTCAGAAGCTGTGGGCCTGGGCGGGGTGTTGAGGACACACCTGCTGATGAGGGAGCAGGGGAAGCGCCGCAGAGCACACTCCCTATGGTTCATGTTCTCAGTTACTGGGACATGTGGTTCGAGCCTGTTGAGGCCAGAACAGGGCTGTCGTGGATGCGGACAATGCTTCTAGCCATTTGTCCACCAGTCAGTTTTCCACGCAGTCCAACCATGTACCGAATCAGACACCCCCTCCAGCGCATCCACCTCAGCTCCTTCCCCCCAGTCTGCACCCTCGCAGGAAGGAAAAGTTGGCATTTGAAACCGGCCTATTGAGGAGTGTTTTCATGGACCCTTCCCAGAGTAACAAACCAATGTTCGGTTGCTGCCTGGCTTATTTTCCGATGCCCAGGTTTTCAACCGTCGCAGTTTGTGGGTGATGATGACATGATGAAGTAGTGGAAAGAAGTGTTGTAAAGACCGGTGTCGGACGATGAGGAGACACGGTTGTTCAGACAGTGGTTAAGTGTGTCAGGCCAGGAAGTCTGAGGGGGAGAGACTGAAGGGATCGGAGGATGATGATGGTGGCCAGACCCAAGCTGGGTTGATAGGGCCGGGTGAAACAGGCTTCTGAGACGGACGAACGAGTCCTATACCAGAAACAGTTTGGAAGGAGTGGTGGGGCCAAAGACGGAGGGCAGGGCCAGAGGTGGTGCCTCAGCGCCAAATGGTTACGTAGTCAAGCTCCCGTGGCGAGGGCTATATTTTTCAGAAGTCTGGAGTTCTTAAAAGAACACCGGATGACCGACGGACTGTGGTGTGCAACATGTTGCCAGACCAGAATAAGCAGGGTTTCCACCAATACTCGCTTAACTACACCAGTATGCGCAAGGTAGATGAATGATAAAACCCCACTAATGGCACCAAGCCCGTTCACTTCTGGCGGGCCAGCACACCACTTGCTCCTTCCCCTGTGTTGTGTTACTGCTAGTCAGCACCATTGCCCAAAACACCTCCCGTGCGAAAAACCCCATCTTACCTCCAAATCCTCCAACAGCATCCACCAGGGTCAGCTCTCCATACCCCAGACGCTGGACGCGCAAAACGAAGTCATAGTTGACAAGCCCACCACACGCCCAAGCCCTCAACAATCCACATCTCCAACGCTAGCCTGGAGAGTGCTGCCAGTTGCTAGTAGAGACCGAGGCCTTCGAAACTAATGGCGGCGAGCCCGCCATTGGTATCGGCCCAAAGCCGCCACTACTTTCCGATGTGCGCCCCGCCCTGCACAAGCACTTGTCAGACAAACATCATCCGTGCCCGACCTACGCTTGGTTCTGACAAGGTCCAACTGACACGGACCACGTGGGACGAGTGCTGCCGGCAGGGGCCACATATATCGCTGACGGCACATTGGGTTAACCTTGGTGGCGGCTGGACCGATTCTGACCTGGGGGGCTGGTCATCTACTGCCGACGCCGAGGATTGCGGGGACGCCCTCGGTCCAGGTCTCTCGGACCTACTATGGCCTCGGTCCTCCTCCCACCCTCCTCACCTCCTCCTCGAATTTCCATCTGTGGGCATGGCGCCATCAGTCGGTAGCTTAGGCACCGCAGGCAGTGCCGTCGCTACGCAGTGACAGCAGGCGGTGCTCAAACTGCTGAGCCTAGGCGAGTAAAAGGCGACACCCGGGGGGCCCAAGAGCGTATTACAGGGCATCACGGCGCAGGACTGATCTGTGGCTGGCACCGCTGAACCTGAAGCAAGGCATGGTTGTGTGTGACAACGGCCGTAACTGGTGGTGGCTCTGACAACGGCAGATGACACATGTGATGCTTGGGCCCAGGATGTTAAGTCATAGTCAGCGGTCATCATGACAATACCCACTCTGTCTGATTTGCTAACGAAGGTGCGCCGCTCTGTGCGCTTTCAGGAAGTCCAGCACCAGATGCTGTCACTCTAGGGCAAGCGTTCGCGCAGATCTCCAACGGCTCACGGCGAAAAGGATGTTCATCTTCGCCTTTTCTCTTGCTTTCCCTGTCCGGTTTTTCCCTCCCTTTCATATGGCCTTCACCGTCCTGTTGTGGGAGTGCGCCCACGGGTGGAATTCAACCTAAACCATGTATCCAGAGATTACCAGCAGCGCAGAGCGATTGTAGACTGCCTAGATGTCACACTTCCACCAGAAATGGTAGTGAGGTCAGTCAGCTTACTCAAGTCTACAATGAGGAGTGGATGTCTGATATTGTCAGGTGCTGAGTAACTTTGATGGATGTCAACACAGATGATGAGTCAGTGGCGATGCGCCATCAATCAGCCTCACATCCCGCATGCTTGGCCTGTTGAAAAACTCTATGGTCAAGCAGAAGTCGAAGCTTTGCGCTTGTCACAAGAAGGGGGGGAAGAAGTACGCTACAGGCCTTTGCCAGTTTTATGCCACCCCAAGCAAGACATGTCACATGTCCCAGTTCGGAAAGAGTAGGGCTGACCTTACCAGAAAGATGGTGAGGGAGTACCGTAGCTGACATACCAGGTCCTTAATGATCCCACACAGCTCCCTACAACTACTGGGTTTATAAAGCTGGACGGTTGGCTTGAACTGGCGCTTGTCGCCTTGAGGGTCTTGCTGCCCTGCGCTAGCGTGTTGTCCGAGCGGGTTTTCAGTGCAGCTGGGTGGCATCATCACGAAGGACACGCCTGTCGATTGACAGCGCTGACGGATGACGCTTATCAGTGAATAAAGCTGGACTTTCTCAGATTGCCCTTCTCCACCAGGTGCAAGTGAAGGAAGCTCAACCTGAATAATTATGCACTTCCTCCTCATATTTTCCTCCTTCTCCCCTCTGGTACACTTTAAGCAGAGGAAATGACTATTTTTGCCAGGCCAATGGCTCTAGCTATGTTACTCTATGTATTTAAATTGTCTTTTTTCTGGAGGGCCACCGACCCGGTCCTCGATTCTTTTAAAAGCAATTTTGGAGTGCCACATAACAGGCACTCAATTATTTAAGTTTTCGGAGACCACTACCTGCTCCTCTCGGTTGGAAAAATTTTGACCGACTGCCACATAAGGCACTCAAGCTATTTAAATTTTTGGAGGGGACCACCTACCTCGCCTCCTTGGTTGAAAACCTTTTTGGACTTGGCCAAACCTAACAGGCACTAGCAAATTAAATTGTCTCCATAGCAGCCTCCAACGTTGTCTTTTTAGCCTGCCTCCACACGTTGTCCATATGCTTCCTCCCATACATGTCCCTATCAAACGAGCGGTGTCAGCAGAATTTTTGGGTTGTTATGATCCACATCAAACTTGTTAACTTTGTCGCCACCTGCGGTATTCTCCACAAATAATTCTGGGAACTTTTATCATTTACCGATATTATTTCAGCGTTATTGAGATCTGTTACATTCCCCACCCGCCATTAACCCAAACTTAAAAGAACACTACTACACTTGATCTTATACAACAGGTTCTTAGATGCTTGTTGTTTGGGAAGTAGTCGGAGACAGGGCCTGGATAGGCGGGAAAAAGTCGCCTGCAGCGGAGCGCCAGCTCCATCCCAAGATTCCAACTAAAATAGTTTTAACTGCAGCACCTTAATCTACTAGACTTCACAGCCTACATTACATCGTCCCCTGATCAACACGAAGAGTTGGCAGGCAGAAATTTTTCAGGTGTTTCACCAGATACATAGTGGAACTCGGACCATTCTGTCGCCGCCATGCTGGAGACCTGATCATAGCAGCGCAATAAGGATGCCCTATTACTGTCGCCTTAATCATGGACCATTTTCGAAAAAAAAAAAACTTTAAAAATAGAACCACTATGCTATGCCAGTATTCCTAGGGGTGAAATATTCAAACGGACCCCGCCGGCTTTGAATTTATTTTTTTCAAAAGGAAACACTTCTGGCCCCCAGGTCCATTTGGGTGGGGAGGAGCGACGAGACAGGGGCCTTTGGACAGCGAAAAAAGCTCGCTTGGCGAGCGGAGAACGACAGCTCCATCCAAGATTAGGCAGACTCAGAGGGAATCCAGTGCATGCTTGCCCCTAGTTCATGTCCATTTTTTCCCTCCACGAATTCTCCAAGCGTCCCACCAATGTCTCCGCTATACTCTCTATTGTTGACCCAGGACGCTGGAGCACGAGAGGATATAGCAAATCATCCGCCTTCGCAATGAAGGGCTGTGTACAGGCCGTAATTTTCAGGTGTTCTCACCAGATACTCAGTGGAAGACTGGCCCATCTGTCGCGCCCATGCTGGAGACCTTGAATTGTCAATCATAGGCATGCAATCTGGATTGCCCAGTACTGTAGCTGCTAAATCATGAATGTCGTCTCCATGGCTGCCTCCATGTTAGGGTGGATGTCCCATGACACTCTCCTAGTCTGCCGCTTCCCTCTGCAATGCCGTCCGCCTATAGTGCAAGGGTAATTATTTGATTGTTTAGATTTGCTATCCATATCCCCATCATTTCGGTCACTGTCATAGCCATGCTTTGCCATAATTTTGCATACATGGTCTGATTAAGCAGCCTCAGAGTAGCATCCATGCATGCTGCCCCTGCTGTTTCCTGTCCATTTTCCGTGGTGTTTCCATCCTTTTCTGAGGTTCCGGAGTGTTTGGGCCCAAGCCTTCGCCTGTGCAGAGCTTGGTCCGCCTTGAAAATGCCGCAGTTCTGCGCATTGGACGTTCAATGGGGTCGTTATTCGAGACGAGCACTTGAGCTATCGGGAAAAGTTCGTCTCGAATAACGCTAGCAGCACACCGAGTCAGTTAGTGCTCGCTTGCATCTCTAATAAAGACCACGCGCAAGGCTGAAAAAGAAAAGGTCTAACTGAGGAGTTACATATTCGGGTCTCATGCTAGGGGCCAAAGAAAATGGCCCATACTCCTGAAGGGTACCATGCAGGAGTGACTGATGATCCTACCCTTTGTGCATATTACCAGAAGACTGGGGCCTAAGACGAAAATCAAGTTACAACACTATCCCTGATCGAAAAATTAAGCTTCGCTATCACGCACTATAGAGATCATGGCATAAAACCAGAACTAGAGAATGCAAGAGTAAGCTAGTGAACCACACAGTTTGACCAGCAAGAAGTTCAAGCTAAACTGGACACATATAGGGAAACTGGCTACCATTGCCACGTGGAAGGAGCAAGCAATTGCAGATCCACAGTGTTAAACTCTCAAGACTCAGTGAGGGGGAGTGGCAGATATCAGTTCAGTACCGCGCATAGACCTAATTTCAGATGCAGGTATGACGAAAAATTCGGTTCCTAGCAGCAGGGGATAGTGGGACAGCAGCGCAGACGTGTACAAAGGATGATGGAACAACAGTTATAGTACACAAACTATGACCTATATCGTTACTGAAATTATTTTAAAATGAGATCATCATGATTAATGCGATTTTTTCTTTAGTTAATACCGTGTGAAACTTGTTTCCTAGATTAACATTTCAATGAGGCTTCATGATTTGATAATGCAGGATGCCTAGACATTACCCTCTGATGTTTTTATTAATTTTCCTGATGGCAGTATGTGCATATAAAGTTAACAATCAACCTTTGTGTACCTTGATACAATATGTTAACTCAAGAAAAACCTGGAAGGTTAGTTCTACTGGGTTACAAATGTCAATGTAAAAGTGCTGCATTAAAATCTTGTTTAATGTTTACGAATGGTACTGTCGGTCAACATAACAACAGTACACTGAAGCGTCATTATATAATATAGCACAACATGGTAGATTACAATTTTTTTGTTGGTACATAATTGTGAAACATTCTAGAGGCTCCGCATTTGTAGAATCGTACCTGAACAGATAACCATGTTTGTTTTTCTCATGTGCAAACCGAAGAGGGAACTTTCACAAACTTTTAAACGATGGAGTCATCTCTTTGGGGGTCCTAACTAGGAGTGAGAGAGCACTAAAATGCTGTCGGTGCTGCGTTTATTCCGAGACAAACTTTACCTATCTCGAGTGCTCGTCTCGTAACGAACACCTCATGAGTCAATGGGTGACTCAAGCATTTTCATAGGGGACCACAGGGTCTGACAGGGAAGCTTGGCAAACACCGGAATGACCGAATGAGCTAGGATAGCAATCCTAAAACATCCCAATATGACCACTGGTACACTATACGAAGACGGCAGGCAGATGGCACGGTAGCGAGGGCAGGCTAGAGAGTTGCATGGCGTACATACCGCATCAAATGGTACTCACAGGCTTCAACGCAATGGTGTGGCAGAGTCGAGAACTAAGGAAGGGGAGCTAGAAAGCGGAGATGAGTTTCCTAAATGAACAAAGGTTGACGGTTATATTTAGTCATCACACCAGGGTAACCCATAATCTTACCTCCAGAAACAGGAGCCAGGCGATCCGGGGGGGGGGCTCGGGCAGGCCGACGGAGAGTAGCACCAAGGACACCGCAAACTTCGGGCCGAGAGAGAAGAGGGGAGGTCGCGGCAGCAGGCTGGGCATCGGCAGGAGGACAGAGGTCCGACGCAGAAGGAGCAGGTCCCGAGAAGGGATGCGCGCTACCGCTGGCGGTGGACCAAGTTTGTCCATAATGTCCCTGGTGTGCTTGGCTTCTTAATTTTTTGGTCCGCCCCCCGACCCCGGGGCCGACGGCCGTCCCACGAGACACGCGAGACGCGCACCTCCGGCGCCGCGCAAGGAATGCGGACGCGCCCAGCGGTCCCGCCATGCACGCCCGCCGACCACCACCGGCTCGGTTTGATTCAAACCGATGAAGAACCCCCTGATAAGTGGGTAGGGCCTGGGAAACGAGCCCAACGAAATGTAGGAAAACAGGGAGCAATTGGAGTACGAACAGAAAGCTTCCAGTGCATATGAGGACATGTATGGGGCATCAATTGCGATGCTTTATGATTGGCAAACCGTTTAGGGCTACTCAAGAAACCTATCGTCCGCTGAGGCGAAATGCAGTGAGGACGCGGGTTCCATGAGTGTTATCTGGTGAAACACATGAACATAATTCTGCCAGGACCACACAGATCGTCTTGATGTAAGGGGCGAATGAAGTGCTTGTAATACTCTGAGGATCCAAGCGTCTGGTCTTGGGATGGAGGGGGTGTGAAAGGTTGCGACTAGGGAGACAGGGTGGGGACGCCGGGTGGAGGAGCGGGCGAGTGTCCGAGATTATGGTACATGGAAATGAGTGGAGGTTGGCAGTAGGATGGAGGCTCTGAGGCTGCCTAATGCTTGGATGGAGATGGCGGTCCGGCCAGGCGGATTTCGCCTTGTCCACAGCTCCATGTCTTAGGCTCATCCCCAACCCAAAGGGGCCTGCGGTGCAGAGAAGCGTTTACTTTGAAAAATTATTAATTTCAAAAGCAGAGGCGGGGGCTACAACCAGCATCTAAGCACCTTTTGTATTACGATCAAGTGTTTTTTCGTTTCTTCTTACCCCTCTGATGGTCTGCGACTAAAGATGGTTGTGGTTGATTGTCTTTTTTCTTCCCCGCTCTAGTAGTTCTGGGGAGTGAGCGGCTAATGTAAACTCGTATGCGCAGAAGGGGGGGGAAGCGCTGAAATAATATCTGTAAATGATAAAAGTTTGGCAGCATATTTCTTTTTGTGGATATACACAGCCGCAGGGTGGCGCCACAAAGTAGTACAAGTTTGATGTGGAAGCCTTATGACAAACAACACTCAAAATTTGCCTGCCGACGCTCGTTTGCGTAAGGGGACGATAAGGAGGGCATGGACAGTATATGAAGACTGGCTAGGAGGGAGTATGGAGATGATGTGTGGATGGGGGAGCAATGGAGGACAGTGTGGAGGGCAGGCTATAAGAGACATGTGGAGTCTGCTATGGAGACAAATAAATTGGATAGTGCCTGTATGTGGCAGTCCAAAAAAGTTGTTCAAACAGAGGAGCAGGTAGTTGGTCTCCAGAAAAAATTAAATAGATAGAGTACCTGTATGTGGCACTCCAAAAATTGTTTTCAAACAGAGCACGGGTATGGTGGCCCTCCAGAAAAATACATACATAGAGTTACATAGTAGAGCAGATGGCCTGGCAAAAATAGTCAGTTTCCTCTGCTTGTAGGTACAAAGAGGAGGAGAAGGGAGGTAAATGAGGAGGGGTGCATACATTATGAGGTTGAGCTTCTTTCGCCATGGTGGAGATGAAATCTGAGAAATCCAGGCTTTATTCATCTGATAAGCGTCAGCCTGTCCGCACTGTCAGTCGACAGGCGTGTACGCTTATCGGTTGATGATGCCACCAGCTGCACTGAAAACCCGCTCAGACAACACGCTAGCGGCAGGCAGGCAAGAACCTCCAAGGCGCAAACAGCGCCAGTCTGTGCTACATGTCCGCTTTGAAACCAGTAGTTGTAGGGAGCTGTGTGGATCATTTATGACGAGGGTATGGTTGACTCAGCTTGTACTCAGCCCTACTCTGCGAGACTGGGGACAGGTGAAAGTCTCTGCTGACATAAAAAATGGAAAGGCCTCATACTAAAGCGTACCCTGCCAGTGTGGACAAAGCTGCTGCTCGCTACTCTCCTGCACTGTCCCGCAGAAGTACGTCCCTACCGCTAGCGATGTCAAAAGGGGAAATTACTGTTTCAGCTTGTGCACCAGGGCCTGCTGGTATTCATGAATTCTCACACTCTTTCCTCTCCAGGGATGAGAGGGAAAAAGATTTTGCTGTACCGTGGTCCAGGAGAGTGAATACCCAGTTATCGGTGCTGGAATAAATTCTTTGAACGCGAGGGTCACGGGATAGGCAGCCAGCGATGAGAATTTGCCATATGCGCAGAGTCCCAACTCGCAAGAATTCACTCCCGCACTGGGCCTGACTGTCATTTCCTCCTCCTCCAAATTACTCCAATCCTCTTCTTCAACCCTACACGCTGAACAGTGAAGGACTGTGCTCCCCTCTTCTGCTTCCGCCAACATTCTCCTCCTCTTCCTCCTCATCCTCACTCAACATCCTCCGATATGCGCTGGAAGAAACAGACCTGAGGGTGCTTTGGCTATCAACAAGGGAATTTCTTCCCCCGTCTCTTGTGATGAGTACAAAGCTTCTGACTTCAGGCTGACCAGAGGTTTCAACAGGCAAAAGAGCGGGGGATGGTGGAGGCTGATGAGCGGCATCGCCATGACCATCTGTGTTGACTCTCAAAGTTACTCAGCACCTGACAGATATCAGACATCCCTCCACTCCTCATTGTAGACTTGAGGAAGCTGACCGACCTCACTACCAGTTCTGGTGGAGTTGACATATGGCAGGTACAATCGCTCTGAGCTGCTGGTAATCTTGGATAAAATGGCTAATTGAATTCCACCTCGTGGGCACGCCCCCAACAGTCGGTGAGCGGGCAGTTGGAGCGGCGCTGCGCTGCCCTGAGAGTGACAGCATCGTGCTGGACTCCTGAAATGCGCACAGATGCGGCGCACCTTCGTGAGCAAATCAGACAGATTGGGGTATGTCTTGATGGAACTGCTGAACTATGAGATTAACCATGGGGCCAGCATGGCAATGTGTCAGTCTGCCGAGTTGCAGAGCCGCACATGGTTACGGCCGTGTCACACACAACCATGCCTGGCTTCGGTTCAGCGGGTGCCAGCCACAGATCAGTCTGGCCGTGATGCCTGTAATAGCTCTTGGGCGGTGTGCCTTTATCGCCCTAGGCTCAGCAGTTTGAGCACGCTGCGTCGTTTAGCGGACGGCACTAGCTGCTGTGCCTAGAGCTAATGACTGATGGCGCCATGCCACGGATGGTATTCGTGGAGTGAGGGGTGGAGGCAGGGGTGGGGGGGGAGGAGGCATAGTAGGCCTTGAGAGACCTGGGACCGAGGAAGGTCCCGCAATCCCAGCGTCGGCGTATATGAGCAGCCCAGGGTCAGACTCGGTCCCAGCCTCCACCAAGTAACCCAAAGTGCCGTCAGCGAATATAGTGGCCCTGCCCAGCAGCCATCGTCCACGGTCCGTGGTCAGGTGGACCTTGTCAGAAATGGCGTTGGTCATGGGCAGGATGTGTTGTCTGACAGTGTGTTGCGGGGTGGGAAGCACATCGGGAAAAAGTAGTGGCGGCTGGGGACGAATACCGAGGGGCGGCTGCCGCCATGAGGGTTGCGAAGGCCTCGGTCTCACAGCCTATAGGGCCACATCAGGCCTAAGTAATTTTGGAGATGTGGCGTTGAGGGCTTGGGGTGTGGATGCGGACGGTGTGAAAAACCTGGGCATCGGAAAAGAGTCAGCAGAACGGAGAGGTGGTTTGTGACTCTGGGAAGGGTCCAGAATACGTTCTCAGGTATGCCGGTTCAAATGCCAAATTTCCGGGAGGGGGCAGGACTGGGGGGAAGGAGGAGGCTTGAGGTGGAGGAGTGCTGATTTCGGTGACATGGTGGACTGCGTGGAAGCACTGGACTGGTGGACAAATGGCTAGAAGCATGTCCGCAATCCACGACATCACTGTTCGCACTGGTTCTGCCTCAACAGTGTCTACCACGAGTAAGTAACTTGAGACATGAACCTAGGGAAGGTAGCTCTGTGGCGTTCCCCTGTCTCCTCATTAGAAGGTAGTGTCTCACCCCGCCCAGGACCCGGCCTCGACCCCTGCAGTAGTTGGACGCCATGCCCACGCCCTCGTCCATCACTCTAGCCCTGGGTTCAACATTTCAAAATTAAATGTGTAAATTGTAAATTTTTTTGTGTTTTTGTTTTTTTAACAAAACGATTGCTATCTATTGCTATGGCTAGTTTTTAAGCTACACTGACAGCACACAACAGGATTTTGTGCTGTGTTGATGATTTTAGTCAAAAAAAAAAAGCAGACTGTGCCTAATTATCTAACACCCTATAAATTGTCCCATTAGTGTTTGAGATGGATTGTGGTCACTAAGAGCTAAATGATGTTCGCAAGTCTCCCTGCAAATTCCTACACAAATATGGTACTAGCTGCACTACTAGTGCAGCAAGCCAGCCACAGCAAAGAAAAATAATATAAGAGTATAAAAAATTATATTCTAGCCCTAACAAGGGCTGTTGGGTTCTGTAGACTCATCCTGCCTAAACAGTAAGCTAATTCAACACTCCTGACCGCCTTCACTGCAGCAGCTCTCTTCCTAACGGCATCCAGACAGAGAATGATCCGAGCAGCGCGGGCAGGGACTAATCTATTCCAGGGTCACCTGATAAGGCCAGCCAACCAATGCTATCGACGTGTAAGTGTACCACGTCATGCTGGGTGGAGTGCAGAGTCTCCTGGCTTGTGATTGGCTCTGTTTCTGGCCGCCAAAAATCAAAAAGGCGGGAGATGGCATTTTCTTGAGCTGGCGAAATATTCGTCCAAGCAACGAGCAGTTTCGAGTACGCTAATGCTCGAACGAGCATCAAGCTCGGACGAGTGTGTTCGCTCATCTCTAGTCCTAACCCAAACCCAAGTGGAGCAAATATTGGTAAAAAATCCTGTTGTTTCTATAATGCATGCTTTTCCTACGATGCACAAGGGACTGTCACCCCCACCGATGCAACCTATTATTTCTAGTATCGTGTCGTTGAATGGAAACCTTTGTGGTTGGCTAGTTACAGCGCTTGTGCAAAGGGTTCCGGGGTATCTACAAGATAACCAAGATGTTTTGTGTTCTCTGGATGGTATACAGGGGCAAGATGATTTCCAGTGGTTAAGCTGTGATGTGGTATCACTGTACACTTCCATATCACACACAGTGGCAATAACAGCACTACAGTTTCATCTTGAGAAATATGCAGATTATACTCCGTTTATGATTAATGATCTACACGTAAGGGTTGTCAATATGGGGGGCTAAGTTTTCCCCTTCATTGTCAAGCCTCACAATGGCCTGGTGGGAAGAGCAGACAATTTTTCTGAAACAAATCCGTTTTCGTGCTGTCTAGAGTGGTATGGCAGCTACATTGATGACATATTGATTGTCTAGTGAGTTGATGTGCCTGCCATACCACTCTTTGTTGGCAATACATGCAATTTAAGTATTACATAAATCACACATCCTCAAGAGATGGTATTTCTGGATTTGTGTCTTATGGGAGATAATGGACGAAATATAATTACTGCTACACATCGTAAACCCACATATAGCAATACAATTTTACATGCCAGATCCCATCATTCCACACATACCATTGAGGCCATTCCTATGAAAGAAATGACAAGCATCAGAAGAAACTGTAGCTTAGATAATGTTTACCATACGGAGCCAATACCACTGAATATCCTCGGTATGGCAGTCTCAGATGCCATTGAGTCTTCCATACCAAGGATATTCAGTGGTATTTACATTTTTACGCCCATTATTTGAAAAAGCGTTCTGCGTGACCTGAAATTCGTTCTAGGACATTTTAATCTTTTATATGATCTAAAGAATAAAATATTTACAAATTTATCCAGGAGTGTATTATATGTGACTCCTTTCCCCTACCAATTCGGTATAGAGCCCCAATTTTTTCAATTTTTCCCTGTTTTTGACTTAAGGATGTAGAATTGTACCAGACTTTTGGTAATTTACTGTCCCCCTCTTTGTTTAACACACAAAAGAAACAGACATGGTTATCTGTTCAGGGGCTCTACAAATGCAGAGCCTCTAGATGTGTCACATGTAGCCAATGGTTTCAGGGAGTTTACAATCAAGAGTTACATTAATTGTTAGAGATGGCAGAGACAATCACTAGTGTTCTGAAGTAAGGCAGGGGTTATGTTACTGGGTATCATCAGCAGTAAGATGATACTAGAAACCAAATTTGCTGATGGTTTATCTGATGGGCATTATAGAGGGAAAAAAGAAAATAAATAAATAGTGCAGTTCAGAAAGAATTGGTTTAGGTATATCTAGTTTCCAGGGGAATATAGGCCATAAAGTCAGAGGCTAGTCTGAATGATTTCAAAGGAACTACGTAGGATGTTTTTCCCATAAGGACCATCTCTCTTTTAACTTAGAGAAGTGATGGCAATTATTTGCCGTAGCTAGCTCATAATACATGAACATATAAACCCTACTACAAATCTCTGCAAGATCTAAATGCAACAGAAGTGATCCATTGTCTTGCTGCAAATATAATAAAGTAATAATCCACTTATAGTTCAAAGTAAATTTCTCTGTACCTATGTGTAGTAGAGCTAAAAGAGGTCATGGGTCAATTTGCCACAACACTAGAAGCAGGAGAGTATACTTGGGACCATAAAAGCACCAATTTTGAACACGTCCACCACATATGAACTACATCCAAGTCACACCCGTTTAACAACCTGGTGCCATCTGCCGCAGCAAGACCATCCCGCTTTGCGGCGGGCTCTGCTGTAGACCAGGTGCCACTTAGACTCCGGTCCCGGGTGTCGGCTAGTCCCATCATCTGGGTGATGTTCCCTCCCTGGGTAAGGTGTGAACACGTAACAATACAGACAAACAAACACAATAAGGCAAGGTATACAATCCGAGTCGGCAGCAGCGGGGAATATCAATAACCAAATCACAATCCAAATAGAGAAGTCGAGACACAGGAAAAAAAAACAGAAACCAGAAATGAGAGAATACAAGAGAATCTAGAAACACAGCAAGATAGCAGTTTGACCAGCAAGGTATGATGGGAGTAGGAGTATATGCAGTTCCCGGACACGCCTCCAGCAGCACACTGGAGGAACTGTCAATCAAGCTAGAAACCCTTGCTGGGCAGGGCTGAAATGCATGGATCAGGGTGTGGCTCAGTAAATCCAAGCCACAGTTCACACACAAATCAACGCCACCTTTTCTGCCAACTGCGGATAGTGTGACGTTTTGGCACGGACCTTACACCGTCTCTACGAACTGTGACAGCCAGGCAATTACAGGCCTGTAGGCTTAACTGCAATTATGGGAAAAATATTAAAAGGGTTGCTAAAAGTCTACTTACAGGAGTATGTGACATCACATAGTATAATAAGGGACAGCCAGCATGAGATTACTAAGGGTCCTGTGCTTGGCCCACTACTATTTAATTAATTTATCTAATATATATTTCAATAATTTTTATTGAGTTTCAGAAAGCACATAACATATGTAGCATATAACATAGAAAACAAGAATATAACAAGTATAATACAAAAACTTAAATGGCAAGCAAGAGGTGGGTTAAGAAAAATCTTCGCCATGTGCAGCATGAACGCTATAGTCGCCTTCTATGCAAATACATCCTAGAGTCCAACCTATTAGGGAGAAAAGGCACATATATCATTCAAGGAGCAACTAGCAATTTACAGCCGCTGAGTGGGAGCTGTGCAGAGAAAGCCTATGTAGAAACCATGACTTTCTGTCACCAGGGAGTGAAATGCTGATGAACTAGGGTCAACACGCCAACCTTTTCCCTGGTTCCTGTAACTTTATTTCCAATATGAGGACATACTACCCAATATTTGAGACCCCTAACTCCATGAAGGGGACAAATAAGAGCTAGAAGACAAGCATACATTTTGGACAAGACACAGGGAGGTATACAAGACAAGGATAACGCAAGACGGGGGTAGGGAAATGCAATGAACGGTTATGGAGAGCGAAGCAGGGACTATGGGGCTTATTTACTAAGGGTCCCGCGACCGCATTTTGGTCAGGTTTTCCCACTTCTCGGGGATCTGCCAGGGATTGTGTCCCACACAATCGGATTTTGGCACATCTGCGCCGACTTTCATGCATTTAATATTTAAATTTGTGTCGCAAGCCAAGAACTTACATGCAACGGGAAGAAGAAGGTGAACTGAGGTGGACCTGAGCGGGGAAGCGACACAAGCAGGGAATTCTCGCACAATCTACGTGAATCGCAGCAGAGTTCATCCTCGTCGGAAAGTCCGGATCGCAGATCACGCAGGGACCAGGTAAGTAAATATGCCCCTATGTGTCAATTCCTGTCAGATTATCTGAGCCTAGGAGGTCTTTAAATCTCTAAGATTCCCGGAATAACAACCAAAATTGCAACAACTTTATGTGTTTCTCAGCAGTGCCAAGGGTGTCTGCGATTCTTTCCTCCATTCGATATATGGACAGTAATTCTTGGGCCCAATCAGAAATGGAAGGGGATGTAGCAGTACGCCATCTACAGGGGATGACTGTGCAAGCCACTATGAGGGAGAATCTCAGGAGGCTACCATTCTGTTTCTATATAGCACCCGGGAGGATAGAGAGCAGGGCAACCTGTGAGGTCCTGGGAGTCGATATGCCTGTCAATTCGGTTGTCGCCTCAAAAACCTGGTTCCAGAAAGAGGTAATTTTGGGGGACGTCCAAAAAATATGTAACCTGTCACCTCTGTCCATTCCCGGATCGAGGGGTAAATCAAATGCAACATGGTTGGAACCCTATACCATCTGGAAAGAATTTTATAGTTCCTCTCTTGCACAGAGCAGGGTATTGAGAGTTTTTGTGTGAACAGAAATGCTTTATCTCAGTCTTTAGGAGACAAGGAGATTCCAAATCCCTGGCCCATTTGTCAAGAAAGGGCAGGGATGAGCTATCCGATTCTTTTATGAGGAGACCATAGATCTGAGAGATGCAGTGTTCCGGAGGGGATGCTGTGCGAAATAGGGCCTCAAAGGGGCTGAGTGGGGTGTTAAAGGTGGCTGCGGTTCCTGGTTGTTTAAGGAAAGCTTCCAGCTGAGCCATTACCAACCATGACAGTTTAGAGGATGTGGTTAAGTCAAACAACTCAGTGTGTGATGGGATTGGGGCTTCTCCCAGAATATCATGCAGGCGCAGGTCCTCGTGGCTTGAGGGGCCTAATAACATGGTCCCAGAAAAGGCCGACTGGAATTCTGGGTTGTGGAATAGTGGCGTAAGGGGGCTGAATGGACGGGAGAGGACTTTCTGTCGGACAAAGGATCTCCAGAGTTTCAGGGTTTGGGCCAGAAACAGTGTCTTGGGTTCTATCTCTACATGCTAGGAAGACACCCATGGAAGTATACGTATTGGGATTGGGGAACTATATTGTTCCAGTTGCACCCATTGCTTGGTATGTAAATGGTAGTGCCAATCTAGTAACCACACTATAACTGAAGCCTGATAAGTTTTAAAATCGGGGAGGCCCACCCCTCCCATTGATCTTGGTTAAATCAGGATCCACAATCCAGTATGGGGGCGAGAGGGGCCCCATATAAAGCGTGAGATTGCTGAATGAAGGGATTTGAAGAATGAGGTGGGGTTATTGGGGCATACTGAATACGTTAATTAAGCCGAACCAAGTTAACTATATCCTATTGTATGTGGTTAAATCCTGTAGGATGTGTTCTAATAGTGGCAGGTAGTTAAGGGAGTACATTTTTGAAAGGTCCATGGGGACTTGGATTCCCAAATATTTAATTGATGTGGAGCGCCAGCGAAATGGGAATTGATTTTTATTATCTTCCGACGGGAGTTAGACATTCAATGCCTCGGATTTGCTGAAGTTGGTTTTAAAATTGCTCAGCTCACTATAGGTATTAAATTCTTTGAGCAGGGATGGGAGCGAGATCCTTGGTTGGAAAATATAGAGCAATAGATTGTCTGGCGCTTTGTATTGACGCTGGCCTAGTTTAACACCATGCTTGTTTCGATTGTTCCTAATGGCGTTAGCCAGGTGTTACTCATAGGGGTAATCACATAGAAGAGGGGGGAGAGGGGGCATCCTTAGCGGGTACCATTCCCAATACGTATTGGGTTCGAAAAACACCCATTAGCTCTGATTCTGGCCGTAGGGTGATTACAAATGGCCAGAATTCTCCCCAAGATTTTGGATCCTAGTCCTAAGTGTGAAAGGGCCCTGGACAAAAAGCCCCAATGTACCCTGTCAAAGGCTTTTTCTGCATTTATTGACAAGAGGCAAATGGGGGCTGACTTTTTCTGAGCCTGCGCCATTAAGAGGAACGTCTTGTTCAAATTTTCCCTAGCCTCTCTGACAAATTATACCTGGTCTGTGTTAATTATTTTTGGTAGATAAGGGGCTAATTGATCGCCATTATCTTGGAGTACAGCTTCAGGTACACATTTAAGAGAGAAACGGGTCTATAACTAGCCGTTGAGAGGGGATCCTTGTCTGGTTTCAGAAGGACACTCATGTTGGCCTCCAAAGACTGCGAATGAAAGGCCACGGTTGGGGAGATGTCATTGAAGAACCTTCTGAGGATTGAGGAGAGGGTCTCACCGAATAGCTAATAGAAGGCTGGGGAGGAACCGTCAGAGCCAGGGCTTTTCCCAGAGGGAATGTTTTTTATGGCATTGAGTATTTCATCTGGACTGAAGTCCAATTCCAATATTTTAATCACATCCTCATCGATAGGATAATAAAAAAAAAAATAACCAAGTATAACTGAACACATATAAATGTAGGAACAAAGGGGTTAGCAATAGGTCTTGAGATAGGCTACCCCATGGGCATCAGGGGCAGGCCAGGGCGTATCCCAGACAGAATTCCCCCCCAAGACATCAGTGAAGGGGAAATACAACACTGAGAGTGACTTCAACCCTTAACTATTCTGGTGGCCTCTGACCCTCCGTGCTCCCTCTGGCCCCATTCACGCTGAGTGCGGCACTTCGGGGGTCCCACTGGTGGGAGAGCCTCCATAGGTTGTGATGGACTCCGAAGGCTTGGGCAATACGGGATATCTGAAGCAGGGATGTCTATTGCCGCTGCCACAGCTGGGACATCGCTGGTGTGGCAAACAACAAATCTACGATCCACCTCTTGGATCTGCAAATAGATTGAGAATTCCCACATGTAGGGTATATTTCGCTGCCTCAGCTCCTCTAACAATGATTTCAGAGCCCTTCACTTCTGTAAGGTCAACCTTGACCGGTCAGGTAGGAGTTGTATGCGAGACCTGCAGAACAAGATGTCTCCTGCCGATCTAACCTTGGATATGATAGCATCTTTAAGTTAATTACAATGTAGTCTACAAATAATGTCCTTAGCTAGTCTAATGCAGAGGGTTTGGGCTGTAGCGAGCGATGTGCCCTGTCCAATTCTACTGGTGTATCTGCAGGAACTTCTAATGCAGAGTTGAACAGTTGCATAAGGTGTTGTGAAGCATAGGAGTCACTAAAGATTCCGGTATTCCGAATTCTAATGTTATTGCACCAGTCTCTATTCTCGGCATCATCGAGCTGATCCACAAGTATTGGAGCTAGAAGGTATGCGTGGCGATGGTAGCAGCTTGCGCCACTGGGTGGTCACTAAGATCATCCTGGGAAGCTTCACTGGAAGTGACACGGGCCCCCAGTTCTTCATGGACCGCATGTAATTCAGTGGTATAGGACTGCTCTAGCCTAGCTACATAGCTTTCCATATCATCTCTGGTAGGGATATTTCAGAGATGAGAGCTCAGACAACATAGCTCGTTGAGATTCTCTCTTGAGAGAAATCAGTATTAGATATCGTACAGCCATTATCGTACGGCCCATGAGGAGATTGCCCTCCTCGGGGCCCTGGGGAGATAAGGACGCCCCAAGGTTTGCTACAGTGGGGTGTGGGTCCTCTGACTCACCATCTAGTGGTCCTAGGGCACATGCAGGGAGAGAAGGACACGGTTCATTCAGGGCCTGAGTGACGGGTATTGTGGGCCTTCAGG
The DNA here is from genome assembly GCA_019512145.1 of Engystomops pustulosus. NCBI lineage: Eukaryota > Metazoa > Chordata > Amphibia > Anura > Leptodactylidae > Engystomops > Engystomops pustulosus. Next base: position 114,508,042 of record CM033645.1, read on the forward strand.
CTGTGATGCCACAGGAGTATGTGGCCTCCCGGGTGGGGTCAGATGTATCAGCTGTATCACCTGTATAATGGGCGCCGGCCGGGTTCCAGCCAAGCTCCCTCCACTGCCTCCGATTGCCGACTCCAGCAGTTGGTGTTACTGGGGCCCCGCAGGTCTGACATTACCTGCCTCAATGCACCCATCCGCCATCTTGCATTACATTGAGTAAGGGCAACTCAAAATGCCTCACATCCCCAACAATTGCATATATCAAAGAAACAGATGGGATGTGCAAAAAATGGCTATAAACCAGTTTGTTTGACAAAAAATTCTATTTTCATTATTCAATACACTAAACACTCACATTTAACCCCTTTGCGCACCTTGACGTGACTCTATGTCATAGGATGCGGGTCTTTCCCGCACCTAGATGTAGAGTCACGTCACAACTTTAAAGTGTCACTGTCACGAGTGACAATGACACAGACCCGCGATCCCGGCGCCAGCCGCCGGGTCCGGTATCCTAGTAACCGGCAAGGGACCTATCACAGCGGTCCCTTGCCGGCGATCGCTCTGATTGGCCGATCTGTACACAATGGCCAATCAGACAGCGATCACGTGTCAATAGGAGGACAGAGGAGGGCTGCAAGCTCCATTCTCCTCATTCAGCGTTGTGAAGTGAAGAGAACGGAGCCTGTGTCCTTCTGCTGTCCCCTCACAGTCAAAGTCCACAATTTTAACCCTTTGATCACAGCTGCCCCTCTGTGATCATCCCCCATAACTCCCACACTATTAGGGAGTTCCCAGTTTCTTTTTTTTTTTTGTCAAAAAAACTAAAAAAAAAAAAGTCAGTGTTAGTTAGTATCAGTGTCAGTCAGTGTCAGTTAGTGTCCGTCAGCGTCAGTGAGCATCAGTCAGTGTCAGTTAGCTTCCGTCAGCGAGCATCAGTCAGTGTCTGTCAGTGTCAGTTAGCGTCCGTCAGTGTCAGTTAGAATCCGTCAGTGTCAGTTAGCATCCGTCAGTGTCAGTTAGTGTCCGTCAGTGTCAGTTAGCGTCCGCCACAGTCAGTCAGCGTCCGCCACAGACAGTCAGCGTCCGTCACAGCCAGAGAGCTTCCGTCACAGCCAGTTTCAGTGTCAGCGTCCGTCAGAGTCTCCTAATCTAAGGGAGCTTCAGTTTCTTTGTTCTTTGTCAAAAAAACTTATACATAAAATTTTTTTTAAAAAGTCAGTGTTAGTGTTATAATCAATTAGTGTCAGTCAGCGTCCACCACAGCCAGTGAGCATCCGTCACAGCCAGTGAGCGTCCGTCACTGCCAGTTTCAGTGTCAGCGAGAGTCCAACAGCGTTATTCGCTGTCAGACTGACAGTTTTGAACAGTGACAGTTCATCTGTGTCCACCAGCAGCAGTCAGTGTCACTGTAACGATTGTTACATTTGCAAGTAAATTACATTACACTTTGTTACAGTTTCAAATAAAGTGCATTAGACAAAATGACACAAAGAACATACAGTGCTGAAGAGGCGTATGATATGTTAGCCTCAGACACAGAATCAGCGAGTGAGGGAGGCTCAGAATTTGTTCTGTCCTCCTCTTCTTCTTCCTCATCTGATAATGAAGAACCTCCTCGCAGGGTTAGGAGGGCCATAACTCCAGTTTTACCTCCACCTCCAGAAAGTAACTGGTTTTCCACAACCTCCTATGTCCCCCAAGTACTTGACTTTACCGCTGTTCCAGGAGCCAAGTACAAACAGCAGGGTTATCTGAAATTGGCCATTTCAAATTATTTTTTACAGATGACCTGCTGGACTTGATTGTTGAGCAAACCAACTTATATGCCCAGCAATTTTTAGAAACTAACCCCAATTCATTTTATGCCAGGCCATATAGATGGTATCCAACCACTAGAGAAGAAATTAAAAAATTTTGGGCATTAGTGCTAAATATGGGCCTTACAAAAAAACCATCAGTAAGGGACTATTGGTCTAAAGATCTCTTACATCATACCCCCTTGTATGGATCAACAATGCCCAGGGCTCGCTTTGAGGCCATCAAAAATTTCTCCATTTTGCTGACAATTCCCAATGCCCCCCCCCCCCCAAATGACCCCTGTTTTGACAGACTGTATAAGATTCGGCCCCTGATTAAATTTCTAAGCCAAAAATTCTCTTCCCTATACACCCCAAAAAGAGAGATTTCTGTGGATGAGTCCCTGGTGCATTTCAAGGGGAGAATAAAGTTTAGGCAATATTTGCCTAACAAACGTGCCAGATATGGCATAAAGATTTACAAAATGTGTGAGTCCGAAACAGGCTACACTCACACATTTCGGATCTATGAGGGAAGGGACAGTCAAATTCAGCCCCCTGATTGTCCTCCATCCCTCACAATAACTGGGAAGATTGCCTGGGACCTCCTGCATTCAGTGTTTGACAAGGGGTACCACGTGTACCTTGATAATTGATACACAAGTGTGCCCTTGTTTCAGTGCCTGGCTGAGAAAAAAAACACTCGCATGTGGGACGATCCGCAGGAATCAGAGGCACCTTCCCAAGACCCTAATAAGCCAAACCCTGCAGGTTGGGGAGAGAAGAGCACTTCACAGTGATGGGGTCCTCTTTTTAAAATTTAGGGACAAAAAAGAAGTTTTTATGCTATCTAGCATTCATGATGCCAGCAGCTCCCTTGTCCCTGTCCGCGGAACAGCAGAACCTATCTCAAGACCACTATGCATTCAGCATTACAATAAATTTATGGGGGGAGTGGACATGTCTGACCAGATCCTCAAACCGTACAATGCCATGCGGAAATGTAAAATATGGCACAAAAAGCTGGCAGTATATTTTATCCAAACGGCATTGTATAACTCCTATGTCATCTTTAGGAGCACTGGTCACCAGGGATCATACCTGGAATACCAGGAGAAGGTAATTAAATGTCTTCTCTTTGGTGATAATGCGGCAGAGGGAGGAGAAAGTTCTACCTCTGCGACTGCTGTCTGCAGAAGTGTTCCTGGGCAGCACTTTGCTGGAGTAGTGCCTCCCACTGCAAAAAAAAGTCACCCCCAGAAAAGATGTGTTGTCTGCTACAGAAATGGCAAACGCAAAGACACAACATATCATTGCGACACATGTCCCTCCCACCCTGGTCTTTGTATTAAAAACTGCTTCCGCATTTACCACACATCCCTGGACTTATAAATTTCTTTTTTACCTGTTTTCTTTTTTTTAATTTGAATACTCTGAACCCCTAATCTCATCCACCTCCATAATTCCCATTATACCCCTAGATGAATACCAAGTAAATGAAGGCCTCAGAATCCTTGTGGCGTTCTATCACTTCCAGGCCTTGCCATGTGTCCAGGCAGTATATAAAGTTTTTTTTTTGAAAGCAGGGGAAATAACCTTATAAATGTCAGAGTATATTTTTCCACATTTTTGCTGTTGCATGAAAATTATGTACTAAGTGGACATTTTTGATAAAAAAATGTGTTTCAATATTTCAGATATTCACCACATGTGTTCCAAAAAAACAAGAGAACAATACAAGCGTATATACAAAACCCCTTAAAAAATATTCAGTGTGGTCTTTTATAAAACAGAGGTACTTATGGCTATAAGGGCCAATGTAAATCAAACTGGGACCTGCAAAACCTATAGGGAAATAGCCCTAAAAGCTTCCAAATCCTTGCATTGTCCTATCACTTGCAGGCCCTGCCATATGTCCAGTGAACATATTTATGCCACTTTGGGGGTATTTCTGAACTCAGGAGAAACAGCACTATAAAAATTAAGCCCATTTGTTTCACTTTCATGCTCTGCATCTGACAAATCTGTCCTAGATATGCTAAATTTGTGAAAAATGGCACAAAAAAACTGTAAAAAAACCATAGCGTCAAAAGGCTGATCATAACCATAAATACATTCTTTCAGGGGTGTAGTTTCAAAAATGGTGTCATTTGTGGGGGGTTTCCATCATTCTGGGGGTCCACGGTCTTTTTGAACATTACTTGGGGCTGGTGAATCAATCATTCAAATATTGGTCTTTGAACACCTCATGTCGCTGCTTCACTTGCAGGCCCTGCCATATGTCCAGTGAACATATTTATGCCACTTTGGGGGTATTTCTGAACTCAGGAGAAACCGCACTATAAAAATTAAGCCCATTTGTTTCACTTTCATGCTCTGCATCTGACAAATCTGTCCTAGATATGCTAAATTTGTGAAAAATGGCACAAAAAAACTGTAAAAAACCATAGCGTCAAAAGGCTGATCATAACCATAAATACATTCTTTCAGGGGTGTAGTTTCAAAAATGGTGTCATTTGTGGGGGGTTTCACCCTTCTGGAAACCTCAGGAACTTTTGAAATGTGTCCTGGCACCTGATCTGTGTCCTTCGCCGAATCTGCCCTCCAAAAGCTCAATGGCGCTCCTTCTATTCTTTACCCTATTGTGGCCTCATAAAGCAATTTACATCCACAAGGGTTAACAAACTTATCAATGGCTGTTCTGAACAGTTTGAGGGGTGCAGTTTTAAAAATGGGATGATTTGTGAGGAGTTCTACAAAATATAACTTGTAAAACTCTTTACAATATGAGATGATCTCTAAAATCATTGAATCTTAAATTTTTTTGAAAATTTGAAAAATTGCTGTTCTATTAGAAAGTCACCTAATGGCCAAATAAAATATTATAACATTTAAAAAATGATGCCAACATAAAGTAGATTTATGGTAAAGGTTAATTAGTTACTAATTTGGGTAGTTAGACTTACTGTAAAATGGGAATAACATTTAGAAATAAAAAAATTGCCATTTTTTCAAAATTTTTACCAAATTTCTTACTTTTTAATAAATAAATGCAAAGCATAACAACCAAAATATACCACTAACGTGAAGTACAACATGTCACAAAAAAACAATCTCAAAATTACCTGGGTATGATAAACCGTTCTAAATTTATAACTGCAAATAGTGACACAGAACAGATTTTAAAAATTGTGCTTGGTCCTGAAGCTATATAATGGCTTAGACGCGAAGGGGTTAAAAACATCTAAAATCAGCACACAAATATATTGTGCTGTCAGCAGTGCATGACAATAACATGCTTCGATCTCCCCCTTCTTTAGATCATGGTGGACCTATAATTGGCGTGTGTTCATATGCTAAGTAATGTAAACAATGACTGGCTGTGCATTTTAAACCTCAGTGGAAGAAGGTGCAATAAGTATCCTAAAATCAATACATGAATAATACCTATATACTAAAAATGCAGCAATATATGATATGAAAGGAATGATATCACCAAGTATTTAGGTGGAGGAGATGTAACGCCCCACGCGTTACGCCTCTGATGTGGCTTCCTCAGGGGTATATAAAATTGTTTCATCTGAATCCCTACCTCATGCAATCCCTTTCCTTCCTAGGTTGAACTCGATGGACATGTGTCTTTTTTCAACCGTATAAACATGTAACTCAGGATTATTAAATTACAGATTAGGGCAGAGGCAGGCAGGAAGAGTCTACCATCAGATCTACTTCCTCAGTAGTTTCCTCATGGTAGGTTTCCTGTAATGTGAGCAAAACTAATGACTGTCATATGTAAGAATAGCCACTAGATGGCTCCCACAACCCTGGAGGAGAGACAGTTGTACTCTCTGCATGTGGAGCCTGTTCTTGTCATTCACTTTCATGCTCGCAACCTGAATCATAAGGAAGTGAGAGAAAGTCGTAAGAACATAAGGAGACACCGTCAGCAGTCATTCTGCATCAAAGTGGCATTATATGTCAGTGACATAGCTTGTACCCAGGGTCACAGAGTGCCCAGAGGAGGTGACTGCAGACTTCAGTCCTGGACCTGGCATCACAGAAAATCAATCAGCCCTGGATGTATCTCCTTATTTCATAGGATTGGGACAAGTGTTACTAGTTGGGGTGAGTGTTGTGCCTTTTACACGTGCAGTTAATAGTATTTTCATGAAGTTGTCTAAGATGCTCCGTGCAGATCTGATGGGTGTTATTAGTTATTTCTATGATTATTATGGTATTTCCCTATGATTAGGTTATTTTACCCTTTATATACTTTCCAAGACAGGGAATACATGGTGCTGCAGGTGGATCTTTCCATGAGCTCTATACATTTAGCACTTTACAGATAAATGTTATCCTTTCCTATTATTATTATTATTATTATTATTATTATTGTTATTATTGTTGTTGCTGTTATGTATTATGCTATTTTATGACTAAACGTTTAAAAAGTAGTTTTTGTTTACTTTTTAATACACCCCATAGATTTTCAGTTCTGGTAACTGTTGGTTCTGCAGTTTATATTTTTTTCCAAATTAAAATGGAGATAAATGATAAGTGAAAAGTTTGTTATACCGTTTATAGGTAATGTTCTGCAATAAGCAATTACTGCTGCAATGTCCTTGAAGACAAAATGTGACAACAATATGACTATATATATATATGAATATATGCATATAGACATTTTTTTTCATATGTATTGTAATTTTCAAAAAAAATAATAGATACTGTAATAAGTGCATTTTAGTGTTGTCAAAACTTCACTTTGAAGAGTGTATTTTTGGGAGGTTCTTGAGGGATGCAGGGACAAAGTCCATGTCTTGTCAGGGAGCATCACTTTCTAATGGCTCACCCTGTGGCTATTTCGCTGCTGGGGCTTATATCTTAATCACAACACTACTCAGGGAGATATAGAGTTACACTCCCACTGCTTCAGTCTAGATGTGTCTTTATGCACCTGTTGATCTTTCTTATTTTGTTTCAGGTTAGACCACTATGATTCCGCCTGGAGAATGCATGTATGCAGGGAGGAAAAGAAGGAAACCCATCCAAAAACAGTTAAGCATTTACATTAGCATTCATGTTTGTATGAAGTATTAGACTTTGTTATTAAAAAACAAAACTTTTATATGTTTAGATATATTTTTGTATATGGAGCATTTTCATTTTGTATAGTCAATAACGAACATTAATATCAAATGCTTTCCTGAATAAGGTACAGCAATATAAAACTGAGCTTTCTGTCACATGTAAGCTAGTAATTGGAAACCATTATTTAAAAATTCCAATATTGTTCAAAGACATTGTTCACATTGGCTCTGCTTCTCTGATATTCGTGGTTTGGACTTCTGCAGTTTTTTCATTGGTTTTACAGTCCGTCATCTGTTGACACAAAGTAATGTAAACATATAAAAATTATTTTGTCACCAGAAGAGATTTTGTCAATGCAGTTGGGAAATGTGTCTATATTGCATACCCTCAGACTATATAATCTTGATTTAGGCAGTATGAAATGCATTATTATTCCAGCACACCTGCAGTTAAGCTATAATTTAAGTGGTTTTATATAGAAAGTATATCTATGAATACGTCAAAATGTAACCTTTCAGATATGTACTGGGATCTGGTTATGAGTGAAGAAAAGCCTATATTAACACCTTAAATCTGTTTTATAGTTTCCATTAAGGTAAAGCTCAATAATAGATGTCATACAAGCATGTGACATTGTAGAAAGTACAAGTTGTTATCACCCAACTAAAAATGTGTTCCAGATGTTTTGATTTGTTGTTCGCTTGAATTCAGTGTTTTTACAACATTTTTAAATTTACTATTGTTGAATGTTGCTGAATTTTTAACATGGTTTATTTTTTGAAACATTAACATTTTTTGATTAGTTTAGAACTAACAATTGGCTTGAAAAATGCTATATTATCCCAAATAGAATTTATTGGGGAATTTATTGTTACCCTGTGGAAAATAATAATAGAATCACATACTGAGGACACTTTTTTTTTAAATTTCAGTATTCAATTTTATACTGTACTTCATAGTTTTCTTGCAGGCTCAACAAAATAAGTGTATGTTGTATAACATGTTGTGCTGCCTTGTTAACATTATTTTCAATTAATCTACATAGCAAATATCCAATAATGTTGTTATTGTATGGTCATCATCCAAGATTGAGCTTGTAATGTAAATGTCAACTATATCTACTAGGGAAAATTCCATGGCCTAAAAGTATACCTCTGGAAATATCCTTGTTAACTTCAGACTGCAATGTAAAATGTATATTTTATTTTTCATAAGGTAAACTGACCAAAATCCAGCAACAGAGGTGAAACACAAATATTTTACTTATGCTTGTTTTAAAGCATAACCATTATTTGATATTATTTTTATATTGTGTGTGGGAGGGGGGACATGGATGTGATTTTTCTGATATACTTTTTTAACAAATTCTGATTAGTTTAAAAAAAAAAACAAAAAAAAACAAGCAACTCCCTCCCATAGAGATGTGTATTCCAGCCTGTCCAGTGTGTCTATGGAGGTTGCATGAATTCACATCTAATATCCCTGTGTATGTTGAAACAAGTCTGGGAGTGAGAATCAACCCCTTCACTTTCTGCTTGATGTTTGAATATAGTGCTCATAGGCAGGGAAAGAGCAGGAAAAGTTAATACTCACAGCTGTGTAACAAACAGGAGACGAGATAGGAGACAGGAAACAGGAGATGAGAGAGAGAGAGAGACCTGTATTCAATCTTTAGCTTGTTTCTTTACCAATTAAGGAGAATTTCTTAATGAAGTAAATTTAAAAAACAACAATTTTCCCCACACAATATCAAAAATCATCTGAAATGACAGTTACTCTGTAAGTTACTTAACAACTGTAACACTAGGAAAAAATATACAGAACAAAACTTTTGTAGTTATTTGATGTTAATATTTTTGCCACTTAAAATACTGTAAAAAGACTGGGTTTGGAGATCCACAATTGTTTAGAATGGTTAAGATTGGGGGTAGGTGAAAAGAAGGTAATATCTAATATATAAAAGATTCCTGATAATAAAGGAATATAAAAATATAAAAAAGAGTGGGAAGGTGATCAGTGAATTCTAGATGAGGAATCGTGGAAGAGAATTTACAAAAATGGGAAAATAATTTCACTGAATGAGAATTCCTGGATGGTTCAGTTCAATATTTTGCACAGATTGCATTATAAACCAATAAAGTTGCACAAGTGGAAACATGGGGATAACATAGAATGTATAAAATTTTTAGGATTGACGCAGATTATTTACACATAACCTGGACACTGTCCAAAATTAAGTCAGTATTGGGGAAAGATTTTCTATTTTATTCAGGTTTTGGGGATCACTAAAGTTAACAAAAGGGGCATTATTAAGGATGGTGGATTCCAGGAAATTCTTTTGGGAGAAAAGGGTCCTAATTAATAGATCACTATTTTTAGGACGATTAAAGATATTAAGGAAAGTAATTAAGGTACTGCAGACCCTCCATCTTTTAAGAATTGATTAGAACTGGTTAATAGAGTAAAGTGTTATGAAAGGCACCACTTCCTAAGATATAGGCAAGGGGGATTTCTGGGTAAAAATATGAATTAGAATAGTCTAGAGCAGTGGTAGCGAACCTGTGGCACTCAAAGCCATTTCTGTGGGCACTCACCAGACAGAAACAAATCCACCAAATCGTCCTGCAGTCCCAGGCAACTTAAGAGATGCTGCTCTCAGCGCTATTTTAAAGCGACACTTTATTGGCTGTTTGGAACTGTGGGAAAAGTGAGAAGGTGTGGACAGGGCTGCAATATCTTTGAAGCGCATCCTGCTGGACCCTTCATTCTTCCTCTACAGAGAGACCCTGGAGAGAAGCTACAATGAGAGTCTGAATTTGCCCTCCTTCTTTTAACTGTATTTGTGGCCTCCGGTGCTGATTGAAAGATGTGGAAGAACAGGTAGCAATAAGTTACTGCATAAAAACAATTGTTGTTGCGGTGCACAATTCGCCCCTACGGAGCTACTCACGGAACAAGACCGGTCCACAAAGTCTCAATGATAAAGCAGTTTTTTGAGAGAAAATAATCAATTTTCCTTCTAGCCGGAGCTCCAGAGTTCCTCTAATCCTTCTCCTATAGTGTTATATATCCATTCAATGAAATCCAGCATTAGCAATGACAGATCCTTCTGACGAAACTATGACTCAGTTCAGACCAGCATCACCGCGTTTGTTCCACTTTCGTCTCTTAATTGATTCTTGCCAGACGATATTGCTGCGAGGAACATACAGGCAGATGGTGTAGTGTGTTTCAACAGGTTAAGAATTTATTAAAAAACATACTCGCAAACATAAGTAAAATTGTGCATCAAAATTAATAGCGGGACGCTAGCTCAACCAAGCTGCCCGACCCAGGGTTTCGCCTCCAGGGCTTCTTCCGGGGCGTTTGCTAGCATCCAAACATTCGTCCCTTCTTTTATACACATGTTTAATCAATTTAACATAATAGCTTTAATACAATAAAATTCATGTTAAAAAACAACACTATGTTGCACGAAATTTTCCCTATTCCCCCAATACCATCTAGATTTAAGAAATATTAGTTTGACTCTCTTTATTTATTTTACATTTTGTTCTCCATTTCACATATTTTCTTTTTCTTACTTGTACCCTGAATGGTTAAAGCGGCATCCCTTATGCATTACCATCTCAATAATCCATCCATAGTATACTTTAAAAATGAATGTGCTCTTTATCATACTCCTCCGACATCCGACATCTACAGCTTATTTCTAATTTAAACTCTGTCCCATTTTGTCTTGGGATAATCCATAGAGGAAGGTGTTGGTTCATTTCAATTGTCCATTGACTAAAACATCTAGCATTTTTACTATCCAACTAGTGGTCACTCGAGGAACAGCATGACTCTGATCCATTGTTTATAAGTAAATAAGTGGATTTTGGTTGTAGTTTGGGCACTCAGTCTCTATAAGGTTCACCATCACTGGTCTAGAAGAATGGAAATAGTGGTTCTTCTTAGGGGGGAGAGGTTGGATTATATAATATGGATTTTTTTTATACTGATGTATTTTTTGCATATCTTTACAACATTGTAGAACATTTGGTGTTTAAAAAGAAATACTGTTAAAAAATGGTAGTCACCTTTAATTCTCTATTCATCACATGAAGTTATCTACTTCTAATACTATCAAACTTCACCATCAAACTCAAGCATGAAAAACCAGGGAGAATCTTCTTATAATTTTCATCCAAGGCCTCCTTCCTTCTAAAACAAACTTTCATAATTATGGTAATGGGGCAGAAGAGGTGTGTTACCAGAGCCCCTCAGTGTTGTAGCTTCACAGACTGTTACACTGTGCAAAAGCACTTTCCACTGTGTGAGATTACAGCAGGCAGAAAGAGGGAGAAGGTGCTGTAGAAGCAGACTGGGGAGGGGTAGACTATGTAACAGCCTGTGAAGCTAAAGCACGGAGGGACCCTGGTAATACCCCCAAAGCAAGTCTTACTCATGATTAGAAAAGTTGATTTTTAAAGGAAGGAGACTGTAGAAAACAAATATGAAAAGATTACCACATTCACTGTGCCTGGAGTAAGTGCTCCTGGTTTATCATGATGGATTTTAATGTTAGCTTTCTTTTAAATAGAATTTATGGACATCATATTCAGAAGATTGTTGACGTGTTCAATACTTATTTTACTCATGATCAAAGTAAGTGTCCCTGCCCATACCCCTTTTTACAATGTTCACTTACAGTCTTTACACCAACACGTGTATGTTTTGCAGCTTCAGCATATGTCTCCCGTAATAGAAGAATGGAACGCTAAGCTCTTTACTTAAAGAGGGGCATTTGATACTACCAACAATGGATCCATGGATCTGGAGGGAGTAGGCTCTCAACACCGAGGCATCAACACCCCAACAAATATAATAACAGGGTGCAGATGTCATTACTCGTATGCCTCTAGAACAGCGTTATAGATTGCCTGTCAAAATGTTTTATGAAAAATAAAAATATAGAAGCACCCATATTAGGTAGCTATAAATGAAAATTTTAAAAAAGTGCCATAAATATTTGTTGGGTATTGTCTGCAACATGAGTTAAATCTACAATCAAAATCAAGCATGATAAACCAGGGGCACTTACTCATAGGCCAGGCACTATGACTGTGATTATATTCTTATATTTAATATCCAGAGGAGAGGAGGGACTGGGAGTATTTCTTTTAGTCTCGTATCTTTATGCAGAATCAGTTGGAGTTAATATGGCAATAGGCAATATGACATAGGATTTCTAGGTGTGGGTTGTATGTGACTACTAGGGGTTACTTACAGCCCACAATTGTAGATCCTATGTCAGTGGTGGCGAACCTATGGCATGGATGCCAGAGGTGGCACTCAGAGCCCTTTCTGTGGGCACCCAGGCTATAACCACAGAGGACTCCATTTATCTTCCTGCAGTCCCAGACAGCCCAGGACTTGCTGAGCACAGAGCTATTTTAAAGTGACAGTGCTATCTGGGACTACTGGAGGGATGGGAAGGGGCAGACAGATCTTGATTATCATTGTAGCTCCTGCCCTGACAATTCTTCCTGTTTATAGGACCCTGGAGGGAAGCTACAATGATCATCCGAATTTCTTCTATTTTCTGCTTTATTGGTGTCCTCAGGGTGCTGATATGAATGAAACCTGTGACCGAGCAGGGAGTTTAAATCACAAATTCAATTTCTGTGTTGGCACTTTGCAATAAATAAGTGGGTCATGGTTGTAGTTTGGGCACCTGGTCACTAAAAGGTTCGCCATCACTGTCCTATGTCATATTGCCAAGGAACTCCAACAGATTCTGCATAAAGACACAAGACTAAAACAAATATTCCCTGTCCCTCCTGGCCTTTCCTTCCAAAAACCACCAAACCTGAACAACTGGTTGTCTGGAGTGCCCTGAGACCCCTATCAGAAAATGGTACCTCACCCTGCCTGCAAAACGGGTGCAAAATGTGTTGGCACATTCACATGGCTGAACATGTACCTGTACATGGCTGTACATGTACCTGCTGTGAGCGGCGGGCCCCCGCCCCCACAACCATCAATTGGTACTGCAATGGCATATTAATGACAGGGGGCCCAGGCAGCCAATTGGCCCATGATCGTTACGCCCCTGTACAAGGGCTCACTGACCTGTCCTGTTTTTTCTGTCCTCCCTCAATCCAACCTCCCCCTTACTAAATAGACTTGATTGTTATATAAATATTCCTTTTAAACTATACCTGGGATCCCTTTTAGGTTTTATGCTTTTTTACTTTTTTCTCTGTTCAGTTAAAATAATGAGTTGTGGAAAATAATGTGAAACTCATTTGTCATTTTCATAATAAAGCTTCTACATTTACGTCCATATCAGTGTTGCAAGATCATTAAGATCATCAGGTTTGCAGGAAACCCAAACCACAAAATCAAAATCATGAGCGTGATAACAATTTTTTTCTCTCATAAATGTTTGATATTCAGATTTTACTCATTTTGTGGTTACTATATAAAAAGTTTTCTGAAAAATTAGATTTGCATACCAAGGCTAAGTCAACAGATTAAGTCAAAGAATACCCAAAGTTAAAAAAAAGATTTGCCACCAGGTAAAAAAACATTAAGATCTGTAGTTCGTCACACAAAAAGAATAAAATCTTAGTAATTTTTCGATTACAAATGATAAGCGCTAGGAGTAGCATAATGTATTATGAGGTTACCTAAAGCTGTATTCACACTCTTAGTTTAAGACAATCTGTACTTTAAAGAAATCTTCCATAAAAATCAACTTTTAAAATTATGATAATGATCCAAAAGAGTTCTGGGGGCCTTACCAATCACCTCCATGCTGCAACTTCACAGGCTATTACACTTTTCAAGAGCATGTCCCCCACCCCCTCTGCTCTGTCGGCACTTCCCCCTCCCTTTGCCTCCTGTAATCTCACACAGTGTTAAGTGGGAAGTGCTCCTGCACAGGTAGCACCCTATGAAGCTGCAGCATGAAGGGGTTCTGGTACTTGGTACATTTAAAACTTGATGTTAGAAGGAGGAGGCCATGGATAACAAATATAAGAAGATTACCACAATCACAGTACCTGGATCTATGAGTAAGTGTCCTTGGTTTATCATGATGGATTTTATGCTAAATTTAATTTAAAGCCTATCTAAGTAGCTGTTTTTTGTTAGAACAGAAGTGTACAGTGCATGTGATAAAAGTAAATAATGCAATATTCTTTGCCAAAAACATCTCCATCCCATTTTTCATTCCTTCTTTAAATATTAAATAACATGACACTTGACAATTCAACTCTATAAGGAGATAATATATAATATATGCTATTGTTCCCTGGGGTGAACAACCTGTGATAATGATATCATCAAATGTCATGCCAGAAAATTGCACACAGGCTCATTGCATTTTTCCTTTGAATTGGGCTTGAAGTTTGGAGTACGTGTCTAGATCTTTACCCATCACATTGCCTGACTGTAACAGTATTTTTTTTTAATAATAAACGTTTTGGCAATGTGACAAATTACAATGATAAGAGTATCTGCAGTTATATTTTTGATTTTATGTTTGATATAATTTCTTAGGAATCTGGGATAACCTACTATCCTAGCCATGAAAGCTATGCATGTACAGATTTCTGTGTAACAGTCTTCCTATGTTTTTTCTTTAGTTGCCTGGATTTCGGTCACTTCAGAAATATTAAAACATATAGCTATGCAGTTGTTGGTAACCCCAACAACTATTTGGGGTTAATTATTTGGGGTTGATGAAAAGATTTGTGAGCCAACTGACCCTGTAGTCCAGCAAAGTAGACATTTAATAGTGAAGGTTTTTTCTCCTTGGCTGTTTTGGGTAACGCTAAGAACAGGTGCATGATGAATTGAACGTGGGCGGCAGTTTAAAGTGCTCTCTTTACTGCTGCTGTAGTTACACTGCTGTAGAAAATAATACCATAGTAAAAGCTTCTTACATTTTACAAACATGTTTATTTAACTTTCTTTAAATGATCACAGAAACCTAAATGTACTAAGACAGCATTGCATATAAGCGTAAATCCCTTGACATCTGAGATCTTGCCCATAAATAATAGATAATTATACACATACACCAGACTACCATAGAGACCCAAAAAATTGTAACTGTTATACCAGAAAAAAAAAACAGGTTATTTATCAGGGATTCTACGCCAGAAGACTGGCACAGGTCACAAGTGCTAGCGGATCACATTATACAGCTTGATGTACAATACATGAACGTATAATGGGGCCATGCCCTAGCCACATTTTTTGCGGGCTAATTCACAGCTTCATACTTTCATTTGGCTCCATCACAATGCAGTGCATCCACCATGCGGTGGTCGAGCTGACTGTCTGAATTGCAAATGCTAGAGCAGTTTCATTCCTGCCATCCTTGTAATACATGATAATATTGTCAGCTACTGTATTTTTAGCATAGTGGTTATAAAAGAACCCTATAGGTTATAGATTAAGACATCAAAAACCACATTTAACATTATTATTTTATTTTTAAGAGGAGTCCAAATGCAGTTAGATTTTGTGGCATGGAGGTGCTAAACTTGGCATTTTCCTCATTTAGAGAAGGTTTAGCTACTTTAGTGGTATGGGGAACCTTTTTAAGTTATGCTAAGGATCCCAGACTATACTAGTTACATTCCTGACAAATATCACAGGTTCCTTGAAAAACAATTCAAGAGCTGTTTTGATTATTCAATGTAATCTTTGAATCCAAAAATTACCTTTGTTTTATCATAAGACCTAACGTTTCCTCACTGGGTTAAACAAGGCAATACCGTAAAACACAGAAAATGAAAATAGACAGAATGAAAATACAGAAAATGAAAATAGACTTAATATAAAATTAATTTATTTGTGCAAATTTTTCATGAAAATGATTTTCAAACTGAAATGGGCTCACAAAAAACACTATAAAATCGTTTGAAGGCATTCTCCAACTATCTTTTTGTCGTCAGAAATTTTTTTTTCTACAACCTCTTTAAACGCAATCAACCCTTCTTTTTGAGGATCCATCATGTTATTGACAAACTCTTCATCAGCCATAAGCCTTTTAATGCATCATGCGGCAAACACACCTTCCTTTAATTTTGGCTCCGAGAGGCTTGGAAACATGGCACTCTCCAACTCCATGAAGTGATTTAGCAAATGACTTCATCAATTCCAATTTTATGTGGAAAAGTGATAGAGGAAATTTATAGGAAGATACCAAAGTTTTTTTTCCATCAATTGTGAGCAATTTTGGCCGCCAACTCTTCATAGTTTAGTGATTCTTTCAGTTGCGACTGTCCCACAGACACAGAAAACAAGGGTATTCCCAGCTTGTTGCGAAGCAGCATGCTCAAGACCAGACACTTCAGAACTTGCCAACCATGGTCTTTATATTTAAGTTTACGAAAAACCAATTCCAAGTTCTTATAGGTTTCCTTCAAGTATACAGAATGACCTACCAGAATGGAAGTGTAAAAACCGGCGCTGTGGAGGAAATCTGCTTTGAGATTTCTTTTTAGAAGAATCATATTGGATTTCGAATTAGCCCACCAAACCTTCGACATCAATGCAAATAAGCTTGTCTTCCTGGGCAAAGTTAGGAACAAACTCTTTTTCACAACCTTTTTGAACCTTGATCCGAGTACCTCAGCGGCATCTTTGGAAAGATTCAAGTCTCTTACTAAATCGTACATCTCCTCCTGGGAAAAAAACTTTGGTATTGTACTTGATTCTCTTCTATAGTTGCAAAAGTTATGATACTGAAACTTTTCTTGTCATTAAATAAACCTTCATATTTACACTTATGTATATTATTTAGCTTCTTAGCTACACACACTCCACTTGCCTGGTTGAGTGTGTCTAAGCTATGTTATCCATGTAAAAGCTATGGTCTTATTGGCCATCAGCACATGCTCCCTCCATCTCATTGATTCTAGATTTTTGCAGAGCTGGAAAAAATTGGTTGCTATGGGCCATAAAAGAGGATAGAGAATGAGAGGAGAAATACTTTGAGGAATGATTCCCTGGGACCTGGAGCAGAAATAGGTTGTTTTATTTTTTTTCTCAGAATGATGATTATACTTTAAGTTTCTTGACAATATACTGATAGATTTATTAAGTTAATTTCCGTTGACAGGTTCCCTTTATGGCTTAAAATGTAGTGATAAAATTACAGTGGCATATTAGACAGTCATAGAAAATTAAATAAAAATTAGATAGGAAGGCATCTCCCTACTGAAGATGACGTAGGGTGGCACCGGAGGAATATTTTCATATGTAAAGTAAAAACATTTTTATTATCAACGCGATAGTGTACTAATAAAAGTATGTGCCGGCATCAGTATTAAATAGCCTACCGGTGGTCTGCTCGCATGATTTATCATGCGAGCAGTGGTAGGTTTCCTTTAAGGATGGTGGATTCGGGAATCTTTGGGAGAAAAGGGTCCTAATTAATAGATCACATATTTTAGGACGATTAAAGATATTAAGGAAAGTAATTAAGGTACTGCAGACCCTCCATCTTTTAAGAATGATTGAACTGGTTAATAGAGTAAGTGTTATGAAAGGCACCACTTCCTAAGATATAGGCAGGGGATTTCTGGGTAAAAATATGAATTAGAATAGTCTAGAGCAGTGGTAGCGAACCTGTGGCACTCAAAGCCATTCTGGGGGCACTCACAGACAGAAACAAATCCACCAAATCGTCCGCAGTCCAGGCAACTAAGAGATGCTGCTCTCAGCGCTATTTTAAAGCGCCACTTTATTGGCTGTTGGAAACTGTGGGAAAAGTGAGAAGGTGTGGACAGGGCTGCAATACTTGAAGCGCATCCTGCTGGACCTTCATTCTTCCTTACAGAGAGACCCCTGGAGAGAAGCTACAATGAGAGTCGAATTTGGCCCTCCTCTTTTAACGTATTTGTGGCCTCCGGTGCTGTGAAAGATGTGGAAGAACAGGTAGCAATAAGTTACTGCATAAAAACAATTGTTGTTGCGTGCACAATTCGCCCCTACGGAGCTACTACGGAAACAGACCGGCACAAAGTCTCAATGATAAAGCAGTTTTGAGAGAAATAATCAATTTTCCTTCTAGCCGAGGAGTCCAGAGTTCCTCTAATCCTTCTCCTATAGTGTTATATATCCATTCAATGAAATCCAGCATTAGCAATGAAGATCCTTCTGACGAAATACTATGACTAGTTCAGACCAGCATCACCGACGTTTGTTCCACTTTCGTCTTTAATTGTTCTTGCCAGACGATATTGCTGCGAGGAACACGGCAGATGGTTTAGGTGTAGGTGTGTTTCAACAGGTAAGAATTTATTAAAAAACATACTCGCAAAACTAAGTAAAATTGTGCATCAAAATTATAGGGACGCTAGCTCAACAAGTGCCCGACCCAGGTTTCGCCTCCAGGCTTCTTCGGGGCGTTTGCTAGCATCCAAACATTGTCCCTTCTTTATACACATGTTAATCAATTTAACTAATAGCTTTAAAATAAAAATTCATTAAAAAACACACTATGTTGCACGAAATTTTCCCTATTCCCCCAATACCATCTAGATTTAAGAAATATTAGTTTGATCTGTTAATTTATTTACATTTGTTTCCATTCACATATTTTCTTTTTTTACTTGTACCCTGAATGGTTAAAGCGGCATCCTTATGCATTACCATCTCAATAATCCATCCATAGTATACTTTAAAATGAATGTGTCTTTATCATACTCCTCCGACATCGACATCTACAGCTTATTTCTAATTTAAACTCTGTCCATTTTGTCTTGGGTAATCCATAGAGGAAGGTGTTGGTCATTTCAATTGTCCATTGACTAAAACATCTAGCATTTTTACTATCCAACTAGTGGTCACTCGAGAACGCATGACTCTGATCCATTGGTATCAGTAAATAAGTGGATTTGGTTGTAGTTGGGCACTCAGTCTCTATAAGGTTCACCATCACTGGTTAGAAGAATGGAAATAGTGGTTTCTTAGGGGGGAGAGGTTGGATTATATAATATGGATTTTTTTATACTGAGTTATTTTTGCATATCTTTACAACATTGTAGAACATTTGGTGTTTAAAAAGAAATACTGTTAAAAAATGGAGTCCCTTTAATTCTCTATTCATCACATGAAGTTATCTACTTTAATACTATCAACAACTTCACCATCAAACTAAGCATGAAAACCAGGGAGAATCTTTATAATTTTCATCCCAGGCCTCTCCTTCTAAAACAAACTTTCATAATTATGGTAATGGGGCAGAAGAGGTGTGTTACCAGAGCCCCTCAGTGTTGTAGCTTCACAGACTGTTTACACTGGCAAAAGCACTTTCACTGTGTGAGATTACAGCAGGCAGAAAGAGGGGAGAAGGTGCTGTAGAAGCAGACTGGGGAGGGGTGACTATGTAACAGCTGTGAAGCTAAAGCACGGAGGGACCCTGGTATACCCCCAAGCAAGTCTTACTCATGATTAGAAAAGTTGATTTTTAAAGGAAGGAGACTGTAGAAAACAAAATATGAAAAGATTACCACATTCACTGTGCTGGAGTAAGGCTCCTGGTTATCATGATGGATTTTAATGTTAGCTTTTTTAAATAGAATTATGGACATCATATTCAGAAGATTGTTGACGTGTTCAATACTATTTTACTCATGATCAAAGTAAGTGTCCTGCCCATACCCCTTTTACAATGTTCACTTACAGTCTTTACAAACACGTGTATGTTTTGCAGCTTCAGCATATGCTCCGTAATAGAAGAAATGGAACGCTAGCTCTTTACTTAAAGAGGGGCATTTGATACTACCAACAATGGATCCATGGTCTGGAGGGAGTAGGCTCTCAACACCGAGGCATCAAAACCCCAACAAATATAATAACAGGGTGCAGATGTCATTACTCGTATGCCTCTAGAACAGCGTTATAGATGCCTGTCAAAAGTTTTATGAAAAAAAATATAGAAGCACCCATATTAGGTAGCTATAAATGAAAATTTTAAAAAAGTGCCATAAATATTTGTTGGGTATTGTCTGCAAACATGAGTAAAATTACAATCAAATCAAGCATGATAAACCAGGGGCACTTACTCATAGGCCAGGCACTATGGCGTGATTATATTCTTATTTAATATCCGAGGAGGGAGGGGACTGGGAGTATTCTTTTAGTCTCGTATCTTATGCAGAATCAGTTGGAGGTTAATATGGCAATAGCAATATGATTAGGATTTCTAGTGGGGGTTGTATGTGACTACTAGGGGTTACTAAAGCCCACAATTGTAGATCCTATGTCAGTGGTGGCGAACCTATGGCATGGATGCCAGAGGTGGGCACTCAGAGCCCTTTCTGTGGGCACCCAGGCTATAACCACAGAGGAATCCATTTATCTTCCTGCAGTCCCAGACAGCCCAGGACTTGCTGAGCACAGAGCTATTTTAAAGTGACAGTGCTATCTGGGACTACTGGAGGATGGGAAGGGGCAGACAGATCTTGATTATCATTGTAGCTCCTGCTGACATTCTTCCTGTTTATAGGACCTGGAGGGAACTACAATGATCATCCGAATTTCTTCTATTTTCTGCTTTATTGGTGTCCTCAGGTGCTGATATGAATGAAACCTGTGACCGAGAGGAGTTAATCACAAATTCAATTTCGTGTTGGCACTTGCAATAAATAGTGGGTCATGGTTGTAGTTTGGGCACCTGGTCACTAAAAGGTTCGCCATCACTGTCCTAG
Organism: Engystomops pustulosus; assembly: GCA_019512145.1. NCBI lineage: Eukaryota > Metazoa > Chordata > Amphibia > Anura > Leptodactylidae > Engystomops > Engystomops pustulosus. Next base: position 114,528,641 of record CM033645.1, read on the forward strand.
TTAATTGCCAAGGAACTCCAACAGATTCTGCATAAGACACAAGACTAAAACAAATATTCCCTGTCCCTCCTGGCCTTTCCTTCCAAAAACCACCAAACCTGAACAACTGGTTGTCTGGGAGTGCCCTGAGACCCCTATCAGAAATGGTACCTCACCTGCCTGCAAAAGGGTGCAAAAGTGTTGGGCACATTCACATGGCGGAACATGTACCGTACATGGCGTGTACATGTACCTGCTGTGAGCGGCGGGCCCCCGCCCCCACAACCATCAATTGGTACTGCAATGGCAATTAATGACAGGGGGCCCAGGCAGCCAATTGGCCCATGATCGTTACGCCCTGTACAAGGGCTCATGACTGTCCTGTTTTTCTGTCCTCCCTCAATCCAACCTCCCCTTACTAAATAGACTTGATTGTTATGTAAATATTCCTTTTAAACTATACCTGGGATCCTTTTAGGTTTTATGCTTTTTACTTTTTTCTCTGTTCAGTTAAAATAATGAGTTGTGGAAAATAATGTGAAACTCATTTGTCATTTTCATATAAAGCTTCTACATTTACGTCCATATCAGTGTTGCAAGATCATTAAGATCATCAGGTTGCAGGAAACCCAAACACAAACAAACAATCAGAGCGTGATAACAATTTTTTTCCATAAATGTTTGATTTCAGATTTTACTCATTTTGTGGTTACTATATAAAAAGTTTTCTGAAAAAATTAGATTTGCATACCAAGGCTAAGTCAACAGATTAAGTCAAAGAATACCCAAAGTAAAAAAAAGATTGCCAGGTAAAAAAACATTAAGACGATGTAGTTCGTCACACAAAAAGATAAAATCTTAGTAATTTTTCGATTACAAATGATAAGCGCTAGAGTAGCCTAATGTATTATGAGGTTACCTAAAGCGTATTCACACTCTTAGTTTAAGACAATCTGTACTTTAAAGAATCTTCCATAAAAATCAACTTTTAAAATTATGATAATGATCCAAAGAGTTCTGGGGGCCTTACCAATCACCTCCATGCTGCAACTTCACAGGCTATTACACTTTCAAGAGCATGTCCCCCACCCTCGCTCTGTCGGCACTTCCCCTCCTTTGCCTCCTGTAATCTCACACAGTGTTAAGTGGGAAGTGCTCCTGCACAGGTAGCACCTATGAAGCTGCAGCATGAAGGGGTTCTGGTACTTGGTACATTTAAAACTTGATGTTAGAAGGAGGGGCCATGGAGAAACAAATATAAGAAGATTTACCACAATCACAGTACCTGGATCTAGATGTAAGTGTCCTTGGTATCATGATGGATTTTATGCTAAATTTAATTTAAGCCTATCTAAGTAGCTGTTTTTTGTTAGAACAGAAGTACAGTGCATGTGATAAAGTAAATAATGCAATATTCTTTGTTAAGCCAAAAACATCTCCATCCCATTTTCATTCCTTCTTTAAATATTAAATAACATGACACTTGACAATTCAACTCTATAAGGAGATTAATATATAATATATGCTATTGTTCCCTGGGGTGAAAACCTGTGATAATGATTCATCAAATGTCATGCCAGAAAATTGCACACAGGCTCATGCATTTCTTGAATTGGGGCTTGAAGTTTGGAGTACGTGTTAGTCTTACCAATCACATTGCCTGAGCTGTAACAGTATTTTTTTTAATAATAAAAGTTTTGGCAATGTGACAAATTACAATGATAAGAGTATCTGCAGTTATATTTTGATTTTATGTTTGATATAATTTCTTAGGAATCTGGGATAACCTACTATCCTAGCCATGAAAGCTATGCATGTACAGATTTCTGTGTAACAGTCTTCCTATGTTTGTCTTTAGTTCCGGATTTCGGTCACTTCAGAAATATTAAAACATATAGCTATGCAGTTGTTGGTAACCCCAACAAGCGAGCAGACCACCTGGTAGGCTATTTAATACTGATGCCGGCACATAGTTTTGTTAGGCACGGCAATCGTTAGTTTAGATAAAAAAATGTTTTACTTACATATGAAAATATTCCTCCGGTGCTACCCCTAAGTCATCTTCGGAAGGGAGATGCCTTCCGATCTTTAATTATTCACGCCTCCTTCATTGTAGCCGTTTCCTTCGGGTGCCGAGAGCCGTGACGTCACCAAGCTCTCGGCACCTATCACGCATGCGCAGATACTAACTATCACACAGTCGGCCGGCGATAGGTGCCGAGAGCTTGGTTACGTCACGGCACTCGGCACCCGAAGGAAACTGCTACAATGAAGGAGGCGTGAATAATTAAAGATCGGAGGGGTGTGGGTCCTCTGACTCAACATATAGTGGTCCTCGGGCACATGCAGGGGAGAGAAGGACACGGTTCATTCAGGGCCTGAGTGACGGGATGTTGGGCCTTCAGGCGTGATGCCACAGGAGTATGTGGCCTCACGGGTGGGGTTCAATGTATCAGGCTGTATCACTGATAATGGGCGCGGCCGGGTTCCCCGACCAAGTCCCTCACTGCATTCGATTGCAGACTCCAGCAGGTTGTGTTACGGGGGCCCCGCAGGGTCTGACTTACCTGGCCTAAATGCACCCATCCGCAATCTGCCATTACATTGAGTAGGGCAACTCCAAAATGGCCTTCACTCCCAACATTGCATATATCAAGAAACCAGATGGGATGTGCAAAAAATGGATATAAACCAGTTTGTTTGACAAAAAAAATTCTTTTCATTATTCAATTACACTAAACACTCACATTTAACCCCTTTGACGCACTTGACGTGACTCTATGTCTAGGATGCGGGTCTTTCCGCACCTAGACGTAGAGTCACGTCACAACTTTAAAGTGTCACTGTCACGAGTGACAATGGAACACAGACCCGCGATTCGGCGCCAGCCGCCGGGTCCGGTATCCTAGTAACCGGCAAGGGACTATCACAGCGGTCCCTTGCCGGCCGATCGCTCTGACTTGGGCCGATCTGTACACAAGGGCCAATCAGACAGCGATCAAGTGTCAATAGGAGGACAGAGGAGGCTGCAAGCTCCATTCGCCTCATTCAGAGTTGTGAAGTGATAGAGGAACGGAGCCTGTGTCCTTCTGAGGTCCCCTCACAGTCAAAAGTCCACAATTTAACCCTTGAGCACAGCTGCCCTCTGTGATCATCCCCATAACTCCCACAACTATTAGGGAGTTCCAGTTTCTTTTTTTTTTTTCAAAAAAACTAAAAAAACAAAAGTCAGTGTTAGTGCGTATTCATGTCAGTCAGTGTAAGTTAGTGGCCGTCAGCGTCAGTGAGATCAGTCAGTGTCAGTTAGCTTCCGTCAGCGAAGCATCAGTCATGTCGTCAGGTCCCTTCGCGTCGTCGGTCAGTGGATCGCATGTCTTAGATCCGTCAGCATTAGATCCGTCAGTGTCAGCGTTAGTTCTCGTGCCGCGTACGTCCTCCAAATCATCGCGTCCGCAACAGACAGTCAGACGTCCGTCACAGCCAGAGAAGCTTCGTCACAGCCGTTTCGTGTCAGCGTCCGTCAGATGTCTCCTAATCTAAGGACTCAGTTTTCTTTGTTTTTGTCAAAAACTTATACATAACATTTTTTTAAAAAAGTCGTGTGTGTGATAATCCATAGGCAGTCAGCGTCTGCCACCAGCCAGTGGCATCCGCCACGCCAGTGGACGTCCGTTCACTGCCAGTTTTTCAGTGTCAGCGAGAGTCCAACAGCGTTATTTCGCTGTCAGACTGAAGTTTTGAACAGTGACATTTCATCTGTTTCCACCAGCGCAGTCAGTGTCACTGTACGATTGTTACAATTTGCAAGTAATGAATTACACTTTGTTACAGGTTTTAAATAAAGTGTCATTAGACAAAATGACACAAAGAACATACAGGTGCGAAGAGGCTCATGATAGTTAGCCTCAGACACAGACTCCGCGAGTGAGGGTAGGCTCTAGAATTTGTTCTGTCACTCGCACTTCTTTCGCTCTTCTTCCTCCTCTGATAATGAATGAACCTACCTCGAGGGTTAGCTGATGGCCATTGAACTCCAGTTTTACCTCACCTCCCAGAAAGTAACTGAGTTTTCTCACAAACCTCCTATGTCCCCCAGTACTTGACTTAACGCTGTTCCAGGAGCCAAGTACAACCAGCAGGGTTATCTGAATGGCCATTTCAATTATTTTACAGATGAACTGCTGGCTTGATTGTGATGCAACCACACTTATATCCAAGCATTTTAGAATACTACCCCAATCGCATTTATGCCATGCATATAGATGTATCCAACCACTAGGAAGAAAATTAAAATGTTGGGCATTTTAGTGCTAATATGGGCCTTACAAAAAAACCATCAGTAAGGAACTATTGTCTAAGATCTCTTACAACCACCACCCCGTGTATGATACAACATGGCCCCGGGGCTCCGCTTTGAGGCCACCAAAAATTTCTTCTCCATTTTGCTGAACATTCCCATGCCCCCCCCCCCCCAAATGACCCTGTTTTGAACTACGTGTATAAGATTCGGACCCCGATTATTCTAAGCCAAAATTCTCTTCCACTATCCAACCCCAAAAAGAGAGATTTCTGTTGGATGATCCTGGTGCAATTTCACGGGCGAAGATAAGTTTAGACAAATTTGCCTAACAAACGTGCCAGTAAGGCATAAAGATTTGCCAATGTGTGAAGTCCGAACGTCTACCCTCACCATTTCGGTGATCTATGGAGGAGGAAGGGACGAGTCCAAATTCAGCGCCCCTGAGTGTCCTGCCATCCCACAAATAACTGGGAAGATTGCCTGGGACCTTCTGCATTCGTGTTTGGACAGGCGAGGGGTACCACGTGTACCTTGATAATGATAACCAGTCTGTGTGACCTTGTTTTCAGGCCTGGACTGAGAAAAAAAACACTCGCATGTGGGACGATCCGCAGGTACTAGTGCACGCTTCCCAAGACCTAATATAGCCAACCCTTCGTGAAGAGGGGACGAAGAGCACTTACACGTGATGGGTGTCTTCTTGTCTCTCTTTTTTTAAATTAGGGAAAAAAACGAAGTTATTTATGCTATCTAGCATTCATGATGCCAGCAGCTCCCTTGTGCGCTGTCCGCGGAACAGCAGAACCTATCTCAAGACCACTATGCATTCAGCATTACAATAAATATATGGGGGGAGTGGACATGTCTGACCAGATCCTCAACCGTACAATGCCATGCGGAAATGTAAAATATGGCACAAAAGCTGCAGTATATTTTATCCAAACGGCATTGTATAACTCCTATGTCATCTTTAGGAGCACTGGTCACCCAGGGATCATACCTGGAATACCAGGAGAAGGTAATTAAATGTCTTCTCTTGGGTGATAATGAGGCGGAGGGAGGAGAAAGTTCTACCTCTGCAAATTACTGCTGTCTGCAGAAGTGTCCTGGGCAGCACGTTGCTGGAGTAGTGCCTCCCACTGCAAAAAAAAGTCAACCCCCAGAAAAGATGTGTTGTCTGCTACAGAAATGGCAAACGCAAAGACCACAACAGTTATCATTGCGACACATGTCCTCCCACCCTGGTCTTTGTATTAAAAACTGCTTCCGCATTTACCACAATCCCTGGACTTATACATTTCTTTTTTACCTTGTTTCGTTTTTTTTAATTTGAATGCCTGAACCCCTAATCTCATCCACCCATTAATTCCCATTATACCCTATAGAGAATACCAAGTAAATGAAGGCTCAGAATCCTTGTGGCGTGTCTATCACTTCCAGGCTTGCCATGTGTCCAGGCAGTAAAAATTTTTTTTTGAAAGCAGGGGAAATAACCTTAAATGTCAGAGTATATTTTTCCACATTTTTGCGTGCATGACAATTATGTACTAAGTGGACATTTTTGATAAAAAAATGTGTTTCAATATTTCAGATATTCACCAAATGTGTTCCAAAAAACAAGGAGAATAAACAAGCGTAATACAAAACCCCTTAAAAAAATATTCAGTGTGGTCTTTATAAAACAGGGTAATATGGCTATAAGGGCCAATGTAAATCAAACTGTGGACCTGCAAAACCTATAGGGAAATAGCCCTAAAAGCTTCCAAATCCTTGCATTGTCCTATCACGCAGGCCTGCCATATGTCCAGTGAAAATTATGTATGCCACTTGGGGGGTATTTCTGAACTCAGGAGAAACAGCACTATAAAAATTAAGCCCATTTGTTCACTTTCATTCTCTGCATATGACAAATTTGTCCTATAAATGCTGAACTTGTGAAAAATGGTCACAATTTGTTTTTTCATGCTACATTTCACAAAAAACTGTAAAAAACCATAGCATCAAAAGGCTGATCATAAACCATAAAATATTTTCAGGGTGTATGTAGTTTCAAAAATGGTGGTTATTGTGGGGGGTGGTTTCCATCAATCGGGGTCCAACGGTCTTTTTGAACATTACTGGGGCTGGTGGAATCAACTCATTCAAATATTGGTCTTTGAACACCTCATGTCGCTGCTTCACTTGCAGGCCCTGCCATATGTCCAGTGAACATATTTATGCCACTTTGGGGGGTATTTCTGAACTCAGGAGAAACCGCACTATAAAAAAAAATTAGCCCATTTGTTTCACTTTCAGCTCTGCATCTGACAATCTGTCCTAGATATGCTAAATTTGTGAAAAATGGCACAAAAAAAACTGTAAAAAACCATAGCGTCAAAAGGTGAATCAACCATAAATACATTCTTTCAGGGGTGTAGTTTCAAAAATGGTGTCATTTGGGGGGGTTCACCCTTCTGGAAACCTCAGGAAACTTTTGAAATGTGTCTGGCACCGATCTGGTGTCTTCGCCGAATCTGCCCTCCAAAAGCTCAATGGCGCTCCTTTATTCTTTACCCTATTGTGGCCTCATAAAGCAATTTACATCCACAAGGGTTAACAAACTTATCATGGCTGTTCGAAACAGTTTGAGGGGTGCATTTAAAAAGGATGATTTGTTTGAGGGAGAGTTCTACAAAATATAACTTGTAAACTCTTTACAATATGAGATGATCTCTAAAATCATGGAATCTTAATTTTTTGAAATTGAAAGAAAATTGCTGTTCTATAGAAAAGTCACCTAATGGCCAAATAAAATATTATAAACATTTAAAAAATGATGCCACATAAAGTAGATTTATGGTAAGGTTAATTAGTTACTAATTTGGGTAGTTAGACTACTGTAAAATGGGAATAACATTTAGAAATAAAAAAATTGCCATTTTTTTAAAATTTTTACCAAATTTCTTACTTTTTAATTAAATAAATGCAAAGCATAAAACCAAAATATACCACTAACGTGAAGTACAACAGTACACAAAAAAAACAATCTCAAATACCGGGGTATGATAAACCGTTCTAAATATAACTGAAAATAGTGAACAGAACAGTTTAAAAATTGTGCTTGGTCCTGAAGCTATATATGGTTAGAACGCGAAGGGGTTAAAACATCTAAAAATCAGCACACAATATATTGTGCTGTCAGCAGTGCATGACAATAACATGCTTCGATCTCCCCCCTTCTTAGATCATGGTGGACCTATAATTGGCGTGGTTCATATGCTAAGTAATGTAAACAATGATGGCTGTGCATTTTAAACCTCAGTGGAAGAAGGTGCAATAAGTATCCTAAAATCAATACATGATAATACCTATATACTAAAAGCAGCAATATATGATATGAAAGGAATGATATCCACCAAGTATTTAGGTGGAGGAGATGTAACGCCCACGCGTTACGCCTCTGATGTGGCTTCCTCAGGGGTATATAAATTGTTTCATCTGAATCCCTACCTCATGCAATCCCTTTCCTTCTAGGTTGAACTCGATGTGGACATGTGTCTTTTTCAACCGTATAAACATGTAACTCAGGATTATTAAATTACAGATTAGGGCAGAGGCAGGCAGGAAGAGATGTCTACCATCAGATCTACTTCCTCAGTAGTTTCCTCCTGGTAGGTTTCCTGTAACTGTGAGCAAAACTAATGACTGTCATATGTAAGAATAGCACTAGATGGCTCCCACAACCCTGGAGGAGAGACAGTTTACTCTCTGATGTGTGGAGCCTTCTTGTCATTCACTTTCATGCTCGCAAACGAATCATAAGGAAGTGAGAGAGAAAGTCGTAAGAACATAAGGAGACACCGTCAGCAGTATTCTGCATCAAAGTGGCATTATTTAGTCAGTGACATAGCTGTACCCAGGGTCACAGAGTGCCCAGAGGAGGTGACTGCAGACTTCAGTCCTGGACCTGGCATCAACAGAAAAAATCAATCAGCCCTGGATGTATCTCCTTTTTCATAGGATTGGGACAAGTGTTACATAGTTGGGGTGAGTGTTGTGGCCTTTTACACGTGCAGTTAATAGTATTTTCATGAAGTTGTCTAGATGTCTCGTGCTGACAGATCTGAGGGGTGTATTAGTTATTTCTATGATTGATTATGGTATTTCCCTATGATTAGTTATATTTACCCTTTATATACTTTCCCAAGACAGGGAAGACATGTGCTGCGGTGGATCTTTCCATGAGCTCTATACATTTAGCACTTTACAGATAAATGTTATCCTTTCCTTTATTATTATTATTATTATTTATTTGTTATATTTTGTGTGCTGTTATGGATTATGCTATTTTATGACTAACGTTTAAAAAGTAGTTTTGTTTACTTTTTAATACACCCATAGATTTTCAGTTCTTGGTAACTGTTGTTCTGCAGTTTAATTTTTTTCAATTAAAATGAGATAAATGATAAGTGAAAAGGTTTGTATACCGTTTATAGGTAATGTTATGCAATAAGCAATACTGCTGCAATGTCCTTGAAGACAAATGTGACAACAATAGACTATATTATATATGAATATATGCATAAGACATTTTTTTCATATGGATTGTAATTTAAAAAAAAAATAGATACTGTAATAAGTGCATTTTAGTGTTGTCAAAAACTTCACTTTGAAGAGTGTATTTGGGGGTTCTTGAGGATTGCAGGGACAAAGTCCTGTCTTTGTCAGGGAGCATACTTTTATGGCTCCACCTGTGGCTATTTGCGCTGTGGGGCTTATATTCTTAACACAACACTACTCAGGGAGAAATAGAGTTACACTCCCACTGCTTCAGTCTAGATGTGTCTTATTGCACCTGTTGATATTCTTATTTTGTTTCAGGTTAGACCACTATGATTCGCGGAGAATGCATGTATTGCAGGGAGAAAAGAAGGAAACCCATCAAAAAACAGTTAAGCATTTACATTAGCATCATGTTGTATGAAGTATTGACTTTGTTATTAAAAAACAAAATTTTATATGTTTAGATATATTTTTGTATATGGAGCATTTTCATTTTGGTATAGCACATAACGAACATTAATATCAAATGCTTTCCGCGAATGGTACAGCAATATAAAACTGAGCTTTCTGTCACATGTAAGTAGTAATTGGAAACCATTATTTAAAATTCAATATGTTCAAAAGACATTGTTCACATTGCTCGTGCTTGATATTCGTGGTTTGAATTCTGCAGTTTTTTCATTGGTTTTACAGTCCGTCATTGTTGACACATATAATGTAAACATATAAAAATTATTTTTAACAGAAGAGATTTGTCAATGCAGTGGGAAAGTGTCTATATTGCATACCATCGACTATATAATCGATTGAGGCACGTATGAAATGCATTATTATTCCAGCACAACCGCAGTTAAGCTATAATTAAGTGGTTTATATGAAAGTATATCTATGAATACGTCAAAATGTACCTTTCAGATATACTGGGATCTGGTTATGAGTGAAGAAAGCCTATATTAACACCTTAAATCTGTTTTATAGTTTCCATTAAGGTAAGCTCAATAATAGATGTCATACAAGCATGTCCTTGTAGAAAGTACAAGTTGTTATCACCCAACTAAAAATGGTTCCAGATGTTGATGTTGTGTTCGCTTGAATTCAGTGGTTTTACAACATTTTTAAATTTACTATTGTTGAATGTTGCTGAATTTTACATGGTTTATTTTTTAAACATTAACATTTTTGATAGTTATGAACTAACATTGGCTTGAAAAATGCTATATTATCCCAAATAGAATTTATTGGGGAATTTATTGTTACCCTGTGAAAATAATAATAGAATCACATACTGAGGACCTTTTTTTGGAATTTCAGTTTCAATTTTATACTGTACTTCATAGTTTTCTTGCAGGCTCAAAAAAATAAGGTATGGTTGTATAAATGTTATGCTGCCTTTTAACATTATTTCAATTAATCTACATAGCAAATATCCAATAATGTTGTATGTATGGTCATCATCCAAGATTGAGCTTGTAATGTAATGTCAACTATATCTACTAGGGAAAATTCCATGGCCTAAAGTATACTCTGGAAATATCCTTGTTAACTTCAGACTGCAATGTAAAATGTATTTTATTTTTCATAAGGTAAACTGACCAAAATCCAGCAACAGAGTGTGAAACACAAATATTTTACTTATGCTTTTTAAACCTAACCATTATTTGATATTATTTTTATATTGTGTGTGGGAGAGGGACATGGATGTGATTTTCTGATATATTTTTTAACAAATTCTGATTAGTTTAAAAAAAAAACAAAAAAAAAACAAGCAAACTCCCCTCCCTAGAGATGTGTATTCAGCCTGTCCAGTGTGTCTATGGAGGTTGCATTGAATTCACATCTAAATCCCTGTGTATGTTGAAACAAGTCTGGGAGTGAGAATCAACCCCTTCACTTTCTGCTGATGTTTGAATATAGTGCTATCAGGCAGGGAAAGAAGCAGGAAAGTTAATACTCAAGCTGTGTAACAACAGGAGACGAGATAGGAGACAGGAAACAGGAGATGAGAGAGGAGAGAGAGACCTGATTCAATCTTTAGCTTGTTTCTTACCAATAAGAGAATTTCAATGAAGTAAATTTAAAAAAACAACAATTTTCCCACACAATATCAAAAATCATCTGAAATGACAGTTACTCTGTAAGTTACTTAACACTGTAACACTAGGAAAAAATATACGAACAAAACACTTTTGTGTTATTGATGTAATATTTTGCCACTTAAAATACTGTAAAAAGACTGGGTTTGGAGATCCACAATTGTTTAGAATGGTTAAGATTGGGGGTAGGTGAAAAGAAGGTAATATCTAATATATAAAGATCCTGATAATAAGAGAATATAAAATATAAAAAAAGAGTGGAGGTGATCAGTGAATCTAGATGAGGAATCGGAAGAGAATTTACAAAAATGGGAAATAATTCACTGAATGAGAATTCCTGATGGTCAGTTCAATATTTTGCACAGATTGCATATATAACCAATAAAGTTGCACAAGTGGAAACATGGGGATAACATAGAATGTATAAAATTTTTAGGATTGACGCAGATTATTTCAAAACAACCTGGACACTGTCCAAAATAGTCAGTATTGGGAAAGATTTTCTATTTATTCAGGTTTTGGGGATCACTAAAGTTAAACAAAGGGGATTATTAAGGAAACCTACCACTGCTCGCATGATAAAATCATGCGAGCAGACCACCTGGTAGGCTATTTAATACTGATGCCGGCACATACTTAGTTAGGCACGGCGATCGTTAGTTTAGATAAAAACAATGTTTTACTTACATATGAAAATATTCCTCGGTGCTACCCCTACGTCATCTTCGGAAGGAGATGCCTTCCGATCTTTAATTATTCACGCCTCCTTCATTGTAGCCGTTTCCTTCGGTGCCGAGAGCCGTGACGTCACCAAGCTTCGGCCTATTGCGCTTGCGCAGATAACTAACTCTCACACAGGCCGGACAGAGATAGGTGCGAGAGCTTGGTGACGTCACGGCTTCGGCACCGAAGGAAACGGCTACAATGAAGGAGGCGGATATAATTAAGATGGAAGGCATCTCCCTTTGAAGATGACGTAGGGTGCACCGGAGGAATATTTTCATATGTAAAGTAAAAACATTTTATTATCAACGCGTAGTGCTAATAAAAGTATGTGCCGGCATCAGTATTAATAGCCTACCGGTGGTCTGCTCGCATGATTTATCATGCGAGCAGTGGTAGGTTTCTTTAAGGATGGTGGATTTCGGAACTTTGGGAGAAAGGGTCCTAATTAATAGATCAATATTTTAGGACGATTAAAGATATTAAGGAAGTAATTAAGGTACTGCAGACCCTCCATCTTTTAGAATGATTGAACTGGTTAATAGAGTCAAGTGTTATGAAAGGCACCACTCCTAAGATATAGGCAAGGGGGATTTCTGGTAAAAATATGAATTAGAATAGTCTAGGCAGTGGTAGCGAACCTGTGGCACTCAAAGCCATTCTGGTGGGCACTCACAGACAGAAACAAATCCACCAAACGTCCGCAGTCAGGCAATAAGAGTGCTGCTCTCAGGCTATTTTAAAGCGCCACTTATTGGCTGTTGGAAATGTGGAAAAGTGAGAAGGTGTGGACAGGGCTGCAATACTTGAAGCGGCATCCTGCGGACCTTCATTCTTCCTTACAGAGAGACTGGAGAGAAGCTACAATGAGAGTCGATTGCCTCCTCTTTTAACGTATTTGTGGCCTGCGGTGCTGTTGAAAGATGTGGAAGAACAGGTAGCATAAGTTACTGCATAAAAACAATTGTTGTTGGCGTGCACAATTCGCCCCTACGGAGCTACTCACGGAAAAACAGACCGGGTCCACAAAAAGTCTCAATGATAAAGCAGTTTTGAGAGAAATAATCAATTTTCCTTCTAGCCGGAGGAGTCCAGAGTCCTCTAATCCTTCTCCTATAGTGTTATATATCCATTCAAGAAATCCAGCATTAGCAATGAAGATCCTTCTGACGAAAACTATGACTAGTTCAGACCAGCATCACCGACGTTTGTTCCACTTTCGTCTTTAATTGTTCTTGCCAGACGATATTGCTGCGAGGAAACAACAGGCAGATGGTTGTGGTGTAGGTGTGTTTCAACAGTGTAAGAATTTATTAAAAAACATACTCGCAAAACTAGTAAAATTGTGCATCAAAATTATAGGGACGCTAGCTCACCAAGTGCCCGACCCAGGTTTCGCCTCCAGGGCTTCTTCGGGGCGTTGCTAGCATCCAAACATTGTCCCTTCTTTATACACATGTTAATCAATTTAACATAATAGCTTTAAAATAAAAATTCATTAAAAAACACACTATGTTGCACGAAATTTTCCCTATTCCCCAATACCATCTAGATTTAAGAAATATTAGTTTGATCTGTTAATTTATTTACATTTGTTTCCATTTCACATATTTTCTTTTTACTTGTACCCTGAATGGTTAAAGCGGCATCCTTATGCATTACCATCTCAATAATCCATCCATAGTATACTTTAAAATGAAGTGTCTTTATCATACTCCTCCGACATCGACATCTACAGCTTATTTCTAATTTAAACTCTGTCCCATTTTGTCTTGGGTAATCCATAGAGGAAGGTGTTGGTCATTTCAATTGTCCATGACCTAAACATCTAGCATTTTTACTACCAATAGTGGTCACTCGAGGAACGCATGACTCTGATCCATTGGTATCAGTAAATAAGTGGATTTGGTTGTAGTTGGGCACTCAGTCTCTATAAGGTTCACCATCACTGGTTAGAAGAATGGAAATAGTGGTTTCTTAGGGGGGAGAGGTTGGATTATATAATATGGATTTTTTTATACTGAGTTATTTTTGCATATCTTTACAACATTGTAGAACATTTGGTGTTTAAAAAGAAATACTGTTAAAAAATGGAGTCCCTTTAATTCTCTATTCATCACATGAAGTTATCTACTTTAATACTATCAACAACTTCACCATCAAACTAAGCATGAAAACCAGGGAGAATCTTTATAATTTTCATCCCAGGCCTCTCCTTCAAAACAAACTTTCATAATTATGGTAATGGGGCAGAAGAGGTGTGTTACCAGAGCCCCTCAGTGTTGTAGCTTCACAGATGTTTACACTGGCAAAAGCACTTTCACTGTGTGAGATTACAGCAGGCAGAAAGAGGGGAGAAGGTGCTGTAGAAGCAGACTGGGGAGGGTGACTATGTAACAGCTGTGAAGCTAAAGCACGGAGGGACCCTGGTATACCCCAAAGCAAGTCTTACTCATGATTAGAAAAGTTGATTTTTAAAGGAAGGAGACTGTAGAAAAAAAATATGAAAAGATTACCACATCACTGTGCTGGAGTAAGGCTCCTGGTTATCATGATGGATTTTAATGTTAGCTTTTCTTAAATAGAATTATGGACATCATATTCAGAAGATTGTTGACGTGTTCAATACTATTTTACTCATGATCAAAGTAAGTGTCCCTGCCCATACCCCTTTTACAATGTTCACTTACAGTCTTTACAAACACGTGTATGTTTTGCAGCTTCAGCATATGCTCCGTAATAGAAGAAATGGAACGCTAGCTCTTTACTTAAAGAGGGGCATTTGATACTACCAACAATGGATCCATGGTCTGGAGGGAGTAGGCTCTCAAACACCGAGGCATCAAACACCCCACAAATATAATAACAGGGTGCAGATGTCATTACTCGTATGCTCTAGAACAGCGTTATAGATTGCCTGTCAAAAGTTTTATGAAAAAAAAATATAGAAGCACCCATATTAGGTAGCTATAATGAAAATTTTAAAAAAGTGCCATAAATATTTGTTGGGTATTGTCTGCAAACATGAGTAAATTACAATCAAATCAAGCATGATAAACCAGGGGCACTTACTCATAGGCCAGGCACTATGGCGTGATTATATTCTTATTTAATATCCAGAGGGAGGGACTGGGAGTATTCTTTTAGTCTCGTATCTTATGCAGAATCAGTTGGAGGTTAATATGGCAATAGCAATATGATTAGGATTTCTAGGGGGGTTGTATGTGACTACTAGGGGTTACTAAAGCCCACAATTGTAGATCCTATGTCAGTGGTGGCGAACCTATGGCATGGATGCCAGAGGTGGGCACTCAGAGCCCTTTCTGTGGGCACCCAGGCTATAACCACAGAGGACTCCATTTATCTTCCTGCAGTCCAGACGCCCAGGACTTGCTGAGCACAGAGCTATTTTAAAGTGACAGTGCTATCTGGACTACTGGAGGGATGGGAAGGGGCAGACAGATCTTGATTATCATTGTAGCTCCTGCCTGACAATTCTTCCTGTTTATAGGACCTGGAGGGAACTACAATGATCATCCGAATTTCTTCTATTTTCTGCTTTATTGGTGTCCTCAGGTGCTGATATGAATGAAACCTGTGACCGAGAGGAGTTAATCACAAATTCAATTTCTGTGTTGGCACTTTGCAATAAATAAGTGGGTCATGGTTGTAGTTTGGGCACCTGGTCACTAAAAGGTTCGCCATCACTGTCCTAGGTTAATTGCCAAGGAACTCCAACAGATTCTGCATAAAGACACAAGACTAAAACAAATATTCCCGTCCCTCCTGGCCTTTCCTTCCAAAAACCACCAAACCTGAACAACTGGTTGTCTGGGAGTGCCCTGAGACCCCTATCAGAAATGGTACCTCACCTGCCTGCAAAAGGGTGCAAAAGTGTTGGCACATTCACATGGCGGAACATGTACCGTACATGGCGTGTACATGTACCTGCTGTGAGCGGCGGGCCCCCGCCCCCACAACCATCAATTGGTACTGCAATGGCATATTAATGACAGGGGGCCCAGGCAGCCATTGGGCCCATGATCGTTACGCCCTGTACAGGGCTTCATGACTGTCCTGTTTTTCTGTCCTCCCTCAATCCAACCTCCCCTTACTAAATATGACTTGATTGTTATGTAAATATTCCTTTTAAACTATACCTGGGATCCTTTTAGGTTTTATGCTTTTTACTTTTTTCTCTGTTCAGTTAAAATAATGAGTTGTGGAAAATAATGTGAAACTCATTTGTCATTTTCATATAAAGCTTCTACATTTACGTCCATATCAGTGTTGCAAGATCATTAAGATCATCAGGTTTGCAGGAAACCCAAACACAAACAAACAACAGAGCGTGATAACAATTTTTTTCCATAAATGTTTGATTTCAGATTTTACTCATTTTGTGGTTACTATATAAAAAGTTTTCTGAAAAAATTAGATTTGCATACCAAGGCTAAGTCAACAGATTAAGTCAAAGAATACCAAAGTAAAAAAAAGATTGCACAGGTAAAAAAACATTAAGATGATGTAGTTCGTCACACAAAAAGAATAAAATCTTAGTAATTTTTCGATTACAAATGATAAGCGCTGGAGTAGCCTAATGTATTATGAGGTTACCTAAAGCGTATTCACACTCTTAGTTAAGACAATCTGTACTTTAAAGAATCTTCCATAAAAATCAACTTTTAAAATTATGATAATGATCCAAAAGAGTTCTGGGGGCCTTACCAATCACCTCCATGCTGCAACTTCACAGGCTATTACACTTTCAAGAGCATGTCCCCACACCCTCGCTCTGTCGGCACTTCCCCTCCTTTGCCTCCTGTAATCTCACACAGTGTTAAGTGGGAAGTGCTCCTGCACAGGTAGCACCTATGAAGCTGCAGCGATGAAGGGGTTCTGGTACTTGGTACATTTAAAACTTGATGTTAGAAGGAGGGGCCATGGAGAAACAAATATAAGAAGATTACCACAATCACAGTACCTGGATCTAGAGTAAGTGTCCTTGGTATCATGATGGATTTTATGCTAAATTTAATTTAAGCCTATCTAAGTAGCTGTTTTTTGTTAGAACAGAAGTACAGTGCATGTGATAAAGTAATAATGCAATATTCTTTGTTAAGCCAAAAACATCTCCATCCCATTTTCATTCCTTCTTTAAATATTAAATAACATGACACTTGACAATTCAACTCTATAAGGAGATAATATATAATATATGCTATTGTTCCCTGGGGTGAACAACCTGTGATAATGATTCATCAAATGTCATGCCAGAAAATTGCACACAGGCTCATGCATTTCTTGAATTGGGCTTGAAGTTTGGAGTACGTGTTAGATCTTACCCAATCCATTGCCGAGCTGTAACAGTATTTTTTTTAATAATAAACAGTTTTGGCAATGTGACAAATTACAATGATAAGAGTATCTGCAGTTATATTTTGATTTTATGTTTGATATAATTTCTTAGGAATCTGGGATAACCTACTATCCTAGCCATGAAAGCTATGCATGTACAGATTTCTGTGTAACAGTCTTCCTATGTTTGTCTTTAGTTCCGGATTTCGGTCACTTCAGAAATATAAAACATATAGTATGCAGTTGTTGGTAACCCCAACAACTATTGGGGTTAATTTTGGGGTTGATGAAAGATTTGTGAGCCAACTGACCCTGTAGTCCAGCAAAGTAGACAGTTATAGTGAAGGTTTTTTCTCCTTGGCTGTTTTGGGTAACGCTAAGAAAACAGGTGCACGATGAATTGAACGTGGGCGGAGTTTAAAGTGCTCTCTTTACTGTGTGTAGTTACACTGCTGTAGAAAATAATACCATAGTAAAAGCTTCTTACATTTTACAAACATGTTATTAACTTTCTAATGATCACAGAAACCTAATGTACTAAGACAGCATTGCATATAAGCGTAATCCTTGACATCTGAGATCTTGCCCAAAATAATAGATAATTATACAATACACCAGACTACCATAGAGACCAAAAATTGTAACTGTTATACCAGAAAAAAAAAACAGGTTATTTATCAGGGATTCTACCGCCAGAAGACTGGCACAGGTCACAAGTGCTAGCGGATCACATTATACAGCTGATGTACAAATACATGAACGTATAATGGGGCCATGCCTAGCCACATTTTTGCGGGCTAATTCACAGCTTCATAATTCATTTGGCTCCATCACAATGCAGTGCATCACCATGCGTTGGTCGAGTGACTGTCTGAATTGCAAATGCTAGAGCAGTTTCATCCTGCCATCCTGTAATACATGTAATATTGTCAGCTACTGTATTTTTAGCATAGTGTTATTAAAAGAACCTAGGTTATAGATTAAGACATCAAAAACCACATTTAACATTATTATTTATTTTTAAGAGGAGGACAATGCAGTTAGATTTGTGGCATGGAGGTGCTAAACTTGGCATTTTCCTCATTTAGAGAAGGTTTAGCTACTTTAGTGGTTAGGGGAACCTTTTAAGTTATGCTAAGGATCCCAGACTATACTAGTTACATTCCTGACAAATATCACAGGTTCCTTGAAAAACAATTCAAGAGCTGTTTTGATTATTCAATGTAATCTTTGATCCAAAATTACCTTTTTTATCATAAGACCTAACGTTTCCTCACTGGGTTAACAAGGCAATACCGTAAAACACGAAAATGAAAATAGACAGAATGAAAAATAAGAAATGAAAATAGACTTAATATAAAATAATTTATTTGTGCAAATTTTTCATGAAATGATTTTCAAACTGAAATGGGCTCACTAATACTCACTAAAATCGTTTTGTGCATTCGTCCAACTATCTTGTGGTCAGAATTTTTTTTTCTACAACCCTCTTTAAAACGCAATCAACCCTTCTTTTTGAGGATCCAATCAGTTATTGACAAACTCTTCATCAGCATAAGCCTTTTAATATCATGCGGCAAAACACCCTTCCTTAATTTTGGTCCGGAGGCTTGGAAAACATGGCACTCTCCAACTCCATGAAGTGATTTAGCAAATGACTTCATCAATTCCATTTATGTGGAAAAGTGATAGGGAAATTTCTTATAGGTTTCCTTCAGTATACAGAAGACCTACCAGAATGGAAGTGTAAAAACCGGCGCTGTGGAGGAATCTGCTTTGAGATTTCTTTTTAGAAGAATCATATTGGATTTTCGAATTAGCCCACCACACCTTCGACATCAATGCAAATAAACTTGTCTTCCTGGGCAAGTTAGGAACAAAATCTTTTTCAAACCTTTTTGAACCTTGATCCGAGTACCTCAGCGGATCTTGGAAAGATTCAAGTCTCTTCAAATCATACATCTCCTCCTGGGAAAAAAACTTGTATTGTACTTGATTCTCTTCTATAGTTGCAAAAGTTATGATACTGAAACTTTTCTTGTCATTAAATAAACTTCATATTACACTTATGTAATTATTAGCTTCTTAGCTACACACACTCCACTTGCCTGGTTGAGTGTGTCTAAGCTATGTTATCCATGTAAAAGCTATGGTCTTATTGGCCATCACGCACATGCTCCCTCCATCTCATTGATTCTAGATTTTTGCAGAGCTGGAAAAAATGGTTGCTATGGGCCATAAAAGAGGATAGAGAATGAGAGGAGAAATACTTTGAGGATGATTCCTGGGACCTGGAGCAGAAATAGGTTGTTTTATTTTTTTTCTCAGAATGATGATTATACTTTAAGTTTCTTGACAATATACTGATAGTTATTAAGTTAATTTCCGTTGACAGGTTCCCTTTATGGCTCTTAAAATGTAGTGATAAAATTACAGTGGCATATAGACAGTCATAGAAAATTAAATAAAAAATACTTATTAAGTGTCACAAAACGTTTTTTAAATCATTACATGACTACACAGACATTTCTCGCCTGTTTTTATCACTTATATTTTTGGTACAAGCTATTTTTTTCATAAAAAAAGTGTTTTTTTAATAAAAACAGCTGAAAATAACACAAATCCAATCGTTTTGCAGGTTTCTTTAAAAAAAAACATGCCATTCAAAAAAAAAAAAAACAAAAAAAAAACCCAATAGCAGTAAGAAAATGCTCAATAAAACAGTTTATAGTGCATTTCAGAATTTATGACTAACATCTGGTGTTTTTTGGAAAAAAAATAAAAAGCAGAAATGCTATGTTTTTTCAAATTTATTTATTAATCAATATAGTAAAATTACCCTTAGTTAAGGTCAGCATACCTTCTGTAACTAATAGGTGTTTCAAGTGAGATCTATGAAAAATATTTCGAATCTGATGAAGAACCTTAGATGAATTTCTCATCATTGGTAGGTTTTTTCAAGATATTATCCATCTTTCATGATATACAGAAAACAAAATACTGCTCAACAAACCTTAGTCTATAGAATTACATACTGTATATACTCGGTATAAGCCGAGTTTTCAGCACAAAAAAAAAATGTCACAAGTGTAAACGTATCTTAAAAAATACTTAAAAATAAATTAACTTATATAACTCACCCTCGGTGGCCCGACGTGCAACGCTGCTCCCCCGATGTCCGTGCGGGTCCTATTCTGGCTTCCGCGCCTGTCTTCTGTCTTCTGTACATCGCGCTGGGGCGCCGCCATTGCTCTCTCCCTAGTGCGATGTACAGTAGACGCACGGAAGCCAGAAGAGGACCTGCGCGGACATCGGGGCCACCGGCGGGTGAGAATATAAGTTTATAATTTTTTTTAATGCTGGGCTGTATAACTACTGGGGGCAGGACTGGGCAGGCTGTATACTACGGGGGCAGGCTGGGCAGTGCTGTATACTACTGGGGGCAGGCTGGGCAGTGCTGTATACTACTGGGAGCAGGGCTGGGCAGTGCTGTATATACGGGAGCAGGCTGGGCAGTGCTGTATACTACTGGGGGCAGGCTGGGCAGGCTGTACTACTGGGGGCAGGCTGGGCATGGTATACTACTGGGGGCGGCTGGGCAGTGCTGTATATACTGGGGGCAGGCTGGGCGTGCTGTATACTACTGGGGGCAAGCGGGCAGTGCTGTATACTACTGGGGGCAAGCTGTATACTACTGGGGGCAAGCTGTATACATACTGGGGCAGGCTGTATACTAAGGGGGCAGGCTGGGATGGTGTATACTACTGGGGCAGGCTGGGTTGCTGTATACTACTGGGGGCAGGCTGGGATGGCTGTATAGTATGGGGGCAGGCTGGGGTGGCTGTATACTACCTGGGGCAGGCTGTATACTATAGGGGCTGGTGGCTCTATACTGGGGGGGGGGTCTGTTGACCAATCAATCAATTTCCCACCCTCGGCTTATAATCGAGTCATAGGTTTTCCAGGTTTTGGTGGTAAAATTAGGGGTCCGGCTTATACTCAGGTTGGCTTATACTCGAGTATATCGGTAATTACAAAAGGTCCCCGGGTTACGTAAAAGGGGGGGTCCATCGGTTTGTCTTAAGTTGATTTGTATGTAAGTCGAAAGTGTATATTTATAATTGTAGCTCCAGACAAATTTTTTTTTGCCCCAGTGACAATTGGATTTTCAAAATTAAGCTGCAATGGGACCAGGGATTATCAATAAAGACTTATTACAGACACCTTACAGCTGATCATTGCAGCGGGTCCTTAAGTAAAGTATCCAGAAAGCTTCACAAATGTCACAGTGGACAGAGGGGTCCCTCTTTAACTAGGAGTCATCTGTAAATCAGGTGTCCTTAGGTAGGGACTGCTGTACCTGTTTCTCAAATGAACATTTATAAAAATCTAACAATCTGGTCTGGGTGATTACTTTTACTCCTAAAAAGTTAATAACTGATTCTGTCATCTCTTAAGGTCAAAGTTCTATCTGTCAAGTGTCCTTTCATTTTTTTAATGTCTGTTTTCTGTCAGCTCACAAACACAATGCTATCATTCATTAGGAAACACTGTTGAAAAGGGTATGCACATTGAGTATGTCAAGGGTGTTGTAAAGTGCAGTTTAATGACAAACCATACAATCCCATTTGTCGCTTGTATGTTTAACTCAAACAACTATATTTATCCTACAAATGTCCAATAGATGGTATCAGTGGTGTCCAAGAGTGAGTTGAGCCTCAGGCAGGTAATGTTTGGGTGCGGTCACACGTTGCAGTTAAAACTGCATCACAATCAGTTTGAGGTGGTTTTAGGTGCAGTTTTGTCAATTTAACAGGTGAAAAATATTAAATGAATGAGTGAATTTGATTTTGACGGGGAACCCTGCTCCACAACTGTTATTCACCTGTACGTTCATGTCTGTCACCCGTAAAATGCCAAAACTGCACCTAAAACCACTCAAAGCTGATAGCGATGCAGTTTAACTGCAATGTGTGACTGCACCCTTAGGTCATTTGCTAAACAATAGAGTCTTGCTATTGCTAATATCATTGGAGTCTGACTTGCCTGAGTTGTCAAACAAATAAAAGTGCTACTTTTTCATTAACATACAAATGATTGTGACTGTCTGGTATTGCAGTTAGCCAATTCAAGTAACATGACGAAATATACTATATAGCAAACTGTACCTGTAAACTTTGTGTTCAACATCAAGGGCTGCTGGAAAATTTAGCCATGGTCTTGGTCTGTCCAAATGCTGGTATGGATTGTTTGTGATGTAAGTAGTAACAGCATTTAAGCAAAAAAGGAAGTCCAACCTCACATTTACAGGCTGGACATAAACCAGCCACAGGTCCTTATCTTGTTTCTAAGGGACCATATGACTACACTTATGAGAAATTATCTTCACACAGGACATTTTTTTTAAAACACTAATTGAAGAAATGTTTATATATGGCAGATTAATGGAACAAGATGTGAATGCCAGACGAGAATACCTCTTTAATACGAGTGCCGAACGTCTGTGGAGAAAATCGGGCACTTCCTCTGACTTCTTCATTTTAAATTTATGCTTAAATCCTATAACTCTGCTCTCCATCTTGCTAAACAGGTCTCTTTACTAATCTAATATCTTCTCTTTCTAACAACCCCAAAAGGCTTTTCAATACTCTTCAACTCCTTAACTAACACCAAAGGTGCAGCCACCGGTCACAGACCTTGGGGCTGAACGAATTGGCCACCTACTTTAAGATAAAATCGACTGCATTCGCCAGGAAGTAATTTCTCAGCTCCACTACACTCCATAAATCCACTTTTCACTGTACCTTACCCTGTTCACTCTCTTCCTTTGAGCCAGTACAGAGGAAGAAGTGTCCAGGCTTCTTCTCTCTGCTCGCCCCCTACCTGCATCAGTGACCCATCCCCTCACATCTGGTACAGGCTCTCTCCCCAGCAGTCAATTCTACCTCACTAAATCTTCAACCTCTCTCCTCTCTTGGTGTCTTTCCCTCTTCTTTAAAGCATGCTATTGTTACCCCTTTACTAAAGAAACTTCCCTGGACCATCCAGTGCTGCTAACTACCGACCAGTCTTAACCTCCCTTTCATCTCCAAACTCTGGAACGCTGGTCTATTCTCGACTTTCCCGTTTCCTCTCAGCTAACTCCTGCTCTTGACCCCCTGCACTGGTTTCCGCCTATGCATTTACTGAAACTGCTCTTACTAAAGTCTCCATGATCTCCTAACTGCTAAATCCAAAGGGGCTTCTCTCCTCATTCTTCTGGATCTCTCCGCAGCGTTCGATACTGTGGACCACCAGCTCCTCTCAGATGCTTTGCTCATTGGCTAAAAGGCTCTGCATCTCTTGGTTTTCCTCCTATCTCTCTGACGCACTTTAGTGTCTCCTTTTCTGGATCTATCTCTTCTTCTGTTCCGCTCTGTCGGGGTTCCTCAGGGCTCCGTCCTAGGTCCTCTCCTCTCCCGCTTCCTTCTCAAGAAAAGTATGAAAACAAAAGAAAGAAAAGGAAAGGAAAGAAAGAAAAAAGGACAAATAAAGGAAGAAGTGATAACAAAAAAAAGAAAGAAAAAGAGAATAAAGGAGAGAAGAAAGGAAAAGAAAAGAAAACAGACCCCTACGAGAAAGAGGTAAGACACAGACAACAAGAGATAGAGAAGCAAAAAAAGAGAAAGACAGAGAAAAGAAGAGAAGCGCACATAACACAAAACAACAAAAAAGAGAAACTAAGCAGAGAAAAAAAAGGAAAAAAAAAGAGGAAAAAAAGTAAAATTAAAGGAAAGGTAAAAGGAGCCAGACACGCAGGCAAAAGAAAAAAAAAAATAGCGCAAAAGAAAAATGAGGGGAAGAGAGAAGAAGAAAATAAAAAGAAAAGAAGGAAAAAAAATAAAAAAAAAAAGAGAAGAAAAAGAAAAAAGGCATAGAGAAAGAAAAAAAAAACAAAAATAAAAAAGGAAAAGAGAGAAAAAAAATGAAGAAAAAAAACGAGAAAAAGAGTAAAATAGGAAAAGAGAAAAAAAAAGAGAAATACAGAAGAGAGAGGAATAAGAGAGGAAGAAGCACGAGAGTAGAGGAAAGAAAAAGAGAAAAAAAAAAAAAAAGAACAACGAGCCGAAACAAGACGTCGCGACCCAAGAAAGAGAGGAAACAACGACGAAAACACAGAAAAAAAAAAAAGGAAAGGAAAGAAATAAACGAGAGAAAAAAAAAAAAAAAAAGGAAGAAGAGACACAAGAAAAGGAATAAAGAAATATAGAGAGTAATATAAGAAAAAAAAAATAGAAGGAGAGAGACAATCGAAAAAAAAAAAATAAGAAAGAATCAGAGAGAAGACGAGAATGAAAAAGAAAAGAAAAAAAAAAAGAATAAACGAAGGAGAGACAAAAAAAAAGAAGAGAAAAGAAGAGAGCGAACCAGAAAAGAAAGAAAAAAAAAAAAGAGAAAGAAAAGAGACGGAAAGAGAGAGAAAAAAAGAAAAGAAGTAGAATAGGCAAGTAAGATTAGAAGAAGAAACCAAGAAAAAAAGAAAGAAGAGTAAGAAAAAAAAACAAGAGAAAAAAAAGCAGAGAGGGAAAAAAGCAAAGAGAAGAAGAAGAAACTAAACAGCAAAAGCATCGAAATGTACCATAGAGATACGAAATAAAGAAAAATTCCATAAAAGAAAAAGAAGAAATGAGAAAAAAGAGCGACAGTAATAATAAAGAAAAATCAGAGAAAAAAAGAGAAAGAACGAAAGGAAAAGTAAAAACAAAAAAAAAAAAAAAAAAGGAGAAAAAACACACAGAAGAAAAAAAGAGAAAATACAAAGACAAGAAAAAAAGAAGAAACAAGAAATGACAAAGAGAGAAAAAGAAGATGCAAAAATAGAAGTCACAGAAAAAAGACAAAAAAAAAGAAAAGAAAGAGAAAAACAAATACAAAAAAGAGAAGAAAAAAAAAGGAAAGCAGAGAAAAAAAGAGAGAAGATAAAAAAAGAAAAGAAAAGAATAAATCCAAAACCAAGATAAATAGAAGAAAAAGAGACAAAATCAAAGAAAGAGAACAAGAAAGAGAAAATAAGAAGATGAAGAGAAGAGAGAAAAGAGAGGAAAACGTGCAAAAAAAACAAAAAAAAAAGAGAAAATAAAGAGAAAGAGAAAAAAGAAACGACAAAGAAGATAAAGATAAAAATACGAAGAAGGCGGAAGAGAGAAAGAAAACAAAAAAAAAAAGAAGAACAAAAAAAGAGAGACAAAAGCATGAACAAGTTTGAGGCATTGCTAGCAAAATAAACAAGAGAAAAAAGACGAAAAGAAAAAAAGTAAAAAAAAAGCCTAAGAAAAAAAAAAACGAGAAGAGAAGAAGAAAGCAAAAAAGAGAATACAAGAAAAAAAAAAGAAAAGGAAAGAAAAAAAAAAGGAAAAAAAGAGAACGAAAAACAGAGAAGAATAAAACAAAATAAGAGAAGAAAGAGAAAGAGAGAAAGGAAAAGGAAAAAAAAACAGAGAAAAAAAGAAAGAAAGCATAAGATAGAGAAAAAAGAGAGTAAGAAGAGAGAAAAAAGAGAAAGAGCGCACTAGAAAAAACTAGCAAACAGAAAAGGCAGAAGAGGAAAAGAGAACGAAAGTCACAAAGGAAAGAGAAAAATATAAGAAGAAAATAAAGACAGGGAGAAACACCAAAGAAGAAGACAAAGTAAAAGAGAAACAAAAAAAAAAACAAAAAACAGAAAGAACCAAAAGAGAGAAGAAAGAGAAAAAAGCGCATGAACCAAGAAGAAGAGAAAAGAACAAAGAAAGATAAAGAGAAGAAAAGAAAAAAAAAGTAATAAAAAAAAAGAAAAGAGTAAAGAAAAAAAGAAGAAGTAAAAAAAAAAAGCAAAGAAAGGAAAAAAAAAAAGTAAAGAAAAAACGAAAAAGAGAAAGAGCAGAAAGAGAGAATAAAAGAGTGAGGTAAAAGAGGGGAGAAAAAGAGATAAGAGGAAAAAGTAAAGAAAAAAAGGAAAAAAGTAGAAGAGAAAAAAAAGACAGAGAAAGAAAGAAGATAAAAAGAAAGAAAAAAGAAAAAGAGAAGCAAAAAAAGAGAAAGAAAGAAAAATAAAAAAAAAAGAGAATAAGAAAGAACAAAGAAGAAAAGAAAAAGCAGAAAAGAAAAGAGAAAAAAAAAAAAGGAAACAAAGAGAAAGAGAAAATAAAGAGAAGAAGCATAAAAAAAGAGAAAGAAAGAGAATTAAGCAATTACCCGGACCTCTCCGGTTATTCGTAATCACACCTTAACCCGTACTCATTGGCAAAACGAAATGGACGAAACAAGAGAAAAGAAGGACGAGATTTAGAAAAATACATGAAGAAAGAAAGAACAGAGAAGAAAGAAAAAAAGAGAGAAAAAAAGGAGAGAAAGAAGAAAAAAAAAAAAAAAAAGAAAAGAAAAAGAAAAAGAAAGAAGAAAAGGAAAAGAAGAGGAAAGAAAGAGGGAAAGAAGAAAGAGAAGAGAAGAAAAAAAAGAAAAAATAACAAAAAAGAGCAGTAAAAATAAAAAAAGAAAGCAAAGAGAGAAAAAGAAAAAAAAGAGAGGAGAAATAAAAAGACCAAGATCTTAAAAACCAGAGAGAAAAGAGAACAATTATAAAAAACAAAGAGAAAGAAAAACAAAGAAAAAATAAACAAAAGACAAAGAAAAGAGTGTAGTGAGAAAAACAGGATAAAAGAAGACGTTAAAAATAAGTAGAAGAAGAAGACGAAAAAAGAAAAAGAAAGAAAAGAAAAGAACAGAAAATAAAGAAATGAGGAAGAAAGAAAAAAAAAAAAAAAAAGAAAAAAAAACCAGAGGAAGAAAGGAGAAAAGCAGACGCAGACAACCCGAGCACTCCCATCTAGTCCGTAAACACCCATCTCCAAATCTCCTATACTGCAACCCATTGGACAAAAACCATCAGCAGATTGGTTTCATATCATCTTTATGTGATGATACCCAGCTGTGTACCTCAAGCACGTAACATCACTCCGCCTGAATCCAGAACACTAGTGACTGTCCCTCTGCTTTCTCTAACATCATGTCCTCTCTCGTCTTGAAAACTTAATCTTCGAAGACCGAAATCTCTTGTCTTTCCACCATACACAACAGAGCCTATTCTAACCTCTCCATATCAGTCTGTTGGGGTCACCATAACCCCCCCCCCCCCCCCCCCACAAGCGCCGACCGCTTTTGTCTTGGGGTTTTGTGTTGGATTCCGACCTCTCCTTTGAGCCAACACATTAATCTCTTGCTCGCTCTTGCGGATGCATCTCAGAAACATCTCCAGAATCCGACCGTTTCTAACATTTGAAACCTTGTAAAAATGCTAATTGTTGCACTTATTCATCTCGACTAGGAATACTGTAACTCCCTACTAACCGGTCTTCCACTCACCAATCTTCATATCCAAATAGATTCTTAATGCAGCAGCCAGGCTCGTCTTTCAGACGAAACGTACACGGATTTGCCTCCAGTCATGCCAGTCAATGCAATGGCTTGGGCCAGTCCCTTGGAAAATACAGTTTAAAATAATAACCCGCATCCTAAAGCTCTGTATATGATGCACCGCCCTACCTCTCCTCTCTTATTCTCAGTTACGCCCAACTCTTAGATCCGCCATGACCTTAGATAAACCTTCTACCCCTAGTCGGACTCCCCTCGCGTCTCCAACAAGACTTCTCTGAGCTGCACCAATTCTATGGAATGCTCTGCCCCGGAATATCAGGGGGGGGACTAATACTAAACTCCAAAGTTTTCAAACGTTGCTCTTACACCCATTTCTTTAGGCAAGCCTAAACACTCATTAAATGCCATGAAGTTTTTTAATTCTTTTCACTAACCCGTCCTGTGTCTTCTCCCATCTGTTTTATCCAAGCAAACCAACAGGCACCAGACTTCTCTGCCAGTCCCAAGCACCCTGGACCTGGTATATAAGATGACGGTGATTGGTTCAAGCGACAGCAATTCCATTTATTATATTTGTTCTATTCCCTAAGAAGAATGGCTGACCATTAACTATCTTTTACCCGTGTTATTACCCCATCATCCTCATAAACCGTAAGCTCTGGCGAGCAGGGACCTGACTCCTGTTGTTCCATACAAATGTTGTGCTCTGTCATGTTATATTATATTTGTATTTGTTTCCTATGATTTGTAAAGCGCTGCGTAATATGATGGCGCTATATAAATAAAGATTATTATTACATGTCTAGATCCATTTTTTTTAAATCATCAATGAAAAACGCAAAAAGGTCAATTTGGGACCTGACAGGTCTTCTTTAAGCTACATATAGTAAATAGATTCTGTTCAGTCATGAAGTTAAAGACTATGGTGTCCAGGTATTAGAGATGTGAACAAGTTTGATCATATTGGTGAATAGAAAAACTTGTTCTACATAAACTAATATGGTTGACGGGAAGTAGCTAGCAGAGTCCTTCTTTATGACATGGAAATAGAAGCCAGTGAAAGTCTAGAGCACAAGCTCAAGTTGCACAAGGGTTTCGGAGCAAATTAAAAAAAAAAATATTACGGCCATAAGGTTAAAATGAAAACTCATGCATTGTCTATGCTTTTCTATCATAGGAGACCTTCATCAGGGAGTGAAAAATCTAATCCTTCAAAAAGACACAGAGATCGACTAAATGCAGAATTAGATCGATTGGCAAGCCTGCTGCCGTTCCCACCAGAGATTATTACAAAGCTGGATAAACTTTCCATACTTCGGCTTAGTGTTAGTTACTTACGTGTGAAAAGCTTCTTCCAAGGTAAGTTATAGATGAAAATAGAAGGTCTTGCTAATTGATTCTAATAATAAATAAATCCCAATGAAGTATCTTAAACTCTGAAAGTCAGTGCACAGCATTTAGTACTGTTTTGGTGCAACAGATGAGAGCTTATCTGCCTTACATAAATGTAGGTCACCCAAGGTGAAGAGAGCAGCACAGTGCCCCCATAATAGTGCCCTCTTTACACTACCCACTTAACAGTGCCCTCACAGAGATACATACATAACACTGCTCCCGCCCATGCTGCCCTCCTAGCTATATACATAAGTGACCTCATAACATTGTCCTCATACAACTACATACATAACAGTGCCCTCACAGAGCTACCAACATAAGTTCCCTCATACAGCTGCATATATAACAGTGTCCCCATAAAAGTGCCCTCATACAGCTATATACATAACAGTGCCCTCATACAGCTACATATATAACAGCGTCCCCATAACAGTGCCCTCATACAGCTAGAAACATGAGTGTGCCCATTAAAGTGCCCTCATACAGCTACCCACATAACAGTGCTGCCATAACAATGCCCTAAAACAGGTACCCACATAGAAATGCCCTTAAAACATTGCCCTCATACAGCAACCCATAAAGCATTGCTCCCATAACAGTGCGCTCATACAACTACATACATAACAATGCCCCTATAACAGTACCTTCACACAGCTACTCACATAAAAGTGCCCCAATAACAGTGCCCTCATACAGCTACATATATAAGTTATGCATGTAGCTGTATGAGGGTACTCTTATGTTGGTAGCTCTGCAAGGCGCCGTTATGGGGGCCCTGTTATATAACATTACAGTTCCCTCACAGAGCTACCCACATAAGAGTGCCCACCTACAGTTACCCACATAACAATGCCCCAGTAGCCACAATGGTACATGTCACCCCCAACAACAATTAAATTACATCAGGATTAAAGATCTTTGAGCTACAGAACCAAAAATACAGGCAGTTGAAGAAAAGGGTGGGATCTGGATTCTGTAGTTTAATGATTGATTGTATGATTCATCTCAGGTTCTTCATACGGAGGTGATTTTGTTTTATTTAACATGAATGAGTGAATTCTAGAAAGGATTTCATATGCTGTTTGATGGTTCTAGTTTAGTCGGGTAAAATTGCATTACAGCTGTCCCTTTAAATGTGCTCCTTTGCAATTGTTGTCTAGTGGTGTCCAAAAACAGCTCACTGATATAGGAAGCAAAAAGTCCAACATTGTAGCACAATTTAAAACAAGAAGAAACTAGTAATGTCCAAAGATATAAATACTTTATTTTGATCAAATAACAAACACTGGTTAAAAAATGATTCTGCCCCGGAGGGGACACAAGACAAAGTTGTACACCAGACAACAGATCATAATGAAAAAGTTGGGTATTTGATAAGGGCACCAGTGGCCATATCTATCAGTCTGGTATTGATGAGAAGCATAAAACAATTACAGATAAATCCCAAACAATAGTCATTAAAAGTAGATGAAGTGTAGCTTACCCATGTTGAAATGATCGTTGCCTGGAATGACAACAGCCCCGACGCGCGTTTCGGCTGGTTTGCAGCCTTCGTCCAACAGGCCACATGGTATCACACTATGTAGGGACAAGGACAGGTTACAACGCAGCATTATATATTTTATTATTTTCTTCCCTACCTTGGTTTGTTTCAATTTTGTTAAAGCTCACTGATATAGGTCCGAGATTGTTGCTGAGCTTCTTACTTTTGTGGGATAATAGTGCGTAAATGCATAATGCACAACACTAAGACTATATAAATGTATAGGCTGCTTATGCTGTATGTAATTTGGCTGCTGATTGGTAATTCAGATCTGGAGTTAATTTCCTGCTAAAGGCGGACATAATAAGCTGTTTAATTCAGTGTTTGGCGAGCAACATCTTTACAAAACCAAAGCAAAGGCCACAATCCAGAAAATATTCCATGCTAAATTCCAAATGAAGACATGACATGTGTATATATACTATTTTAAGAGCTCTTTCACAAGCATTTTTATTTAGTGTTTTAGAACATGACTGTACCAAGAGGCCACGTGTAGCCTATTTTACAACTGTTTTTGGTGACATGTTATTTTGCACATGTGTATTTTTAGGAATTTTAGAAGTCTTAGGGGCACATGTATCAAACTTTTGCCTTGCCTTTTTCTTTAATTTTTGAGACTTTTCATGGTGCTTGTGTTCAATTGTGTCTTTTTTTTTTGCACCTTCAAAGTCTCCCTTCAAAGTTCCCCATTGTCTAGTTTTCTGCAGTGTTCCCTGAGTTTTCACTTGAATCCAGATGTGAAAATTTTGGTGCAAATCTATGGCTGTCCCTGACCAGGTGTAGATATTAACTTAGAACTGATTGAGACTTTTTGCGATTTTTGTTTTAAAAAGTCTCTTATTCACTAAAGACAAAACGCCACACATCAATAAGGAAAAACTGTTAAGATGTATCTACATCTGCCCAGGACAGGCTTATGATACATGTGCCCGGAAAAAGTCATTAATGTATGTGGTGTCATAATAAATACAATTGTGTATGAAGACTTTTCCGTATTTTACTACAGATTATAAAATATTATCTGGCTGCAACATTTTCTATGTTCTATGTTCATCAAAAAGTGAGCTTTTCTTTCTCATAAAGAGGAAAATGCCCTATTGTAGTGAATAGGGCCTAGTTCACAACCGCATCAGATTTCTCTGTTACACTTGCTGTTTTAGAAGAGCGCAATGGATTCACAATAATGTACACAAGATTATCATCATTACATGTTCATTATTTACTGCTGAAAAATAAAGGCCGGTTGATACCCTATTTTTTTCAGCTACAAATTATAAAAGTTCATAATGAAACCTGTAGAACCCAGGTGTGAACTAAGCTTATTGTGTCTTCATCTGTGCATGAAGAACTACCTCTACATCAAAAATGTGTACACATTTTATTATTAAATTATTATTTATGTTGTATACATCAGAAAAAGGTAAAAAGTAGGACTCAACATTGTTACACTACAGCAGGGTTATCAACATACAATACATACCCAGCAACACATTGATACATTTAGCAATTAGTAAAAATAAAACAGTCTGACCGGAGCTCATTACAGTGGCATATTAGACAGTCATAGAAAATTAAATAAAAATTACTTTATTAAGTGTCACAAAACGTTTTTTAAATCATTACATGACTACACAGACATTTCTCTTGCCTGTTTTTATCATTATATTTTGGTACAAGCTATTTTTTTCATAAAAAAAGTTTTTTTTAATAAAAACAGCTGAAAATAACACAAACTCCATATCGTTTTGCAGTTTCTTAAAAAAAAACATGCCATTCAAAAAAAAAAAACAAAAAAAAACCAATAGCAGTAAAGAAAATGCTCAATAAAACAGTTTATAGTGCATTTCAGAATTATCTTATGACTAACATCTGGTGTTTTTTGAAAAAAATAAAAAGCAGAAATGCTATGTTTTTTCAAATTTATTTATTAATCAATATAGTAAAATTACCCTTAGTTAAGGTCAGCTATACCTTCATGTAACTAATAGGTGTTTCAAGTGAGATCTATGAAAATATTTCTGATATCTGATGAAGAACCTTAGATGAATTTCTCATCATTGGTAGGTTTTTCAAGATATTATCCATCTTTCTATGATATACAGAAAACAAAATACTGCTCAACAACCTTAGTCTATAGAATTACATACTGTATATACTCGTGTATAAGCCGAGTTTTTCAGCACAAAAAAAAATGTCACAAGTGTAAACGTATCTTAAAAAAATACTTAAAAAATAAATTAACTTATATACTCACCCTCGGTGGCCCGACGTGCAACGCTGCTCCCCCGATGTCCGTGCGGGTCCTATTCTGGCTTCCGCGCCTGTCTTCTGTCTTCTGTACATCGCGCTGGGCGCCGCCATTGCTCTCTCCCTAGTGCGATGTACAGTAGACGGCACGGAAGCCAGAAGAGGACCTGCGCGGACATCGGGGCCACCGGCGGGTGAGAATATAAGTTTATAATTTTTTTTAATGCTGGGCTGTATACTACTGGGGGCAGGCTGGGCAGAACGTAAGAAGTCTGCAGCTAGTATAAATATGGTGAGATGACACAAAGGAAAAGGAAAATGAAGAACAGGGAGAAAAGACCACTGAGTAGGGGGTACGTTCTTAATGACAACCACTTAATGGGTGTTGCTGTCTCTGTGTCCGAATTAGGACAGTAAGGAAAAAACCGGGGAAAAGAAGAAGGTCGGCTTTGAACCGGGGGGGATCAAAGTGCAGCTAACGCGTGGGCGGGTGGGGGGGAAGCATACGAAAAGAAAGAGTGCCAATGGCCAAACCTAGAACCAAGGATAGGCGAAAGGAAAAAAAGTGGAGTAATGAAAAAAGAGCAAAAGCTGGGATGGAAAGGGGGGTTGAAAAAGCTAAGAAGAACGTAGAGTAATACAGGGAGATTGGAAAAAAAGTGAAACGGGGGGGGAACGATGGACAAAGAAGGCGGCAGCTGCAGCAGGGGTTAAGAAATTACTAGCAAAGAAATATTAAAGAAACAAGGAGATGAACAGGTTAATTAAAACTAAGGGAAATTTTACTGATTTCTATCTTACACATAATATAATTACTGGAGGGTGAAGGGAGCGTAAAATGAAACAAATAGTGGAAAGATGCGAAATAGGAAAGGGGACGAGTGAAAGGATAGGCCAGAGAATACAGGACATGAAAAAGGGGGGGGAAGGAGGGGGGGAAAAAAGGAAGATGGAGGGGGTAGGGAAGGGGGGAAAAAAGAACTCTAGAAGGTGGGCGTGAAGGTAAAGCAATAAAGGGGAAGGTGACGGGAGAAAAGAAAAAGGGAGAAGGGGGGGAAGAGGGCGAAGGAACAATCTTGCTCAAGGAGGAATTGGGTGAGTACTAGGAGAGCAAAATGCATTAAAAAGGAGGGAGGATAGCGGGGACAACAAGTGATTAGTATAGGGCAAGATTTATCATTTCAATCCACGATCCAGGGGGGGGGGGGGGAGCGCGAGAACAGCGGGATCCAGCCTCCAAGAGTTAGCCCTTTTGCCATGGTGGCGGTCCCAGCACACCTAAGAACAAAGGGGGAGACAGAGAGTGGACAAATATCGCTGAAGCAGGGGGGAGGGAAGAACTATTTTGCCGCACAGGGGAAGAGTTACATCGCGGGCAACCAACCAGCACGTAAAGGGCACAGTGGTATGGGGGGGTAGGGAGAGCAGGCACAGATCGCGTGACGAAGCGGGTGGGAGATCTACTAGAGCAGTACCATCATTATCAAGCGGAGGGGGGGCTGGACAGAAGGGGGGGAAGCGTGACGTCAACTTACTCTCTCCCCTTGACGTAGAACAACTGCCACAAACGGACTTCATTGCACAGGTGGAGGTTCGGGGGGGAGGCCCAACCATATCTCGTGAGAAGGTGTTTCCTGCTCGACAACATACTGTTATGGATTGTTAGGGGGGGCAGGTGCGACCTTTATGCTGACTCATGTTTCTCACGCTACCGGAGGTCTGTAAGGGGAGAAGGGATGAAAAGAACGAGTAAAGAGAAAAGCCAAGAGGTGAAGTAACTAGTACGGATGTAAGAGACAATAAACAGAAAAACCAGAAAGGTAAGGTGAATGGTAATTATAAAAATATAGGGTAAGGCGGGGGAAAAAATGACGAGGACGGTGGGGAGTGAAACGGGGTGGTAAGGTAGTGGGACTGGTAAAGGGATGCTGGGATAGGGGAGGGTGCAACAGGGTAGTACTCGTAAGTCTAGTGGCACACCACACCAGGGGAGAGAAGGGGGGGGGGGAGAGACGAAGGAAGACCCGGCAGACGGGAGGGAAGGCAAAGAGGAAACAGAGGAAAGAAAGGAAGAAGGGTGACGATTGTCTCTATATAGGGGGGGGGGAAGGAAAGGTGGTGGGGGAAAAAGAAACAAAAAATCCTTGTGGCTGTTCCCATCCCAAGAAAAGCGGGGGCCCACAATAAACGCAAGGAGGAGGAGAAAAACAGAACAACGTGTATATCCTCGGGGGGGGGCCGTGGAAGAGAATTGTAACAAAAATACAAGGGGGGGATTGTGTTACCTTCTGTAGGTGTGCATAATTAGAGGTTCGTGGGACGGATGTCTTATCTTCTGTGGATTTGTTTTTTCACTACTGCTCGTATTTTGTGTTTCCTCACTCTCTTCCGCCGCCATTGTACATCCCCGCTTTTTTTTTGCCCCCCCGCCCTCCTGTTCCCCCTTGTGGCGTGCCCCTTTCCTCTTCTCATCTTCATCCCCTGCCTTTTTCTCCTTCTACTCTCTCCCCCGGCTCACTACCCCTTCCACTCCCTCCTGCCACCCCATGGCGCCTGACTATCTTCTCTTCTATTTCCTCCCAGGCTCCTTCTTTCTAAACAAACTTTCATAATTATGGTAATGGGGCAGAAGAGGTGTGTTACCAGAGCCCCTCAGTGTGTAGCTTCACAGACTGTTACACTGTGCAAAAGCACTTTCACTGTGTGAGATTACAGCAGGCAGAAAGAGGGAGAAGGTGCTGTAGAAGCAGACTGGGGAGGGTATACTATGTAACAGCCTGTGAAGCTAAAGCACGGAGGGACCCTGGTAATACCCCCAAGCAAGTCTTACTCATGATTAGAAAAGTTGATTTTTAAAGGAAGGAGACTGTAGAAAACAATATGAAAAGATTACCACATTCACTGTGCCTGAGTAAGTGCTCCTGGTTATCATGATGGATTTTAATGTTAGCTTTCTTTTAATAGAATTATGGACATCATATTCAGAAGATTGTTGACGTGTTCAATACTTATTTTACTCATGATCAAAGTAAGTGTCCTCCGCCCATACCCCTTTTACAATGTTCACTTACAGTCTTTACACAACACGTGTATGTTTTGCAGCTTCAGCATATGTCTCCCGTAATGAAGAAGGGAACGCTACTCTTTACTTAAAGAGGGGCTTTGATACTACCAACAATGGATCCATGGATCTGGAGGGAGTAGGCTCATCAACACCGAGGCATCAACACCCCAACAATATAATAACAGGTGCGATGTCATTACTCGTATGCTCTAGAACAGCGTTATAGATGCCTGTCAAAATGTTTTATGAAAAATACAAATATAGAAGCACCCTATTAGGTAGCTATAAATGAAAATTTTAAAAAAGTGCCATAAATATTTGTTGGGTATTGTCTGCAACTGAGTTAAATCTACAATCAAAATCAAGCATGATAAACCAGGGGCACTTACTCATAGGCCAGGCACTATGACTGTGATTATATTCTTATATTTAATATCCAAGGGAGAGGACTGGGGAATTTTTTAGTCTCGATCTTATGCAGAATCAGTTGGAGTTAATATGGCAATAGCAATATGATTAGGATTTCTAGGGTGGGTTGTATGTGATACTAGGGTTACTTACAGCCCACAATTGTAGATCCTATGTCAGTGGTGGCGAACCTTGGCATGTGCCAGGAGGTGCACCTCAGAGCCCTTTCTGTGGGCACCCAGGCTATAACCACAAGGACTCCATTTATCTTCCTGCAGTCCCAGACAGCCCGCTGCTGAGCACAGAGCTATTTTAAAGTGCAGTGCTATCTGGCTACTGGAGGATGAAGGGCAGACATATCTTGATTATCATTGTAGCTCCTGCTGACATTGCTTCCTGTTATAGGACCCTGGAGGAAGCTACAAGATCATCCGATTTGCTTACTCTATTTTCTGCTTTATTGGTTGCCTCAGGGGGTGCAGATGAAAAATGAATAGGAACCTGTGACCAGAGAGGACAGGAGTTTAAATCACAAATTCAATTTCTGTGTTGGCACTGCATTGCAAAATAAGTGGGTCATGGTTGTAGTTTGGGCACCTGGTCACTAAAAGGTTCGCCATCACTGTCCTAGTCATATTGCCAAGAACTCCACAGATTCTGCATAAAGACACAAGACTAAAACAAATATTCCCGTCCTCCTGGCCTTTCCTTCAAAACCACAACCTGAACAACTGTTGTCTGGAGTGCCTGAGACCCCTATCAGAAAATGGATACCATCACCCTGCCTGCAAACGAGTGCAAAATGTGTTGGCACATTCACATGGCGGAACATGTACCTTACATGGCTGTACATGTACCAACTCTGTGTGGACGCAGCGGCGGCCCCCGCCCCCACAACCATACAATTGGTACTGCAATGGCATATAATGACAGGGGGCCCAGGCACCAATTGGCCCATGTCGTTACGCCCCTGTACAAGGCTCATGACCTGTCCTGTTGTTCTGTCCTCCCTCAATCCAACCTCCCCTACTAAATAGACTTGATTGTTATGTAAATATTCCTTTTAAACTATACCTGGGATCCCTTTTAGGTTTTATGCTTTTTATCTTTTTTCTCTGTTCAGTATAAAAAGAATAGTTGTGGAAAATAATGTGAAACTCTATTTGTCATTTCATAATAAGCTTCTACATTTACGTCCATATCAGTGTTGCAAGATCATTAAGATCATCAGGTTTGCAGGAAACCCACAACACAAAACATCAAATCATGGAGCGTGATAACATTTTTTTCTCTCATAATGTTTGATATCAGATTTTACTCATTTTGTGGTTACTATATAAAAAGTTTTCTAAAAAATTAGATTTGCATACCAAGGCTAAGTCAACAGATTAAGTCAAAGAATACCCAAAGTTAAAAAAAGATTGCCCAGGTAAAAAAACATTAAGATCTGTAGTTCGTACACAAAAAAGAATAAAATCTTAGTAATTTTTCGATTACAAAATGAAAGCGCTAGGAGTAGCATAATGTATTATGAGGTTACCTAAAGCTGTATTCACACTCTTAGTTTAGAGACATCTGATACTTTAAAGAATCTTCCATAAAAACAACTTTTAAAATTATGATAATGATCCAAAGAGTTCTGGGGCCTTACCAATCACCTCCATGCTGCAACTTCACAGGCTATTACACTTTTCAAGAGCATGTCCCCACCCCCTCTGCTCTGTCGCACTTCCCCCCTCCTTTGCCTCCTGTAATCTCACACAGTGTTAAGTGGAAGTGCTCCTGCACAGTAGCACCTATGAAGCTGCAGCATGAAGGGGTTGGTCTTACTTGGTACATTTAAAACTTGATGTTAGAGAGGAGGAGCCATGGATAAAATATAAGAAGATTACCACAACATCACAGTACCTGGATACTATGGTAAGTGTCCTTGGTTTATCATGATGGTTTTATGCTAAATTAATTTAAAGCCTATCTAAGTAGCTGTTTTTTGTTAGAACAGAAGTGTACAGTGCATGTGTATAAAAGTAAATAATGCAATATTCTTTGTTAAGCCAAAAACATCTCCATCCCATTTTTCATTCCTCTTTAAATATTAATAACATGACCTTGACAATTCAACTCTATAAGGAGATAATATATAATATATGCTATTGTTCCCGGGGTGAACACCTGTGATAATGATTCATCAAATGTCATGCCACGAAATTGCACACAGGCTCATTGCATTTTTCTTGAATTGGGCTTGAAGTTTGGAGTACGTGTCTAGATCTTTACCCTCCAATTGCCTGACTGTAACAGTATTTTTTTTAATAATAAACGTTGTTGGCAATGTGACAAATTACAATGATAAGAGTATCTGCAGTTATATTTTGATTTTATGTTTGATATAATTTCTTAGGAATCTGATAACCTACATATCCTAGCCATGAAAGCTATGCATGTACGATTTCTGTGTAACAGTCTTCTATGTTTTGTCTTTAGTTGCCTGGTTTCGGTCACTTCAGAAATATTAAAACATTAGATATGCAGTTGTTGGTAACCCCAACAACATTTGGGGTTAATTATTTGGGGTTTGATGAAAGATTTGTGAGCCAACTGACCCTGTAGTCCAGCAAAGTAGACATTTATTAGTGAAGGTTTTTTTCTCCTTGGCTGTTTTGGGTAACGCTAAGAAACAGGTGCCGATGAATTGAACGTGGGCGGCAGTTTAAAGTGCTCTCTTTACTGCTGCTGTAGTTACACTGCTGTAGAAAATATACCATAGTAAAAGCTTCTTACATTTTACAAACATGTTATTTAACTTCTTTAAATGATCACAGAAACCTAATGTACTAAGACAGCATTGCATATAAGCGTAATCCTTGACATCTGAGATCTTGCCCATAATAATAGATAATTATACACATACACCAGACTACCATAGAGACCAAAAATTGTAACTGTTATACCAGAAAAAAAAACAGGTTATTTATCAGGGATTCTACGCCAGAAGACTGGCACAGGTCACAAGTGCTAGCGGATCACATTATACAGCTTGAGTACAATACATGAACGTATAATGGGGCCATGCCCTAGCCACATTTTTGCGGGCTAATTCACAGCTTCATACTTTCATTTGGCTCCATCACAATGCGGTGCATCCACCAGCGTTGGGTCGAGGCTGACGTCTGAATTGCAAATGCTAGAGCGTTTCATTCCGTGCCATCCTGTAATACATGATAATATGTCAGCTACTGTATTTTTAGCATAGTGGTTATAAAAGAACCTATGGTTATAGATTAGACATCAAAAACCACATTTAACATTATTATTTATTTTTAAGAGGAGTCCAAATGCAGTTAGATTTTGGCATGGAGGTGCTAAACTTGGCATTTTCCTCATTTAGAGAAGGTTTAGCTACTTTAGTGGTATGGGAACCTTTTTAAGTTATGCTAAGATCCCAGACTATACTAGTTACATTCCTGACAAATATCACAGGTTCTTGAAAAACAATTCAAGAGCTGTTTTGATTATTCAATGTAATCTTTGAATCCAAAATTACCTTTGTTTTTCATAAGACCTACGTTTCCTCACTGGGTTAACAGGCAATACGTAAAACACAGAAAATGAAAATAGACAGAATGAAAATACAGAAAATGAAAATAGACTTAATATAAATTAATTTATTTGTGCAAATTTTTCATGAAATGATTTTCAAACTGAAATGGGCTCACTAATACTCACTAAAATCGTTTTGATGCATTCGTCCAACATACTTTTTGTGTCAGAAATTTTTTTTTCTACAACCTCTTTAAAACGCAATCAACCCTTCTTTTTGAGGATCCATCATGTTATTGACAAACTCTTCGCAGCCCTAAGCCTTTTAATGCATCATGCGGCAAACACCCTTCCTTAATTTTGGCTCCGGAGAGCTTGGAAACATGGCACTCTCCAACTCATGAAGTGATTTAGCAAATGACTTCATCAATTCCAATTTTATGTGGAAAAGTGATAGAGGAAATTTCTATAGGTTTCCTTCAAGTATACAGAAGACCTACCAGAATGGAAGTGTAAAAACGGCGCTGTGGAGAATCTGCTTTGAAGTTTCTTTTAGAAGAATCATATTGGATTTTCGAATTAGCCCACCAAACCCTTCGACATCAATGCAAATAAACTTGTCTTCCTGGGCAAGTTAGGAACAAACTCTTTTTCACAACCTTTTGAACCTGATCCGAGTACCTCAGCGGCATCTTGGAAAGATTCAAGTCTCTTACTAATCATACTCTCCTCCTGGGAAAAAAAACTTGTATTTGTACTTGATTCTCTTCTATAGTTGCAAAAGTTATGATACTGAAACTTTTCTTGTCATTAAATAAACCTTCATATTACACTTATGTATATTATTAGCTTCTTAGTTCTACACACACTCCACTTGCCTGGTTGAGTGTGTCTAAGCTATGTTATCCATGTAAAGCTATGGTCTTATTGGCCATCACGCACATGCTCCCTCCATCTCATTGATTCTAGATTTTTGCAGAGCTGGAAAAAATTGGTTGCTATGGGCCATAAAAGAGGATAGAGAATGAAGAGGAGAAATACTTTGAGGATGATTTCCTGGGACCTGGAGCAGAAATAGGTTGTTTTATTTTTTTTTCTCAGAATGATGATTATACTTTAAGTTCTCTGACAATATACTGATAGATTTATTAAGTTAATTTCCGTTGACAGGTTCCCTTTATGGCTTAAAATGTAGTGATAAATTACAGTGGCATATTAGACAGTCATAGAAAATTAAATAAAAATACTTATATAGTGTCACAAAACGTTTTTTAAAATCATTACATGACTACACAGACATTTCTCTCTTGCCTGTTTTTTCTTATATTTTTGGTACAAGCTATTTTTTCATAAAAAAGTTTTTTTTAATAAAACAGCTGAAATAACACAACTCCATATCGTTTTGCAGTTTCTTAAAAAAAAACATGCCATTCAAAAAAAAAAAACAAAAAAAAACCCATAGCAGTAAAGAAATGCTCAATAAACAGTTTATAGTGCATTTCAGAATTATCTTATGACTAACATCTGGTTTTTTTGAAAAAAATAAAAAGCAGAAATGCTATGTTTTTTCAAATTTTTATTAATCAATATAGTAAAATTACCCTTAGTTAAGGTCAGCTATACCTTCATGTAACTAATAG
Source organism: Engystomops pustulosus (assembly GCA_019512145.1). NCBI lineage: Eukaryota > Metazoa > Chordata > Amphibia > Anura > Leptodactylidae > Engystomops > Engystomops pustulosus. The sequence continues at coordinate 114,569,865 of CM033645.1, forward strand.
GTGTTTCAAGGTAGATCTATGAAATATTTTCTGAATCTGATGAAGAACCTTAGATGAATTTCTCATCATTGGTAGGTTTTTCAAGAATATTATCCATCTTTCTATGATACAGAAACAACAAATACTGCTCAACAAACCTTAGTCTATAGAATTACATACTGTATATACTCGGTATAACGCGAGTTTTCAGCACAAAAAAAAAATGTCACAAGTGTAAACGTATCTTAAAAAATACTTAAAAAAAATTAACTTATATACTCACCCTCGGTGGCCCGACGTTGCAACGCTGCTCCCCCGATGTCCGTGCGGGTCCTATTCTGGCTTCCCCGCGCCTGTCTTTCTGTCTTCTGTACATCGCGCTGGGGCGCCGCCATGTGCTCTCTCTCCTAGTGCGATGTACAGTAACGGCGAAGCCAGAAGAGGACCTGCGCGGACATCGGGGCCACCGGCGGGTGAGAATATAATTTATATTTTTTTTAATGCTGGGCTGTATACTACTGGGGGCAGGCTGGGCAGTGCTGTATATACTGGGGGCAGCTGGGCAGTGCTGTATACTACTGGGGGCAGGCTGGGCAGTGCTGTATACTACTGGGAGCAGGCTGGGCAGTTGCTGTATACTACGGGAGCAGGCTGGGTACTGCTGTATACTACTGGGGCAGGCTGGGCAGTGCTGTAACTACTGGGGGCAGCTGGGCATGCTATACTACTGGGGGCGGCTGGGCAGTGCTGTATACTACTGGGGGCAGGCTGGGCATGTGTATACTACTGGGGGCAGCTGGCAGTGCTGTATACTGGGGGCAGCTGTTACTCTGGGGCAAGCTGTATACTACTGGGGGCAGGCTGTATACTACTGGGGCAGGCTGGGATGGCTGTATACTACTGGGGGCAGGCTGGGTTGGCTGTATACTACTGGGGGCAGGCTGGATGGCTGTATAGTACTGGGGGCAGGCTGGGGTGGCTGTAATACTACCTGGGGCAGGCTGTATACTATAGGGGGCTGGCTGCTATATACTGGGGGGGGGGGTCTGTGACCAATCAATCAATTTCCCACCCTCGGCTTATACTCGAGTCAATAGGTTTTCCCAGGTTTTGGTGGTAAAATTAGGGGTCTCGGCTTATACTCAGGTTGGCTTATACTCGAGTATATACGGTAATTACAAAAGGTCCCCGGGTTACGTAAAAGGTGGGGTCCATCGGTTTGTTCTTAAGTTGAATTTGTATGTAAGTCGAAAGTGTATATTTTATAATTGTAGCTCCAGACAAATTTTTTTTTGCCCCAGTGACAATTGGATTTTCAAAATTTAAGCTGCAATGGGACCAGGGATTATCAATAAAGACTTATTACAGACACCTTACAGCTGATCATTGCAGCCGGGTCCTTAAGTAAAGTATCCAGAAAGCTTCACCAAATAACGTAAGAAGTCTGCAGCTAGTATAAATATGGTGAGATGACACAAAGGAAAAGGAAAATGAAGAACAGGGAGAAAAGACCACTGAGTAGGGGGTACGTTCTTAATGACAACCACTTAATGGGTGTTGCTGTCTCTGTGTCCGAATTAGGACAGTAAGGAAAAAACCGGGGAAAAGAAGAAGGTCGGCTTTGAACCGGGGGGGATCAAAGTGCAGCTAACGCGTGGGCGGGTGGGGGGGAAGCATACGAAAAGAAAGAGTGCCAATGGCCAAACCTAGAACCAAGGATAGGCGAAAGGAAAAAAAGTGGAGTAATGAAAAAAGAGCAAAAGCTGGGATGGAAAGGGGGGTTGAAAAAGCTAAGAAGAACGTAGAGTAATACAGGGAGATTGGAAAAAAAGTGAAACGGGGGGGGAACGATGGACAAAGAAGGCGGCAGCTGCAGCAGGGGTTAAGAAATTACTAGCAAAGAAATATTAAAGAAACAAGGAGATGAACAGGTTAATTAAAACTAAGGGAAATTTTACTGATTTCTATCTTACACATAATATAATTACTGGAGGGTGAAGGGAGCGTAAAATGAAACAAATAGTGGAAAGATGCGAAATAGGAAAGGGGACGAGTGAAAGGATAGGCCAGAGAATACAGGACATGAAAAAGGGGGGGGAAGGAGGGGGGGAAAAAAGGAAGATGGAGGGGGTAGGGAAGGGGGGAAAAAAGAACTCTAGAAGGTGGGCGTGAAGGTAAAGCAATAAAGGGGAAGGTGACGGGAGAAAAGAAAAAGGGAGAAGGGGGGGAAGAGGGCGAAGGAACAATCTTGCTCAAGGAGGAATTGGGTGAGTACTAGGAGAGCAAAATGCATTAAAAAGGAGGGAGGATAGCGGGGACAACAAGTGATTAGTATAGGGCAAGATTTATCATTTCAATCCACGATCCAGGGGGGGGGGGGGGAGCGCGAGAACAGCGGGATCCAGCCTCCAAGAGTTAGCCCTTTTGCCATGGTGGCGGTCCCAGCACACCTAAGAACAAAGGGGGAGACAGAGAGTGGACAAATATCGCTGAAGCAGGGGGGAGGGAAGAACTATTTTGCCGCACAGGGGAAGAGTTACATCGCGGGCAACCAACCAGCACGTAAAGGGCACAGTGGTATGGGGGGGTAGGGAGAGCAGGCACAGATCGCGTGACGAAGCGGGTGGGAGATCTACTAGAGCAGTACCATCATTATCAAGCGGAGGGGGGGCTGGACAGAAGGGGGGGAAGCGTGACGTCAACTTACTCTCTCCCCTTGACGTAGAACAACTGCCACAAACGGACTTCATTGCACAGGTGGAGGTTCGGGGGGGAGGCCCAACCATATCTCGTGAGAAGGTGTTTCCTGCTCGACAACATACTGTTATGGATTGTTAGGGGGGGCAGGTGCGACCTTTATGCTGACTCATGTTTCTCACGCTACCGGAGGTCTGTAAGGGGAGAAGGGATGAAAAGAACGAGTAAAGAGAAAAGCCAAGAGGTGAAGTAACTAGTACGGATGTAAGAGACAATAAACAGAAAAACCAGAAAGGTAAGGTGAATGGTAATTATAAAAATATAGGGTAAGGCGGGGGAAAAAATGACGAGGACGGTGGGGAGTGAAACGGGGTGGTAAGGTAGTGGGACTGGTAAAGGGATGCTGGGATAGGGGAGGGTGCAACAGGGTAGTACTCGTAAGTCTAGTGGCACACCACACCAGGGGAGAGAAGGGGGGGGGGGAGAGACGAAGGAAGACCCGGCAGACGGGAGGGAAGGCAAAGAGGAAACAGAGGAAAGAAAGGAAGAAGGGTGACGATTGTCTCTATATAGGGGGGGGGGAAGGAAAGGTGGTGGGGGAAAAAGAAACAAAAAATCCTTGTGGCTGTTCCCATCCCAAGAAAAGCGGGGGCCCACAATAAACGCAAGGAGGAGGAGAAAAACAGAACAACGTGTATATCCTCGGGGGGGGGCCGTGGAAGAGAATTGTAACAAAAATACAAGGGGGGGATTGTGTTACCTTCTGTAGGTGTGCATAATTAGAGGTTCGTGGGACGGATGTCTTATCTTCTGTGGATTTGTTTTTTCACTACTGCTCGTATTTTGTGTTTCCTCACTCTCTTCCGCCGCCATTGTACATCCCCGCTTTTTTTTTGCCCCCCCGCCCTCCTGTTCCCCCTTGTGGCGTGCCCCTTTCCTCTTCTCATCTTCATCCCCTGCCTTTTTCTCCTTCTACTCTCTCCCCCGGCTCACTACCCCTTCCACTCCCTCCTGCCACCCCATGGCGCCTGACTATCTTCTCTTTATAATTTCCTCCCAGGCTCCTTCTTTCTAAACAAACTTTCATAATTATGGTAATGGGGCAGAAGAGGTGTGTTACCAGAGCCCCTCAGTGTGTAGCTTCACAGACTGTTACACTGTGCAAAAGCACTTTCACTGTGTGAGATTACAGCAGGCAGAAAGAGGGAGAAGGTGCTGTAGAAGCAGACTGGGGAGGGTATACTATGTAACAGCCTGTGAAGCTAAAGCACGGAGGGACCCTGGTAATACCCCACAAGCAAGTCTTACTCATGATTAGAAAAGTTGATTTTTAAAGGAAGGAGACTGTAGAAAACAAATATGAAAAGATTACCACATTCACTGTGCTGAGTAAGTGCTCCTGGTTATCATGATGGATTTTAATGTTAGCTTTCTTTTAATAGAATTATGGACATCATATTCAGAAGATTGTTGACGTGTTCAATACTATTTTACTCATGATCAAGTAAGTGTCCTCGCCCATACCCCTTTTACAATGTTCACTTACAGTCTTTACACAACACGTGTATGTTTGCAGCTTCAGCATATGTCTCCCGTAATGAAGAAGGGAACGCTACTCTTTACTTAAAGAGGGGCATTTGATACTACCAACAATGGATCCATGGATCTGGAGGGAGTAGGCTCTCAACACCGAGGCATCAACACCCCAACAATATAATAACAGGGTGCGATGTCATTACTCGTATGCCTCTAGAACAGCGTTATAGATTGCCTGTCAAAATGTTTTATGAAAAATACAAATATAGAAGCACCCTATTAGGTAGCTATAAATGAAAATTTTAAAAAAGTGCCATAAATATTTGTTGGGTATTGTCTGCAACTGAGTTAAATCTACAATCAAAATCAAGCATGATAAACCAGGGGCACTTACTCATAGGCCAGGCACTATGCTGTGATTATATTCTTATATTTAATATCCAAGGGAGTAGGACTGGGGATATTTTTTTAGTCTCGTATCGTTATGCAGAATCAGTTGGAGTTAATATGGCAATAGCAATTGATTAGGATTTCTAGGGTGGGTTGTATGTGACTACTAGGGGTTACTTACAGCCCACAATTGTAGATCCTATGTCAGTGGTGGCGAACCTTGGCATGGATGCCAGGGGTGCACCTCAGAGCCCTTTCTGTGGGCACCCAGGCTATAACCACAAGGACTCCATTTATCTTCCTGCAGTCCCAGACAGCCCGCTGCTGAGCACAGAGCTATTTTAAAGTGCGTGCTATCTGGCTACTGGAGGGATGAAGGGCAGACATATCTTGATTATCATTGTAGCTCCTGCCTGACTTCTTCCTGTTATGGACCCTGGAGGAAGCTACAAGATCATCCGATTGCTTGACTCTATTTATCTGCTTTATGGTGTCCTCAGGGGGATGCTGATGAAGATGAAATGCAGACCTGGGTGACCAGAGAGGACCCAGGAGTTTAAATCACAAATTCAATTTCTGTGTTGGCACTGCATTGCAAAATAAGTGGGTCATGGTTGTAGTTTGGGCACCTGGTCACTAAAAGGTTCGCCATCACTGTCCTAGTCATATTGCCAAGAACTCCAACAGATTCTGCATAAGACACAAGACTAAAACAAATATTCCCGTCCTCCTGGCCTTTCCTTCAAAAACCACCAACCTGAACAACTGTTGTCTGGAGTGCCTGAGACCCCTATCAGAAATGGTACCTCACCCTGCCTGCAAACGGTGCAAATGTGTTGGCACATTCACATGGCGGAACATGTACCTTACATGGCTGTACATGTACCACTTGTGTGGAGAGCGGCGGCCCCCGCCCCCACAACCATACAATTGGTACTGCAATGGCATATTAATGACAGGGGGCCCAGGCACCAATTGGGCCCATGATCGTTACGCCCCTGTACAAGGCTCATGACCTGTCCTGTTGTTCTGTCCTCCCTCAAGTCCAACCTCCCCTACTAAATGAGACTTGATTGTTATGTAAATATTCCTTTTAAACTATACCTGGGATCCCTTTTAGGTTTTATGCTTTTTATCTTTTTTCTCTGTTCAGTATAAAAAGATTAGTTGTGGAAAATAATGTGAAACTCTATTTGTCATTTTCATAATAAGCTCTACATTTACGTCCATATCAGTGTTGCAAGATCATTAAGATCATCAGGTTTGCAGGAAACCCAAACACAAAAATCAAATCATGAGAGCGTGATAACAATTTTTTTCTCTCATAAATGTTTGATATCAGATTTTACTCATTTTGTGGTTACTATATAAAAGTTTTCTAAAAAATTAGATTGTGCATACCAAGGCTAAGTCAACAGATTAAGTCAAGAATACCAAAGTTAAAAAAAGATTGCACAGGTAAAAAAACATTAAGATCTGTAGTTCGTACACACAAAAAGAATAAAATCTTAGTAATTTTTCGATTACAAATGAAAGCGCTAGGAGTAGCATAATGTATTATGAGGTTACCTAAAGCTGTATTCACACTCTTAGTTTAAGACATCTGTACTTTAAAGAATCTTCCATAAAAACAACTTTTAAATTATGATAATGATCCAAAGAGTTCGTGGGGCCTTACCAATCACCTCCATGCTGCAACTTCACAGGCTATTACACTTTTCAAGAGCATGTCCCCACCCCCTCTGCTCTGTCGCACTTCCCCCCTCCTTTGCCTCCTGTAATCTCACACAGTGTTAAGTGGAAGTGCTCCTGCACAGGTAGCACCCTATGAAGCTGCAGCATGAAGGGGTTGGTCTACTTGGTACATTTAAAACTTGATGTTAGAGAGGAGGGAGCCATGGATAACAAATATAAGAAGATTACCACAACATCACAGTACCTGGATACTATGGTAAGTGTCCTTGGTTATCATGATGGTTTATGCTAAATTTAATTTAAAGCCTATCTAAGTAGCTGTTTTTTGTTAGAACAGAGTGTACAGTGCATGTGATAAAAAGTAAATAATGCAATATTCTTTGTTAAGCCAAAAACATCTCCATCCCATTTTTCATTCCTTCTTTAAATATTAAATAACATGACCTTGACAATTCAACTCTATAAGGAGATAATATATAATATAGCTATTGTTCCCGGGGTGAACACCTGTGATAATGATTCATCAAATGTCATGCCGAAATTGACACAGGCTCATTGCATTTTCCTTGAATGGGCTGAAGTTTGGAGTACGTGTCTAGTCTTACCCATCCATTGCCTGACTGTAACAGTATTTTTTTTAATAATAAACGTTGTTGGCAATGTGACAAATTACAATGATAAAGTATCTGCAGTTATATTTTGATTTTATGTTTGATATAATTTCTTAGGAATCTGATAACCTACATATCCTAGCCATGAAAGCTATGCATGTACAGATTTCTGTGTAACAGTTCTTCTATGTTTTGTCTTTAGTTGCCTGGTTTCGGTCACTTCAGAAATATTAAAACATTAGATATGCAGTTGTTGGTAACCCCAACAACATTTTGGGGTTAATTATTTGGGGTTTGATGAAAGATTTGTGACCAACTGACCCTGTAGTCCAGCAAAGTAGACATTATAGTGAAGGTTTTTTTCTCCTTGGCTGTTTTGGGTAACGCTAAGAAACAGGTGCCGATGAATTGAACGTGGGCGGCAGTTTAAAGTGCTCTCTTTACTGCTGCTGTAGTTACACTGCTGTAGAAAATAACCATAGTAAAAGCTTCTTACATTTTACAAACATGTTATTAACTTCTTTAATGATCACAGAAACCTAATGTACTAAGACAGCATTGCATATAGCGTAATCCCTTGACATCTGAGATCTTGCCCATAAATAATAGATAATTATACACATACACCAGACTACCATAGAGTACCCAAAAATTGTAACTGTTATAACCAGAAAAAAAAACAGGTTATTTATCAGGGATTCCTACGCCAGAAGACTGGCACAGGTCACAAGTGCTAGCGGATCACATTATACAGCTTGAGTACAATACATGAACGTATAATGGGGCCATGCCCTAGCCACATTTTTTGCGGGCTAATTCACAGCTTCATACTTTCATTTGGCTCCATCACAATGCGTGCTCCACCAGCGTTGGTCGAGGCTGACGTCTGAATTGCAAATGCTAGAGCGTTTCATTCCTCGCCATCCTTGTAATACATGATAATATGTCAGCTACTGTATTTTTAGCATGTGGTTATAAAAGAACCTATGGTTATAGATTAAGACATCAAAAACCACATTTAACATATTATTTATTTTTAAGAGGAGTCCAAATGCAGTTAGATTTTGTGCATGGAGGTGCTAAACTTGGCATTTTCCTCATTTAGAGAAGGTTTAGCTACTTTAGTGGTATGGGAACCTTTTTAAGTTATGCTAAGGATCCCAGACTATACTAGTTACATTCCTGACAAATATCACAGGTTCTTGAAAAACAATTCAAGAGCTGTTTTGATTATTCAATGTAATCTTTGAATCCAAAATTACCTTTGTTTTTCATAAGACCTACGTTTCCTCACTGGGTTAACAGGCAATACGTAAAACACAGAAAATGAAAATAGACAGAATGAAATACAGAAAATGAAAATAGACTTAATATAAATTAATTTATTTGTGCAAATTTTTCATGAAATGATTTTCAAACTGAAATGGGCTCACTAATACTCACTAAAATCGTTTTGATGCATTCGTCCAACACTACTTTTTGTGTCAGAAATTTTTTTTTCTACACCTCTTTAAAACGCAATCAACCCTTCTTTTTGAGGATCCATCATGTTATTGACAAACTCTTCGCAGCCTAAGCCTTTTAATGCATCATGCGGCAAACACCCTTCCTTTAATTTTGGCTCCGGAGAGCTTGGAAACATGGCACTCTCCAACTCATGAAGTGATTTAGCAAATGACTTCATCAATTCCAATTTTATGTGGAAAGTGATAGAGGAAATTTCTATAGGTTCCTTCAAGTATACAGAATGACCTACCAGAATGGAAGTGTAAAAACCGCGCTGGTGGAGGAATCTGCTTTGAGAGTTTCTTTTAGAAGAATCATATTGGATTTTCGAATTAGCCCACCAACCCTTCGACATCAATGCAAAATAAACTTGTCTTCCTGGGCAAGTTAGGAACAAACTCTTTTTCACAAACCTTTTTGAACCTGATCCGAGTACCTCAGCGGCATCTTGGAAAGATCAAGTCTCTTACTAATCATACTCTCCTCCTGGGAAAAAAACTTGTATTGTACTTGATTCTCTTCTATAGTTGCAAAAGTTATGATACTGAAACTTTTCTTGTCATTAAATAAACCTTCATATTTACACTTATGTATATTATTAGCTTCTTAGTTCTACACACACTCCACTTGCCTGGTTGAGTGTGTCTAAGCTATGTTATCCATGTAAAAGCTATGGTCTTATTGGCCATCAGCACATGCTCCCTCCATCTCATTGATTCTAGATTTTTGCAGAGCTGGAAAAAATTGGTTGCTATGGGCCATAAAAGAGGATAGAGAATGAAGAGGAGAAATACTTTGAGATGATTTCCTGGGACCTGGAGCAGAAATAGGTTGTTTTATTTTTTTTTCTCAGAATGATGATTATACTTTAAGTTCTCTTGACAATATACTGATAGATTTATTAAGTTAATTTCCGTTGACAGGTTCCCTTTATGGCTTAAAATGTAGTGATAAATTACAGTGGCATATAGACAGTCATAGAAAATTAAATAAAAATTACTTATTATAGTGTCACAAAACGTTTTTTAAAATCATTACATGACTACACAGACATTTCTCTCTGCCTGTTTTTTCTTATATTTTGGTACAAGCTATTTTTTCATAAAAAAGTTTTTTTTAATAAAAACAGCTGAAATAACACAACTCCATATCGTTTTGCAGTTTCTTAAAAAAAAACATGCCATTCAAAAAAAAAAAACAAAAAAAAACCCAATAGCAGTAAAGAAATGCTCAATAAACAGTTTATAGTGCATTTCAGATTATTTATGACTAACATCTGGTTTTTTTGGAAAAAAATAAAAAGCAGAAATGCTATGTTTTTTCAAATTTTTATTATCAATATAGTAAAATTACCCTTAGTTAAGGTCAGCTATACCTTCATGTAACTAATAGGTGTTTCAAGTGAGATCTATGAAAATATTTTCTGAATCTGATGAAGAACCTTAGATGAATTTCTCATCATTGGTAGGTTTTTCAAGAATATTATCCATCTTTCTATGATACAGAAACAACAAATACTGCTCAACAAACCTTAGTCTATAGAATTACATACTGTATATACTCGGTATAGCCGAGTTTTCAGCACAAAAAAAAAATGTCACAAGTGTAAACGTATCTTAAAAAATACTTAAAAAAAATTAACTTATATACTCACCTCGGTGGCCCGACGTTGCAACGCTGCTCCCCCGATGTCCGTGCGGGTCCTATTCTGGCTTCCCGCGCCTGTCTTTCTGTCTTCTGTACATCGCGCTGGGGCGCCGCCATGTGCTCTCTCTCCTAGTGCGATGTACAGTAGACGGCGAAGCCAGAAGAGGACCTGCGCGGACATCGGGGCCACCGGCGGGTGAGAATATAATTTATAATTTTTTTAATGCTGGGCTGTATACTACTGGGGGCAGGCTGGGCAGTGCTGTATACTACTGGGGGCAGCTGGGCAGTGCTGTATACTACTGGGGGCAGGCTGGGCAGTGCTGTATACTACTGGGAGCAGGCTGGGCAGTGCTGTATATACGGGAGCAGGCTGGGACTGCTGTATACTACTGGGGCAGGCTGGGCAGTGCTGTACTACTGGGGGCAGCTGGGCATGCATACTACTGGGGGCAGGCTGGGCAGTGCTGTATACTACTGGGGGCAGGCTGGGCATGTGTATACTACTGGGGGCAGCTGGCAGTGCTGTATACTCGGGGGCAGCTGTTACTCTGGGGGCAAGCTGTATACTACTGGGTGGCAGGCTGTATACTACTGGGGCAGGCTGGGATGGCTGTATACTCTGGGCAGGCTGGGTTGGCTGTAACTACTGGGGGCAGGCTGGATGGCTGTATAGTACTGGGGGCAGGCTGGGGTGGCTGTAATACTACCTGGGGCAGGCTGTATACTATAGGGGGCTGGTGGCTATATACTGGGGGGGGGGTCTGTGACCAATCAATCAATTTCCCACCCTCGGCTTATAACTCGAGTCATAGGTTTTCCCAGGTTTTGGTGGTAAAATTAGGGGTCTCGGCTTATACTCAGGTTGGCTTATACTCGAGTATATACGGTAATTACAAAAGGTCCCCGGGTTACGTAAAAGGGGGGTCCTCGGTTTTTTCTTAAGTTGATTGTATGTAAGTCGAAAGTGTATATTTATAATTGTAGCTCCAGACAAATTTTTTTTGCCCCAGTGACAATTGGATTTTCAAAATTTAACTGCAATGGGACCAGGGATTATCAATAAAGATTTATTACAGACACCTTACAGCTGATAATTGCAGCCGGGTCCTTAAGTAAAGTATCCAGAAAGCTTCACCAAATGTCACAGTGGACAGAGGGGTCCCTCTTTAACTAGGAGTCATCTGTAAATCAGGTGTCCTTAGGTAGAGGACTGCCTGTACCTTGTTTCTCAAATGTAACATTTACTAAAAATCTAACAATCTGGTCTGGGTGATTACTTTTACTCCTAAAAAGTTAATAACTGATTCTGTCATCTGTAAAGGTCAAAGTTCTTATTCTGTCAAGTGTCCTTTTCATTTTTTTAATGTCTGTTTTCTGTCAGCTCACAAACACAATGCTATCATTCATTAGGAAACACTGTTGAAAAGGGTATTGCACATTGAAGTATGTCAAGCGTGTTGTTAAAGTGCAGTTTAATGACAAACCATAAACGTAAGAAGTCTGCAGCTAGTATAAATATGGTGAGATGACACAAAGGAAAAGGAAAATGAAGAACAGGGAGAAAAGACCACTGAGTAGGGGGTACGTTCTTAATGACAACCACTTAATGGGTGTTGCTGTCTCTGTGTCCGAATTAGGACAGTAAGGAAAAAACCGGGGAAAAGAAGAAGGTCGGCTTTGAACCGGGGGGGATCAAAGTGCAGCTAACGCGTGGGCGGGTGGGGGGGAAGCATACGAAAAGAAAGAGTGCCAATGGCCAAACCTAGAACCAAGGATAGGCGAAAGGAAAAAAAGTGGAGTAATGAAAAAAGAGCAAAAGCTGGGATGGAAAGGGGGGTTGAAAAAGCTAAGAAGAACGTAGAGTAATACAGGGAGATTGGAAAAAAAGTGAAACGGGGGGGGAACGATGGACAAAGAAGGCGGCAGCTGCAGCAGGGGTTAAGAAATTACTAGCAAAGAAATATTAAAGAAACAAGGAGATGAACAGGTTAATTAAAACTAAGGGAAATTTTACTGATTTCTATCTTACACATAATATAATTACTGGAGGGTGAAGGGAGCGTAAAATGAAACAAATAGTGGAAAGATGCGAAATAGGAAAGGGGACGAGTGAAAGGATAGGCCAGAGAATACAGGACATGAAAAAGGGGGGGGAAGGAGGGGGGGAAAAAAGGAAGATGGAGGGGGTAGGGAAGGGGGGAAAAAAGAACTCTAGAAGGTGGGCGTGAAGGTAAAGCAATAAAGGGGAAGGTGACGGGAGAAAAGAAAAAGGGAGAAGGGGGGGAAGAGGGCGAAGGAACAATCTTGCTCAAGGAGGAATTGGGTGAGTACTAGGAGAGCAAAATGCATTAAAAAGGAGGGAGGATAGCGGGGACAACAAGTGATTAGTATAGGGCAAGATTTATCATTTCAATCCACGATCCAGGGGGGGGGGGGGGAGCGCGAGAACAGCGGGATCCAGCCTCCAAGAGTTAGCCCTTTTGCCATGGTGGCGGTCCCAGCACACCTAAGAACAAAGGGGGAGACAGAGAGTGGACAAATATCGCTGAAGCAGGGGGGAGGGAAGAACTATTTTGCCGCACAGGGGAAGAGTTACATCGCGGGCAACCAACCAGCACGTAAAGGGCACAGTGGTATGGGGGGGTAGGGAGAGCAGGCACAGATCGCGTGACGAAGCGGGTGGGAGATCTACTAGAGCAGTACCATCATTATCAAGCGGAGGGGGGGCTGGACAGAAGGGGGGGAAGCGTGACGTCAACTTACTCTCTCCCCTTGACGTAGAACAACTGCCACAAACGGACTTCATTGCACAGGTGGAGGTTCGGGGGGGAGGCCCAACCATATCTCGTGAGAAGGTGTTTCCTGCTCGACAACATACTGTTATGGATTGTTAGGGGGGGCAGGTGCGACCTTTATGCTGACTCATGTTTCTCACGCTACCGGAGGTCTGTAAGGGGAGAAGGGATGAAAAGAACGAGTAAAGAGAAAAGCCAAGAGGTGAAGTAACTAGTACGGATGTAAGAGACAATAAACAGAAAAACCAGAAAGGTAAGGTGAATGGTAATTATAAAAATATAGGGTAAGGCGGGGGAAAAAATGACGAGGACGGTGGGGAGTGAAACGGGGTGGTAAGGTAGTGGGACTGGTAAAGGGATGCTGGGATAGGGGAGGGTGCAACAGGGTAGTACTCGTAAGTCTAGTGGCACACCACACCAGGGGAGAGAAGGGGGGGGGGGAGAGACGAAGGAAGACCCGGCAGACGGGAGGGAAGGCAAAGAGGAAACAGAGGAAAGAAAGGAAGAAGGGTGACGATTGTCTCTATATAGGGGGGGGGGAAGGAAAGGTGGTGGGGGAAAAAGAAACAAAAAATCCTTGTGGCTGTTCCCATCCCAAGAAAAGCGGGGGCCCACAATAAACGCAAGGAGGAGGAGAAAAACAGAACAACGTGTATATCCTCGGGGGGGGGCCGTGGAAGAGAATTGTAACAAAAATACAAGGGGGGGATTGTGTTACCTTCTGTAGGTGTGCATAATTAGAGGTTCGTGGGACGGATGTCTTATCTTCTGTGGATTTGTTTTTTCACTACTGCTCGTATTTTGTGTTTCCTCACTCTCTTCCGCCGCCATTGTACATCCCCGCTTTTTTTTTGCCCCCCCGCCCTCCTGTTCCCCCTTGTGGCGTGCCCCTTTCCTCTTCTCATCTTCATCCCCTGCCTTTTTCTCCTTCTACTCTCTCCCCCGGCTCACTACCCCTTCCACTCCCTCCTGCCACCCCATGGCGCCTGACTATCTTCTCTCTATTTCCTCCCAGGCTCCTTCTCTTCTAAACAAACTTTCATAATTATGGTAATGGGGCAGAAGAGGTGTGTTACCAGAGCCCCTCAGTGTGTAGCTTCACAGACTGTTACACTGTGCAAAAGCACTTTCACTGTGTGAGATTACAGCAGGCAGAAAGAGGGAGAAGGTGCTGTAGAAGCAGACTGGGGAGGGTATACTATGTAACAGCCTGTGAAGCTAAAGCACGGAGGGACCCTGGTAATACCCCAAAGCAAGTCTTACTCATGATTAGAAAAGTTGATTTTTAAAGGAAGGAGACTGTAGAAAACAAATATGAAAAGATTACCACATTCACTGTGCTGAGTAAGTGCTCCTGGTTATCATGATGGATTTTAATGTTAGCTTTCTTTTAATAGAATTATGGACATCATATTCAGAAGATTGTTGACGTGTTCAATACTTATTTTACTCATGATCAAGTAAGGTCCTCTGCCCATACCCCTTTTACAATGTTCACTTACAGTCTTTACACAACACGTGTATGTTTGCAGCTTCAGCATATGTCTCCCGTAATAGAAGAAGGGAACGCTACTCTTTACTTAAAGAGGGGCATTTGATACTACCAACATGGATCCATGGATCTGGAGGGAGTAGGCTCATCAACACCGAGGCATCAACACCCCAACAATATAATAACAGGTGCGATGTCATTACTCGTATGCCTCTAGAACAGCGTTATAGATTGCCTGTCAAAATGTTTTATGAAAAATACAAATATAGAAGCACCCTATTAGGTAGCTATAATGAAAATTTTAAAAAAGTGCCATAAATATTTGTTGGGTATTGTCTGCAACTGAGTTAAATCTACAATCAAAATCAAGCATGATAAACCAGGGGCACTTACTCATAGGCCAGGCACTATGACGTGATTATATTCTTATATTTAATATCCAAGGGAGAGGACGGGGAATTTTTTAGTCTCGTATCTTATGCAGAATCAGTTGGAGTTAATATGGCAATAGCAATTGATTTAGGATTTCTAGGGTGGGTTGTATGTGACTACTAGGGTTACTTACAGCCCACAATTGTAGTCCTATGTCAGTGGTGGCGAACCTTGGCATGTGCCAGGGGTGCACTCAGAGCCCTTTCGTGGGCACCCAGGCTATAACCACAAGGACTCCATTTATCTTCCTGCAGTCCCAGACAGCCCAGCTGCTGAGCACAGAGCTATTTTAAAGTGCAGTGCTATCTGGCTACTGGAGGGATGAAGGGCAGACAATCTTGATTATCATTGTAGCTCCTGCCTGACTTGCTTCCTGTTATGGACCCTGGAGGAAGCTAACAATGATCATTCCGATTTGCTTGATCTGCTATTTTCTGCTTTATTGGTGCCTCAGGGAAGTGCGATGAAATGAAATAGAGACCTGGTGACCGAGAGACCAGGAGTTTAAATCACAAATTCAATTTCTGTGTTGGCACTGCATTGCAAAAATAAGTGGGTCATGGTTGTAGTTTGGGCACCTGGTCACTAAAAGGTTCGCCATCACTGTCCTAGTCATATTGCCAAGAACTCCACAGATTCTGCATAAGACACAAGACTAAAACAAATATTCCCGTCCTCCTGGCCTTTCCTTCAAAACCACCAACCTGAACAACTGGTTGTCTGGAGTGCCCTGAGACCCTATCAGAAAATGGTACCTCACCCTGCCTGCAAACGTAGTGCAAAATGTGTTGGCACATTCACATGGCGGAACATGTACCTTACATGGCTGTACATGTACCAACTACTGTGTGGAGCAGGGCGGCCCCCGCCCCCACAACCATCAATTGGTACTGCAATGGCATTTAATGACAGGGGGCCCAGGCACCAATTGGCCCATGTCGTTACGCCCCTGTACAGGTCTCATGACCTGTCCTGTTGTTCTGTCCTCCCTCAATCCAACCTCCCCCTACTAAATAGACTTGATTGTTATGTAAATATTCCTTTTAAACTATACCTGGGATCCCTTTTAGGTTTTATGCTTTTTATCTTTTTTCTCTGTTCAGTTAAAAAGAATTAGTTGTGGAAATAATGTGAAACTCTATTTGTCATTTTCATAATAAGCTCTACATTTACGTCCATATCAGTGTTGCAAGATCATTAAGACATCAGGTTGCAGGAAACCCACAACACAAAATCAAATCATGGAGCGTGATAACTTTTTTTCTCTCATAAATGTTTGATATCAGATTTTACTCATTTTGTGGTTCTATATAAAAGTTTTCTGAAAAAATTAGATTGTGCATACCAAGGCTAAGTCAACAGATTAAGTCAAAGAATACCAAAGTTAAAAAAAGATTGCCAGGTAAAAAAACATTAAGATCTGTAGTTCGTACACACAAAAAGAATAAAATCTTAGTAATTTTTCGATTACAAAATGAAAGCGCTAGGAGTAGCATAATGTATTATGAGGTTACCTAAAGCTGTATTCACACTCTTAGTTTAAGACATCTGATACTTTAAAGAATCTTCCATAAAAATCAACTTTTAAATTATGATAATGATCCAAAGAGTTCGTGGGGCCTACCAATCACCTCCATGCTGCAACTTCACAGGCTATTACACTTTTCAAGAGCATGTCCCCACCCCCTCTGCTCTGTCGCACTTCCCCCTCCCTTTGCCTCCTGTAATCTCACACAGTGTTAAGTGGAAGTGCTCCTGCAACAGGTAGCACCTATGAAGCTGCAGCATGAAGGGGTTGGTCTGTACTTGGTACATTTAAAACTTGATGTTAGAGGAGGAGGAGCCATGGATAAAATATAAGAAGATTACCACAACATCACAGTACACTGGATACTATGGTAAGTGTCCTTGGTTTATCATGATGGTTTTATGCTAAATTTAATTTAAAGCCTATCTAAGTAGCTGTTTTTTGTTAGAACAGAAGTGTACAGTGCATGTGATAAAAGTAAATATGCAATATTCTTTGTTAAGCCAAAAACATCTCCATCCCATTTTTCATTCCTCTTTAAATATTAAATAACATGACCTTGACAATTCAACTCTATAAGGAGATAATATATAATATAGCTATTGTTCCCGGGGTGAACACCTGTGATAATGATTCATCAAATGTCATGCCGAAATTGCACACAGGCTCATTGCATTTTTCCTTGAATGGGCTTGAAGTTTGGAGTACGTGTCTAGTCTTACCCATCCAATTGCCTGACTGTAACAGTATTTTTTTTAATAATAAACGTTTTGGCAATGTGACAAATTACAATGATAAGAGTATCTGCAGTTATATTTTGATTTTATGTTTGATATAATTTCTTAGGAATCTGATAACCTACTATCCTAGCCATGAAAGCTATGCATGTACGATTTCTGTGTAACAGTTCTTCCTATGTTTTGTCTTTAGTTGCCTGGTTTCGTCACTTCAGAAATATTAAAACATTAGCTATGCAGTTGTTGGTAACCCCAACAACATTTGGGGTTAATTATTTGGGGTTGATGAAAGATTTGTGACCAACTGACCCTGTAGTCCAGCAAAGTAGACATTTATTAGTGAAGGTTTTTTTCTCCTTGGCTGTTTTGGGTAACGCTAAGAAACAGGTGCCGATGAATTGAACGTGGGCGGCAGTTTAAAGTGCTCTCTTTACTGCTGCTGTAGTTACACTGCTGTAGAAAATATACCATAGTAAAAGCTTCTTACATTTTACAAACATGTTATTAACTTTCTTTAAATGATCACAGAAACCTAAATGTACTAAGACAGCATTGCATATAGCGTAAATCCCTTGACATCTGAGATCTTGCCATAAATAATAGATAATTATACACATACACCAGACTACCATAGAGACCCAAAAATTGTAACTGTTATAACCAGAAAAAAAAACAGGTTATTTATCAGGGATTCTACGCCAGAAGACTGGCACAGGTCACAAGTGCTAGCGGATCACATTATACAGCTTGAGTACAATACATGAACGTATAATGGGGCCATGCCCTAGCCACATTTTTTGCGGGCTAATTCACAGCTTCATACTTTCATTTGGCTCCATCCAATGCGTGCTCCACCATGCGTTGGTCGAGGCTGACTGTCTGAATTGCAAATGCTAGAGCTTTCATTCCGTCGCCATCCTGTAATACATGATAATATTGTCAGCTACTGTATTTTTAGCATGTGGTTATAAAAGAACCTATGGTTATAGATTAGACATCAAAAACCACATTTAACATTATTATTTTATTTTTAAGAGGAGTCCAAATGCAGTTAGATTTTGGCATGGAGGTGCTAAACTTGGCATTTTCCTCATTTAGAGAAGGTTTAGCTACTTTAGTGGTATGGGAACCTTTTTAAGTTATGCTAAGGATCCCAGACTATACTAGTTACATTCCTGACAAATATCACAGGTTCTTGAAAAACAATTCAAGAGCTGTTTTGATTATTCAATGTAATCTTTGAATCCAAAAATTACCTTGTTTTTCATAAGACCTAACGTTTCCTCACTGGGTTAACAAGGCAATACGTAAAACACAGAAAATGAAAATAGACAGAATGAAAATAAGAAAATGAAAATAGACTTAATATAAATTAATTTATTTGTGCAAATTTTTCATGAAATGATTTTCAAACTGAAATGGGCTCACTAATACTCACTAAAATCGTTTTGATGCATTCGTCCAACACTACTTTTTGTGTCAGAAATTTTTTTTTCTACACCTCTTTAAACGCAATCAACCCTTCTTTTTGAGGATCCATCATGTTATTGACAAACTCTTCACAGCCTAAGCCTTTTAATGCATATGCGGCAAACACCCTTCCTTTAATTTTGGCTCCGGAGAGCTTGGAAAACATGGCACTCTCCAACTCCATGAAGTGATTTAGCAAATGACTTCATCAATTCCAATTTTATGTGGAAAGTGATAGAGGAAATTTCTATAGGTTTCCTCAAGTATACAGAAGACCTACCAGAATGGAAGTGTAAAAACGGCGCTGGTGGAGGAATCTGCTTTGAAGTTTCTTTTAGAAGAATCATATTGGATTTTCGAATTAGCCCACCAAACCCTTCGACATCAATGCAAAATAAACTTGTCTTCCTGGGCAAGTTAGGAACAAACTCTTTTTCACAAACCTTTTTGAACCTGATCCGAGTACCTCAGCGGCATCTTGGAAAGATTCAAGTCTCTTACTAATCATACTCTCCTCCTGGGAAAAAAACTTGTATTGTACTTGATTCTCTTCTATAGTTGCAAAAGTTATGATACTGAAACTTTTCTTGTCATTAAATAAACCTTCATATTACACTTATGTATATTATTAGCTTCTTAGTTCTACACACACTCCACTTGCCTGGTTGAGTGTGTCTAAGCTATGTTATCCATGTAAAGCTATGGTCTTATTGGCCATCACGCACATGCTCCCTCCATCTCATTGATTCTAGATTTTTGCAGAGCTGGAAAAAATTGGTTGCTATGGGCCATAAAAGAGGATAGAGAATGAGAGGAGAAATCTTTGAGGATGATTTCCTGGGACCCTGGAGCAGAAATAGGTTGTTTTATTTTTTTTTCTCAGAATGATGATTATACTTTAAGTTCTCTTGACAATATACTGATAGATTTATTAAGTTAATTTCCGTTGACAGGTTCCCTTTATGGCTTAAAATGTAGTGATAAATTACAGTGGCATATTAGACAGTCATAGAAAATTAAATAAAAATACTTATATAGTGTCACAAAACGTTTTTTAAAATCATTACATGACTACACAGACATTTCTCTCTGCCTGTTTTTTCTTATATTTTTGGTACAAGCTATTTTTTCATAAAAAAGTTTTTTTTAATAAAAACAGCTGAAATAACACAACTCCATATCGTTTTGCAGTTTCTTAAAAAAAAACATGCCATTCAAAAAAAAAAAACAAAAAAAAAACCCAATAGCAGTAAAGAAATGCTCAATAAACAGTTTATAGTGCATTTCAGAATTATTTATGACTAACATCTGGTTTTTTTGGAAAAAAATAAAAAGCAGAAATGCTATGTTTTTTCAAATTTTTATTAATCAATATAGTAAAATTACCCTTAGTTAAGGTCAGCTATACCTTCATGTAACTAATAGGTGTTTCAAGTGTAGATCTATGAAATATTTTCTGAATCTGATGAAGAACCTTAGATGAATTTCTCATCATTGGTAGGTTTTTCAAGAATATTATCCATCTTTCTATGATACAGAAACACAAATACTGCTCAACAAACCTTAGTCTATAGAATTACATACTGTATATACTCGGTATAACGCGAGTTTTCAGCACAAAAAAAAATGTCCAAGTGTAAACGTATCTTAAAAAATACTTAAAAAAAATTAACTTATATACTCACCCTCGGTGGCCCGACGTTGCAACGCTGCTCCCCCGATGTCCGTGCGGGTCCTATTCTGGCTTCCCGCGCCTGTCTTTCTGTCTTCTGTACATCGCGCTGGGGCGCCGCCATTGCTCTCTCTCCTAGTGCGATGTACAGTAGACGGCGAAGCCAGAAGAGGACCTGCGCGGACATCGGGGCCACCGGCGGGTGAGAATATAATTTATAATTTTTTTAATGCTGGGCTGTATAACTACTGGGGGCAGGCTGGGCAGTGCTGTATATACTGGGGGCAGCTGGGCAGTGCTGTATACTACTGGGGGCAGGCTGGGCAGTGCTGTATACTACTGGGAGCAGTGCTGGGCAGTTGCTGTTACTACTGGGAGCAGGCTGGGACTGCTGTATACTACTGGGGGCAGGTGGGCAGTGCTGTACTACTGGGGGCAGCTGGGCATGCTGATACTACTGGGGGCAGGCTGGGCAGTGCTGTATACTACTGGGGGCAGGCTGGGCATGCTGTATACTACTGGGGGCAGCTGGCAGTGCTGTATACTGGGGGCAGCTGTAATACTCTGGGGCAAGCTGTATACTACTGGGGGCAGGCTGTATACTACTGGGGCAGGCTGGGATGGCTGTATACTACTGGGCAGGCTGGGTTGCTGTAACTACTGGGGGCAGGCTGGATGGCTGTATAGTACTGGGGGCAGGCTGGGGTGGCTGTATACTACCTGGGGCAGGCTGTATACTATAGGGGGCTGGCTGGCTATATACTGGGGGGGGGTCTGTGACCAATCAATCAATTTCCCACCCTCGGCTTATAACTCGAGTCATAGGTTTTCCAGGTTTTGGTGGTAAAATAGGGGTCTCGGCTTATACTCAGGTTGGCTTATACTCGAGTATATACGGTAATTACAAAAGGTCCCCGGTTACGTAAAAGGTGGGGTCCTCGGTTTGTTTCTTAAGTTGAATTGTATGTAAGTCGAAAGTGTATATTTATAATTGTAGCTCCAGACAAATTTTTTTTTGCCCCAGTGACAATTGGATTTTCAAAATTTAAGCTGCAATGGGACCAGGGATTATCAATAAAGACTTATTACAGACACCTTACAGCTGATCATTGCAGCCGGGTCCTTAAGTAAAGTATCCAGAAGCTTCACCAAATGTCACAGTGGACAGAGGGGTCCCCTCTTTAACTAGGAGTCATCTGTAAATCAGGTGTCCTTAGGTAGGGACTGCCTGTACCTTGTTTCTCAAATGTACATTTACTAAAAATCTAACAATCTGGTCTGGTGATTACTTTTACTCCTAAAAGTTAATAACTGATTCTGTCATCTGTAAGGTCAAAGTTCTTATTCTGTAAGTGTCCTTTTCATTTTTTTAATGTCTGTTTTCTGTCAGCCACAAATACAATGCTATCATTCATTAGGAAACACTGTTGAAAAGGGTATTGCACATTGAAGTATGTCAAGCGTGTTGTTAAAGTGCAGTTTAATGACAAACCATACAATCCCATTTGTCTGCTTGTATGTTTAACTCAAACAACTATATTTATCCTACAAATGTCCAATAGATGGTATCAGTGGTGTCCAAGAGTGAGTTGAGCCCTCAGGCAGTAATGTCTTAGGGTGCGGTCACACGTTGCAGTTAAAACTGCATCACAATCAGTTTTGAGGTGGTTTTAGGTGCAGTTTTGTCAATTTAACAGGTGAAAAATATTAAATGAATGAGTGAATTTGATTTTGACGGGGAACCCTGCTCCACAACTGTTATTCACCTGTACAGTTCATGTCTGTCACCCGTTAAATTGCCAAAACTGCACCTAAAACCACCTCAAAGCTGATAGCGATGCAGTTTTAACTGCAATGTGTGACTGCACCCTTAGGTCATTTGCTAAACAATAGAGTCTTGCTATTGCTAATAATCATTGGAGTCTGACTTGCCTGAGTTGTCAAACAAATAAAAGTGCTACTTTTTCATTAACATACAAATGATTGTGACTGTCTGGTATTGCAGTTAAGCCAATTCAAGTAACATGACGATAATATACTCATATAGCAAACTGTACCTTGTAAACTTTGTGTTCAACATCAAGGGCTGCTGGAAAATTCTAGCCATGGTCTTGGTCTACTGTCCAAATGCTGGTATGGATTGTTTGTGATAGTAGTAACAGCATTTAAGCAAAAAAGGAAGTCCAACCTCACATTTTTACAGGCTGGACATTAAACCAGCCACAGGTCCTTATCTTGTTTCTAAGGGACCATATGACTACACT
Organism: Engystomops pustulosus; assembly: GCA_019512145.1. Lineage (NCBI taxonomy): Eukaryota > Metazoa > Chordata > Amphibia > Anura > Leptodactylidae > Engystomops > Engystomops pustulosus. The sequence goes on from CM033645.1 coordinate 114,592,319, forward strand.
TATGAGAAATTATCTTCACACAGGAACATTTTTTTTAATAACATCTAATTGAAGAAATGTTTATATATGGCAGATTAATGGAACAGAATGTGAATGCCCAGACGAGAATACCTCTTTAATACGAGTGCCGAACGTCTGTGGAGAAAATCGGGCACTTCCTCTGACTTTCTTCATTTTAAATTTATGGCTAAATCTTATAACTCGCTCGCCCATCTTGCTTAAAAGGTATTGATTTTACAATCTAATATCTTCTCTTTCTAACAACCCCAAAAGGCTTTTCAATACCTTCACTCCTTACTAACACCAAAGGTGCAGCCACCGGTCACAGACCTGGGGCTGAAGATATGGCCACCTACTTTAAGATAAAACGACTGCATTCGCCAGGAAGTAATTTCTCAGTCCACTAACTCATAAATCCACTTTCACTGATCCTTACCCTGTTCACTCTTCCTTTGAGCCAGTCACAGAGGAAGAAGGGTCCAGGCTTTCTCTCTGCTCGCCCCCTACCTGCATCAGTGACCCCATCCCCTCACATCTGGTACAGTCTCTCTCCCCAGCAGTCAATTCTCACCTCACTAAATCTTCACCCTTCTCTCTTCTGGTGTCTTCCTCTTCTTTAAAGCATGCTATTGTTACCCTTTACTAAAGAAACCTTCCTGGACCATCCAGTTGCTGAACTACCCAGTCTCTAACCTCTTTCATCTCCAAACTCCTGGAAAGCCTGGTCTATTCTCGACTTTCCCGTTTCTCTCAGCTAACTCCCTGCTTGACCCCCTGCAATCGGTTTCCGCCTATGATATCTACGAAACTGCTCTTCTAAAGTCTCCATGATCTCCTAACTGCTAAATCCAAAGGTGACTCTTCTCTCCTCATTCTTCTGGACTCTCCGCAGCGTTCGATACTGTGGACCACCAGCTCCTCCTCAGGATGCTTTGCTCCATTGGCCTAAAAGGTCTGCACTCATCTTGGTTTTCTCCTATCTCTCTGACGCACTTTCAGTGTCTCCTTTTCTGGATCTATCTTTCTCTTCTGTTCCGCTCTGTCGGGGTTCCTCAGGGCTCAGTCCTAGGTCTCTCCTCTTCTCCTCTACTACGCCATTGGACAAACCATCAGCCGATTGGTTTTCAATATCATCTTTGCTGATGATACCCAGCTGTGACCTCAGCAGTAACATCACTCCTGCCTTAATCCAGAACACTAGTGACTGTCTCTCGCTTCTCTAACATCATGTCCTCTCTCTTTGAACTTAATCTTTGAAGACCGACTTCTTGTCTTTCCACCATCACAACAGAGCCTATCCTAACCTCTCATATCAGTCTGTGGGGTCACCATAACCCCAAAGCAGCAGACCCGCTGTCTTGGGGTTGTGTTGGATTTCGACCTCTCCTTTGCGCACACATTCATCTCTTGCTCGCTCTTGCGGATGCATCTCAGAAACATCTCCAGAATCCGACCGTTTCTCACATTTGAAACCTGTAAAATGAGATGCAATTCACTCGCATATCGTTATACTCTCGACTTGTATGAGTAACAGTCTCCTCTGCTTACCTCCCTACTAACCGGTCTCCAATCCCAACTCTCTCTCTCTCCAATCGATTTCTAATGCAGCAGCCAGTCGTCGTTTTTCAGACTACACGCTGATACATTTAGCAATTAGTAAAAATAAAACAGTCTGACCGGAGCTCTTTGTGTGTCCTTTTATATATCCTTTGATAAATCGACAATTTCACTCTTTTCCCAACTATGTTCCAAATTCTTCAGTACACTTCCAAATCTTCAGCACATTCCACACAAACGGTTATTGGAGGGGACATGAGCGCGCGGGATGAAGAGAAGAAAAAAGATGCAACAAAGAACAAGATATTTTTTTTTCCTACCTGGAATAGCGAACATTCTGGTACAATAGATTTTTATTTTCCTCCTGGTAGGAATATTCTGTGTACCAACAGATATTTATTTCCTCGGTAGAAATCTTTGTGATCTTTGATATATTAATATTGTATGTATACGAAATAGTGCTAAATGGTCCGATTTCTATTTTGTAATAGAATGGAAGACGAAAATTGTGCTATGTGTAGGTATAACAAGAGGGTTAGAGCCCAGCAATGCCCCGGAAGAAGCCGTAGTAGCGAACACCCTGGGTCGGGCGAACTGCGAGTCTGGCGTCCACATGGTGGATTTTATATGCGCATGATTTTTTCTTTTCATTTTCGTGGTATGTTTTAATAAAAATCACATCACTATTGGAACATATACACTACCTCTGCTGCTTTAATATCTTTTATAGTAGCTGTTACACTATTGGCTACAGGATCAGAAAACGCAGCTTAAAAACTGTCGAATAGCGATGGTATTCCCCCAATATACGTTTGTGAAGTGGAGTGTACAAGAATTGGAACATAGTGGGAAAATGGGAAATGTTGTCGATTATCAAAGGATATAAAAGGACACAAAGAGCTCCGTCAAGATTGTTTATTTAATAATGACTAACCATGTATCAACTGTTGTGTCGGGGTATGTGATTGTAGTTGATAACCCTGCGCTTGGAACATAGTTGGGAAAAGAGTGAAATCGTCGATTTATCAAAGGATATATAAAAGGACACACAAGGAGCTCTGGTCAGACTGTTTTTTTTTTACTAATTGCTAGATGTGGGATCCATCTGTGACTGTTTGGGAGCTCCTATAGGGGATAGTGTGCATCACAAAAACACTTTCTTTTGTACATTGATACATTTACCTCTTTGAATTCTATATATCTGGACATGATACATATACCTGTGATCCACAGTGGGCCATATAATTCAGTAAATACAACATCAGACGAACAACACACAATAAATTTCATTCTAAGTCATTTAACAACAATGAAGCTAAATTGGAAATGTGAGAAACAAATGGCTTGTAGAACCAACTTTATCAGCAAAAACGTAATCATTTTCCAGTCACTCTGGAGAGTTGCATCATTGTAACACCTTGATTTTTCAACTTGCTGTGGATTTGCTGATGCACGTTTTCCCTGTGGTATGACCCAGTGTGCTTTTTTATGGCCCAAAAGATATATTTTGTCCTTGGCTTTGTGTTAATAGATGTCTTACTGTTCCAAATCAGAAAACTGCCAAAACTTATACTTTTATAGGAGTGGTCACATTTTCTGATGAGCAGTTAATCAATGGCAATTGAGCAATTTAGCAGAACATGAGCTGTTTCTCTGTTACAAATTCTTATGGAATAATTAAATTATTTTCAATTGATATAACATTTTGAAGATAATGAAGATAATTAACTCTATTTACTAGAGTATAAGCCAACCGAAGAATAAGGCTAGGCACAAAAACTTGTCTTATATTTGGGTATATACGGTACTTGCTAGAAACATAATAACTAGAGATGAGCGAGCACTAAAATGCTCGGGTACTCGTTATTCGAGACGAACTTTTCCCGATGCTCGAGTGCTCGTCTCGAATAACGAGCCCCATTGAAGTCAATGAGGGCCTAACTTTTTTCGAGGGAAAATCCCTTTAAGCCACCATGACAATGCAGAAAAACACCGTGATGCTGTGGAATGTTATGGCTTCTGACAAAACGCAGGATGACAGTATCCAGTGGTTTCTAAGAGCCAAGGCTATCCACAATGTGTCAGGGAAGGAATAAAAGTCCCCCCCACAAGCGATTGCTGTGATTGGTCAGTTAGTACAGACAAACAAATAACAGCAGATACCAGGGTTTCCCAGGCTGAACTCTCAGTATCCGATCTCCTCATCCTTCTTCACAGAAAAAGGAGCTCAAAGGGTCATTTATGTGTATTTTCTATTATTTATGTTCATTAAAATCACTGGAGAAATGAAATTGCCCTTAATAAAATAAATTTGGAAATTTTCTTGAAAATAGCTAATAACTAGAGATGAGCGAGCACTAAAATGCTCGGGTACTCGTTATTCGAGACGAACTTTTCCCGATGCTCGAGTGCTCGTCTCGAATAACGAGCCCCATTGAAGTCAATGGGAGACTCGAGCATTTTTCAAGGGGACCAAGGCTCTGCACAGGGAAGCTTGGCCAAACACCTGGGAACCTCAGAAAAGGACAAATATTGGATGTTTTAGATGCAATCTAGCTTCCTTTTATGTCACTCTCGTCATGGCAATTGCTGTTGCCCATAATTTTGGCATAATGGTTGTTTTAACCCCCCTTACGGACGCAGGGTATTTTTGCTAATTCGGCTCGCATCTCAAAATCCATAACTTTTTTCCTTTTTTCGTGTACAGACTGTGTGAGGGCTATTTGTGCGTGAACAATTTACTTTCCATGATTGTTATTTATTTCATGCCTGTAGTGAAGCGCGCAAAAAATTCCAAATGTGGAAAAATTGAAAAAAAACGCAGTGCGTCAGTTCTTGTGGGCTCAGTTTTTACGACTTTCACTTGCGCTCCCAAATAAAAAACCTACTTTTCTTTGGTTCGGTCATGCGGGTGATACCAACTTTATAAGTTTTATTGGTTTTTAATACATTTTCAAAAATTAACGAATGTGTACAAAAGAAGAAAAAAATTTTGGCCATCTTCTGACGCTAATAACTTTTTCAACTTTGCGCAGGAAAGTTGTGAGGGGGTCATTTTTGCGAAACGCGACGTTTCATTTGCTACCATTTGAGGCTGTGCGACATTTGATCATTTTTATTCATTTTTATGTAATTGTAAAAGGTGTAAAAGTCGCGTTTCGGACATTTGGGCGCCATTTCCGCTCAGAGGTCCCGCCGGCTAACCGTTTATTATATTGATAGACGGCATTTGGGACGCGGCGAGCGGCTAGGATACTAGGTCTGTGATTTTAATTTATTATAGGTTACTATCAGTTTGAGAGGAAAGGGGGGTGATTTGAACTTTTAATCTTTTATATTTTTTTATTTTTAAACTTTTTTTCTTTTTTTTTTCCAACTATTTCTTAGACCATAGGGTAAATAACCCTAGATGTCTGATTGCTCATGCCAGATACTGCAATACTGACTGTATCGCAGTATATGGCATTTATGCTCCATATACATTTACAATGAGCCACAGGCTCATTGTAAGGGAAATATGCAGAGCATGTAATCCTCGGGTCAAACGAAGACCAGGTTACATGGCAACCGATCGCCGCCCCCCGATGGACGTGGGGGGAGCCGGCGATCGAGTAAGATGCGGCGCCCAGCGCCCCAAATTTAAAGTGCCGCGGCGACTTTCGGCGGCAAAGAAAGGTTACCACCCGCGATCGGTGCAAGCCACCGAGCCGGGGTGGGTGATAGCCGATGGGTCTTTGCTGCGATATTGCAGCAAAGCAATCTCTGTATGAAGGAAGGCTCAGCCCGTGAATGGAGCCTTCGTCATACACCCTTCATAGCTCCGTGGCGGAATATCCGTCACGGAGCGGAAGGGTTGTAAGCAGCCTCAGAGGCATCCATGCATGCTGCCCCTGCTGTTTCCTGTCATTTCCGTGGTGTTTCCATCCTTTTCTGAGGTTTCCAGGTGTTTGGCCAAGCTTCCCTGTGCAGAGCCTTGGTCCCTGAAAAATGCTCGAGTCTCCCATGACTTCAATGGGCTCGTTATTCGAGACGAGCACTGGCATGGGAAAAGTTCGTCTCGAATAACGAGTAAGCATTTTAGTGCTCGCTCATCTCTAAACCCCACATACGTGAACCCTTCTTTGAAAACAACACCCCGAAAGTAGAACGTTATTCATCTATGGGTATAATGAAAGTTTTTGGGGCTACAAAATGAAATCCCGCAAAATCTATTTGCATATGTTGTGAAGAAGATTTTTCTTCTGTATTCATCTAGGAAGTATAATGAAAGGTTTTGGGGCTAGTATTAATTAAAATCCAGGCAAAAATCTATTTGCATATGCTTGTGAAGAAACTTGTTCCTCTGTATCATTAGGGGTGGTTAAGGAAAGAAATGTTTCTAAATTTTAGGTATAATAGATAATGGGGTAAAGGCCAACATTGCAATTAAAATTTTGGGGCATGTTTGTTCCGGATCATGTAAAAATAACAAAAAGCCTGCATCTCTCAGAGTGCTGAGGCCGTCAACGCTCCAATGAAGCTGAGAACTAAAATCAGGGAGGGCCCCGGGTCCTTTACCTTTATACCAGGACTGTATTGAACCCCGTACTTAATACCTGGTTACAATGTCTTCCTGCGAAGAAATCCCATCCCACACAACAGACCCAACCCCTTATACTCTCATCTCTAATCTAGCCAGGGACTATAGGTAGACTATAGTTCTGTTGACACAGACTATAAGCTCTTCACAAAAATTTTGGGCCCCTGCCAGCTATGACAGTGGGCTACCCAGTTCATCACTAAGGCGGTTGGGCTTGTTCCTGGCAGGACGGGGGGGGCGGCAATACTAGACGACCATTAACCTAGTAGAGGATGAAAATTAATCAAAACCAAAGGGAAGGGCCCTATTGTTAGCCTAAGATGCCGAGAAAAAAGCGTTGATCGCTTGGGATGGCCGTCCTTTTCTCACTATGGAGACATTTGGGTTCCACGGCTTGCTTTATAAATTGCAGAGTTAGGGCACTTTACTCAAAACCCATCTGCCTCTATCAAATTACCCCCACGTTCATTTGCCCGGTTTGAATTAGACAATGGCACCCGTCAGGGTTGGGCCAGTGTCCCCTCTTGTTTGTGCGCTGTATTGAACCCCTGGCAGCGAAACCATTTGACACTCAATGGCTGGTACAGGGTATTCGGAAAGGGATAGGGAGCACTCTCTCACATTTGCAGATGATGTCCTCTTGACTTTACTCAGCCTTGAAATCCCGCCAATTTACAAAAACTCTAGACTACTACGGCTAAAAGATAAGTAGGAGCAAGACCTATTAACATTCCCAAAGGAAACCTTGGCTCAGCTCCGCTTCCCTTTAAATATAGATGGCAGACATCCGCCTGGACATACGTGGGGGTAAGATTACCTCCTCCTATAGACCCTATATTACCAAAATTTCCCACCTCTTTACATCCCGAGAACAGCTTCTGGGCAGATGGGATGAAAATGCCCTTCCCATTCTTTGGCAGGACGCAGCGGAATAAAGATGACCAATTATAACGAACGACCTTATATTACTTTGAAACCCTTCGAGTTCCACCCCCCTACGCCATATGAGGACCTTCCAGGGCTCTCTGCTACAATTTATTAGGAGGCACAAAACATCACAGATTATCTAGGAAGGAAAAATATTGACCCTGAGCATTAAAGACAGGGGCAGGCTTTAGCATTCTCCGAATGCTAAATATTACTGGCCACGCATCTGAGAAGGATACCAGCCTGGTCCACCTTATAGCATACACTAAAGGATGGAAGTGGAGAAAGAAGGGAGAAATGGTGGAGTGCCACGAATGCATTCATATGAGGCAACGGCCCCCACCCTTCCACCCAGCAGATTGCTAGGCACGACCGAACTACTGTGCCTCAAAATTTCAATGCAGTTGGAGTGCTCTCAATTATTCCTTCTTAAACCCTGGATGCGGTCCAGCCTGGAGAGGTCAAATGGTTCAAAGCTGTGGGCATGATAAGAGCCTATTTATGTCAATCAACATTTATTGGTGAGAAAGAGTCAACAACGTGTGAACAGAATTTCAAGGCAGAAGGGTGTGGTCTCGCAGACCCCAGCATTAGGATACATACAAGTCATGTTATACAGTGACTGCAGCAAGGACTGTGGAATCTACTGAGGTAAAGATAGGATTGTACCGGGCTGGCGGTGGGGTCCGCCATCCTTTTCAAGACTAGAACGAGACAAAAATACGAAACGTGGTAGACAGCACAAGACATAGAAGAGAAGGGTATAGCTCTGGTGGGGAGGGGGGATCTGGGGGATATGGGTTAGGGATGGCTCTGTCATTCCTTGGCCATAATACACAACAAGCGTATCGCCTATTTCCATGCAAGGAGTCCTGAAGGTTACAATTTCAATAAAGAACTTATTATTTTAAGGCAAAAAAGAGATCTGAAAGGCCATCCGTGGGTGGATGAGGGCTCTGCCAGTGTCGAGGGATTCACTTTTTGATGGAGAAGATGGTGCCGGGAACACTTGAACCATGAGGGCAACTTGGGCTAAATTGGATAGTCTTAACAGACATTTGCTATAGGTTGAAACACCATCAGCCAGCAGAAGGACTGTATTACGAGCAGCTCCACCAATGTGAAGAATGGATCCCACATCCGGCAGAGCCCGAGACTCCAGGGTATATGATGGAGCGTGAGGGGGCACTGTACCAGACGTGATAAGATCTTATAGTTCTTCTCATGAGCGCTGCAGGGTTAGAGGGTGTTTAGTTTATTGGAGAATAAGAAGGCTTTGTCCCAATCTGCTTCCAGAGTGTGGTGATTAAGCCGTCTCACCACGCGACGCAAACCCCTGGAGATAAGAGCCTATGTAGATTCCAGACATAGTGGATTATCAATAACGGGAGATAATAGACTCGGGAGCTGCAGAGCAGGTGCTCCTGCCTTCCTCCTCCCATTAGTTACTTACAAATTAAATCCTGCTTATCCACTACATATGTTGCACAGCAGACTCAGTTTGCCAACTGAGTTGGAGGTTAGCAAGACAGGTCCGCTACGCAGGCCTTATATCAGCAATTTATAGGCTAACTAGCAGACCCTTATCTAAAGACCCAACCCCATCTAATAGTATATGGATAAATAGGAGAAGTTTATGGGTAGGAACCATACCCTCTCCGGTCTGTGTTCTGTGTTGTGGTATCATACCCCTCCCTTCTTCTCAGGATTTATCCAACCTCTCATGATATTTGTGGGAGGGGTGGGAGGGGGGAGGAGGGCGATTTCCCACGTTTTTTGTCCTGCCGTCTTTTGTTCCTTTTGGCATAGTTCAAAACTTACTTGAAAAAAACAGTTTAGGTAGTGCAATACCCATGGAAACCAGCTACTTAATGTCTTCCCCAATGGGTATGCGGAAAAGAGCATCAAAATCTCACTTCATCTTTTAAAACAGCAGCAAGATGCCTCATTCCCACTCAATGGAAACAAGCTGACTTGCTGTCACGGCGTCGATTTAATTCCGTATAAAGGAAAGTGAGAATGATGACACCTGACCCACTTTTACAGAATAGAGTTGTCAAGTAGTTTGGGCTTCCTGGGATTGCATACTGAAGTCCAAAGACCAGGTATTGAGGACAGTTTTTACTATTGGCGGGTCCGCTCCCCTTCTCCACAATATCATGCCTGCCTCCTCTTCCCCACTGATCTTCCATTTGTCTTGTGATTGTCAGTCTATGGTTTCATGAAGACATGTTCTGCCTTTCAGGGTTCTAATACTTTATAATAAATAGTGTAACAGAGGGGAAATGGTGGATGGCACTACTTATAAGTGGGGTTTTCCAGTCTCTAATTAATGTCAGACTTGTGGATGTGGTAAGTCAACTGGGGGAAAACAGAAGGTGGTGCTCTTACTCAAATGAAAACGGCAATCTTGAAATAGTAGAAAAACAGTTAGAATGGCAACTCACCAAAATTTCCTTTTCCAATCGGTTTTATTAGGCAGGGCAAGTCAGATTGCAACGATCTGCTGGCGCGAAAAAGCGCATTCACATTGTCCATTGTGAGTACCTGCCATTCTTCCCTCCCTTTGAATGTTTTGACATGTCATGGTTTTGGAGTATCCCATAATAAAAACCGATTGGAAAAGGAAATATTGTGGTGAGTGCATTCTACTGTTTTTTCGGAAATTTCTAATACTTAGTACTTTATTATTGTATGTCACTGGTTAAGTTAACTTGCCTCTATCCCTCCTAGAGGGGACAAGGGGGCAGATTATCAAGGGGCTGAAAGTCAGAATATTTCTAGTTTGCCAATGGCAACCCCAATCACAGACTCAGCTTTAATTTCACACGTGCTCATGAATGCTTATTGGTTTGTTATGGGCAATTAGAAACTATTCTGATTTCAGGACAGCTTGATAAATCGGCCCATAGAGTCTATCGTGACAGGAGATACAATGTTAATGCTCCTTTATCTGTCCCCCTGGTGAAGAAGTAAAATGTGTCAGAGACCTTGTTAAATGACCATTCTTGTACATCTTATGCTGTTGTACTTGTTGGAAAAAAAGAAAAAAAATGTTGCCAATTAAAAAATACATTTTGAGAAGAAAAAAAAAATATAACAAAAATGACAAAATAACAATAAAATTAATATTCCAGGGAAGTATGGTAAGAGCGGGCAAAGTTTTGAATGCACAAACCCTGCGCTTCTGAGCAAGTGTCGCTGGATAACCCATATTTTTCCGTGTTACCCCTTTTGTAGCACACACAGCTTTTTTTTGTACGGACACCGTCTTTTTTTTCTGTAGGGGAGGAAAATTTTTAGATTGTCCGGCACAATTCTGCTGGCGACTGCATGGGTGGCTTGCACCTTCTCACCCTCTTGGAACAGTAATTGTGTAAGGACTTGTTATGGTAATTGTTAGGCCCAAAGACGTAGGTTACTGTTGGGGTCTTGCGTTTTTTAAATGATTAAAGGAATTATACAATGTAGTTTGCAAACATTAGATGGCTAGTAGCATTGATTGGCTAGATCAGTGATGGCGAACCTTTTTTAAAGTCCGAGTGCCCAAACTAACAACAAGCCCCACTTATTTTATCGCAAAAGTGCCAACACAGGAATTTATTAATTTTGATTTTCTTTACTCCCTCCTTTGTCACAGCTTCATTAATACCAGCACCCTGAGGAAGTAAAGCAGAAAATAGAGAAAATTTGGATGATCATTGTTAGTTTCCGGCAGGGTCCATAAACAGGAAGAATTCCAGGGCAGAAAGAAGGAGATACTGATAATCCAGATTGTCCACACCTTCCCACTCCTCAGTGGTCCAGAGAACAACTGGGAAACAGGGAAAAGAGAGATGGGAACAAAGAAAGGAGTGGGAGGGATGAGACATGCAGGAAGATACAATGGGTACTCTCTGGTGAAGGGCCTGAAGTGCCACAAGAAAGGGCTCTGAGCCACCCTCATGGCACCAGACCATAGGTAGCCAAACTGGGGCTACATCAACCATTCCCTTTGGCTGTCTTCTGTATGCAAACTGCCTTGAGGACTGTGGCATTGGTTCCTCCTGACAGAGACAGGGGATGCGTATGCTGTAATATGCATGGATGAAGTGTGAGGACAAAACACATCTTCTGTGTCCTTATATTTTGTCACATGTGTTACTATGCCACAAGGAATTACTTTCACCACCGTCTCAATTTACGGCCACCAGTTTTTGGGAGGCCTCTTTGATACTATTATTGTCGCCGGCCACTGTTCTTTTTCAAGGGAGGAATACGGGCATTTGAAACGAGAGGGAAAATCTGTATACAGGAATATCAATGTAAAGGGGATAGCCTTTACACATCAGGGGGAATATAAAAGATCCAACACACAATTCTACCACTTGTGGTTAGGACAGGGGGCATTCGGTAAGACAAAATCTGGAAGTCCTTTCCCTCATAGATACGAATAATTGTGGTGTATCTCCTTTCACTTTCACAGAGCTTGTGAAACTTTAATCATGTACGTTAGGCTCTTTTGCTTGGCAAAATATTGCCGAAAAATTTAAGCCTACCCTCTAAAGAGTAAAAGTGACTTTCAATGGCTTATATCTTTTTGTGGGGTGTAAATCTCCATAAAATTTCATCATTAAAATGGAGGTCACTACTGGCCTAATTTGTATAATCGGTCTTGGGAATGGTCAACAGCGGAAGGAAGACTAGTATCGCTGTAATGCAGGAAAGTTTAACAGAGCCTCAAAACGTGGGTCTTGCATTACAGCTCTGTAAATCGGGCGCACCTCGTGTTTCGTTGTTGTGGTTATAAAACGTACCACTGGACCAATATGACCAGTGCTTAGCCTTTTTTAACAGTCCAATTTCAGAAGAGCCGCCAGAATCTTGTAATTATGGTGGAAGGGAATGAGGGCGTTTCCGGGGACAACGCGGATCTATAGCATAATAAGATGGGGGGTGGTGACTGTCCAGAAACTGTTCTGCATTACAGATTTATCTGTCTAACCATTAGGCCTACAAATTCTTCAAAAATCGTTTTAAAAAATCAAGTTCCTTGACCCATCTGTATAAAATGTATTCCTGGGTTGGAACATTCCCTCTGTCTTCAGCGAAGGCAGGGAAGGGGGAAGGCGAGTCCGCCGGGGCAAAATTCTAGATGGGCCGAAAAAAAAGACTGGGCGGGAGAGTAAAAAAGGGCGGGAAAGGGAAGAAGAGTGAAGAGGAAGAAGAAAGAGGGGAGAGAGGCGAGAATAATGGCACAGGAAGCGAGGAAAGGGAGAAGCCAGGGAGAAAAGTGTTATTACATCACTGGGAAGATTAGTTGTCTGTATCTGAAACATATGTAGGCATAGCTTATCTGCAGAATACACCCGTGAGCCATGCTAGAAACTATTATTTTTTTAGTATTAGTATTTTTTAAGTTAACGCAACGTCACCAGCCAGGAAGGGATCAAATGCTGAAGATTTTTTTTTCTGTATAGGTTCTAAGTATATGTATTAATTAGGAGATGAGTTACTATTTTGTGAAATTAGGGTCAACCGATTCACCAAAATTTCAATTCAAAGAGAAAGAAGAAAATTGGATTTGACGTTAAAAAAAAAAAAAAAACGGTATTTAAGGGAGGGGAAAAGAGAAGGGAGGGGGGCTGTTTTTGAGAAAAATTGTGAACGTGTAAAATATGCAATAGGGAGAGTGGTTAGGTCTCAAAACAACTTGGTATTTAGATGGACAAACATTGACAGCCGCCCCGCTTCTTTCTTAGCAAACTTCACTCTTTCAATTACATGGGCAAATTACACCCACCACGCCGGAAAAATACGGAACAAAAAACCGAAGGGTAAGATTGGCGACATGCGCACGCAAGGACAACACACCCCTTCCCTATCGTTTCGGCTCTCTGTTCGGACAAGGACAATGAAAGCTAGGCAAGAGACAAAGGCCGAGGCCAATATCCCACTATAACATCAAAGAGTGCAGAAGTGCTTTTACACTGACATTAGATGATTCCGTAGATTACGACAGACTTGTTTGTTTTAAACGAGGAGTTGGGATTAAATAGAGAAACACCACAACAAAGACGGGGAGAGGGGTTGTCGGCAGTAATTTTGCATCACTCCCACTAATCATTTTGCAATTCATTTCATCGTCAGTCCACTTTCAATCGGTCAATAATCCATCAGTATGTAAAGCCAAAAACCAAACAGAGGGATCCAAACAATAGGACCAGTAAAGGGATTCTTTGCATACCTCTGGGTTCTGTATCCACTCCTGCTTTTGGCATCAATCTTGAGGCTTTTCATTCCTTCTGACAATGAATGAATCAAGGGAACCCTGACACTATAGGGGACGGCATGCAGAGGCAGCGGCAGCAGCGGCAGGCTAGAGAGTGGCATGGCGACATACTCTAAATGGACTCAGGCTTCAAACCAATGGGTGGCAGAGAGGAACCAAAGGAGGTGAGCAAGAAGCGCTCAAATAATATCGGTACATGATAAAAGTTTGCCAGTATATTTTGTGGATTACACAGCAGGGTGGCGACAAAGTTAACATGGAAGCCATGAAAACAACCCAAAATTCTGCCTGACACAGCTCGTTTGATAAGGGGACCATGTATGGAGGCAGTGAACTAGTAGTAGATTAAAGGTGCTGCAGTTAAAACTATGTTAGTTGGATCTTGGCATGGAGCTGGCGCTCCGCTGCCAGGCGAGCTTTCGCCAATCCAAGCCCCTGTCTCTAGGCTACTCCCCAAACAGCACTTCTAAGAACCTTTTGTATAAGATCAAGTGTAGTAGCGTTCTTATAAGTTTGGATGTTTGTATCCAGCCTGTCTGGCTGTTTTAAGTGTTTTTAATGAATTTTGTAATGTTAATTTTCATTAATAAATAAAAAAATGTTGTCCTTCATGCACATCATCTTCTCTTTTTGGCTTGTCAAATAAATAATAATTATTTATTTATTTATATAGCGCACACAGATTACGCAGCACTGCACAGAGCTTGCCAAATCGCTCCCTGTCCCCAATGGGGCTTACAATCTAATCAACCTACCGATATGTTTTGAAGTGTAGGAGGAAACCGGAGGACCCGGAGAACATACAAACTCTTTTCAGGTCTTGACCTGGAAGGAACTTGAACTATACCCTGATTCCCTGCTATATTTGGCCCACTGAATTTACAGACAAAATAATATCTGCAAACGTGTGCATACCCACACAGCTCCACCGAATCACTGATACTCTAAGACTGACACTACACAGGTTGGCACTGTTTCACACACTAGTAGGTTAGTCAATGACACAAACATCAGTGGCATCTAGTACCTAACAGGTGATGAACTGCTCCATCAGGAAGAAAACGTCAATGTGACTTATGGCCTTGCATTATCTCTGTTATACTGTATTCACCACCAGATGTCTTCAGCTCCATGCACAAAATTTCCACACTGCACGTGTAATAATAAGAGTTATTTATAGTATAGTGTTACCTGGAAAACAATGTCCCACACAGTGCTCCTAAATAATGTATACTCCTCACAACTAATCACCCTGTATGTATAAATTATCCTATACATAGTCCCCTGATCAAATTATAGTACAGACAGCATCCCCAATTTATTATATATATTTGACCTCACTGAACCTATTATATACAGCACTTCTAGTTAATGAATTTTTGAAATGTATTAAAACACAATAAAAACCTATATAATTTGGGTATCACTCACACCGCGATCGCACCGAACCAAAGATAAAGGTAGGTGTGGTATTTGGAGCGCAAGAGGAAAGTTCGAAAAACTGAGCCCCCACAAGAACGTGACGGCACGTGCGTTTTTTTTTCTCAATTTTTCCACATTTGGGAATTTTTTTTCAGCTTCGCAGTACACGGCAATGTTAAAATAAATAACATTATACGGGAAGTAAAATTTGTTACGCCACAAAATAAGCCCTCACACAGGTCTGTACACGTAAAAATGAAAAAGTTATGGATTTTTGAAGTTGGAGAGCGAGAATGAGGCCGGAAAAAACCCTCCGTCCTTAAGGGGTTAAGTCGGGTCCCATCTTGGTTTGTTGCTGCTGAGTTTCAGTGTCTTTTCTGCGTCTTGCCTGCCAGCCCCGCTGCGCTCCCCTTTCCACAGACACTCTCAGCGCCAGGGGACATGTGTGAGCAGAGAGAAACTACAAACTCACCAAAGACCCAAGTGGATCCAGAGGCGGAAGGGGGAGGCAGGACACATATCTGTGAAAACTGTAGAGTGTAGCAGGGCTGACAGTGTGTAATAGGCATCTCATGGATGTCATGCATACTCCCATCTGTCTCCTCTCTCTTCTATGTGTTGAGTGTGTTTCATACAATGTTTCATAAACCAATGAAAGTGTAATTAACAACAAACCAGTACCCTGAAATCTACCACACGGCACCCCACACAAAACTCGTATGGATATAAATTGTCTGCACAGAGAGTCCCCCGCTCACCCACCTGGAATATACACTGGGCAGACCAAGGGAGCTAAACAGCATTAAATGTAAAACTGTGTAAAGTAGGGGTTACATTATTTTTATTGTGTTAACTCACTAGGGATTTGAATAGGTGTGATACTTTCTTGTGGGAAAACCCTTGCTCCTATATTGCATGTTACCTGATCATAATCTGCTATTACTTTAGATACAACGTCATCATGATAAAACTGTCTCCCAGGCAATTCATTATAACAAAACACTACTGTATTTTCCAGACTATAAGGCGACATAAAAGCCTGGATTTCCTTGGAAATCCAAAGTGCGCCTTATAGTCGGTGCGCCCTATGGAGGGCAGCGGACCCTACTTACATAGGTCCCGCTACCGGAGACAGCAGATCTCCAGCGGAACTGCAGACACACGAAGGCACGAACAACTTCTGCGCGCGGTCTGCAGTTCCCGCTGGAGATATGCGGTTCTGGTAGCGGGGACCTATGTAAGTATGCGCATTCCTCACCTTCCCCGCTCACCTTCCCCGCGTTCCGGTTGTCTCGGCGTCGCGTCTCGTCCTGTCGGGTCTCCGCTCCGCCCGACCTCCGCCACGCCCCCGGACCCTGCGCCTTATCGTCCGATGCGCCTTATATATGGAATATTACATATATAAGGCGCATCGGACTGATGCGCCTTATATTCCGTGCGCTAAGGCCCGGAAAATACGGTACACGTTTGGATCATTATTTTGACCTTTTATATTCTCTTGGTCATTACTTGTAAAAACATAAATATTGTTTTCGCTATTGGAGACTTTCATTTTTCTGCTCTGTTACAGGAGCAGAAGAAAAAAATAGAGCGATGGATGTTTTTAAACAATGGACCCAAAGCATGGAATCTAACCTCTTCTTGTCTTTACCAAGAATCTCACAGTACCATGATTTTTGCATTTTTTTCATTGGAAACTAAGCAGTTAAATCCAGTTGAGGCCCTACAAGTAAATCCATGAGCTCTGCCAGTGTGTAATCAGGACTATATTGGAAGCCTGGGATCTTTCATCATATGGAGGATCACTGAGCATGTTATAAATGGTAGAAACCAACAGTGAAATGGTAAATGAGTGTATCAATGTGTGCGTCTGAGCACTAGGGTTAAAGCTTTCACTCATGTTAAAAAAGTGTCTAGAGATCAGTAGGTGACACACTGATGACACACCAGTCATATTGCAACAGATTATAAAAAAGGATCATTGTTTGTAGACAAAGAACAGGAAACCTACATGTACAGTAGCCTTAAATGACAGAAAACATCCTATTCTACACCGTCTGCAGGCTGCATTTTAACATGAGCAATACCCTTTGACTTCTACAGTGACAAAATGGCAAACAGAATGAAGTTACACATACATACAACCTTAGGTCTCAGGTATTTAAACAATTTGTTCAGCCTTGTGGTTGCCCCAATTGCTGATTATAATGGTTATCCTTATAAAATAAGTAGCTCGACCCCTTGAGCAACCACAGGGTTCATGCGGCCCCCTGTGAAATGTGTTTGATAGCCCTGCTCTAAGTTATTCTTATATTAACCCCTTACTGACTTTGCATCTTTCTGACACAGCTATTTTTTGAAACCTGACATGCATCACGCAGGGGTATAATACTGAACTCTTAACATAACCAGGTGATTTTGTTTTTTGAGACACATTGTTCTTTTAGTGAAAAATTTGGTTGATTGGCCTTCGTTTTTATAAAAAACTGAAATTTCAGAAAAATTCTTTATTTTTAAATTGTAAATTTTACTGCTTTTCAGACAGATTGGTTATACCACCAACAATAAACTTGATAACTTACATTTTCGGATTGCCGTCTTATGTTGGCATAGTTTAGCGTCATCTCATTTTGTAGATTGTTAGGAAGCTTAGACTTTAGTGCGATTTTTTTTTTTTTTTTTTTTTTTTTTATATTTTCAAAAGAAAATTACAAAACTCCATTTTGGGGGACAGTTTAGCTTCAAGTGATTTGAGTGACCTAAATATAGTAAAACTTGTTATTCTTGGTATCCAATTATATAAACGAAACCCCTAACCCCTTATCACCGCACTAGTTTTCAGCTCAATGAACCAGACTCGATTTTTCAAATCTGCACATGTCTCCGATATTGGTATAACTTCGGACGCTTAACAATCCTGGTCGATTTTTGAGAAGTGTTTTCTCGTGATCACAATTTGTACTTCATGTAGTTATAAAATTTAAGTGATAGTTTTGCGTTTCGTTCTGCAAAAAAAGTGAAAATTTGGCAACAGTTTGTAAAATTCTTCATTTCCAAGTTTGAAATGTTCTGGTTCCAGACAAGGACAGTAACCTACCCAAAAAGTTTGATAATTAACATTTACGAAATCTGCTTTATGTTGGATGAATGTATGCTTACGGTCATTTTCTAGGATGTTATGAGGTGCAGACTTTAGTCGCGTATCTTTTTCTTATTTTCATGAAATGCCGACACTCACATTTGAGGGACAACTCAGCTTTCAAGTGACTTTGAGAGGCATCTCTAAATAATCGTAAAACACCCATAAAATACCCCACTATAGAAAGTTCACACCCCTCAACTATGTAAAACATTCTATTAGTCCATTAACCCTTTAAGTGTTTACATGGGTTAAAAATATGGACCTGCGATTTAAAACTATGGAATTTTTTGGGAAATAATTACATTTAGGCCCAAAACTGACATTTTCAGAATAAATTAATAGAATGAAACGCACTGCAACGCTTGATGCCCAATTCCTCCCGAGTGTACTGATACCACATATGTGGTGGTAAGGGGGAAGACTAGGTGCGGCCACCCTAGTTAAGTTTCGGGCCACAGCACGTTTCCGAGTATGAGATGAATGGAGGCGCCATCCCACAGCGATTTGTATTGTCACATGTACGACCTATACATTTTATTTTTTTGGTAATGTAAACATATGAGGGGGCTTATTTTTTGGGTGAGATACAATGTATAAATTATTTGAGAGTCGTAAGCTATTCTTAGACTTTATTAACTATTTCAAGGGACACAAACAAATCATCAATTTTTATTTTGGATTGTTGCATTTTTTCCCCCGCTCACCGTACGTAAAAAATAATATTTATCTTTATTCTCTGGTTCACTACGATTGCGGTGATACCTCATTTTATAGTTTTCTTATTTTTGCTCAATTTTCCTGAGCAAAACCAATATGGAGAATCGCATTGTTTTTACTATTGAACAAATTTTCGGGACATAACTTCTGTATTTTTCTGTTGTCAGAATGGTTGCGGGCTTATTTTTTGCGAAAACAGTTGTTCTTTTCATTGTATCTATTAGGTACCGTTAACTTTTTTGATCACTTTTTAGAACATTTTGTGATGGTGTTTGATGAAAAAATGTATATTATGGGAAGTTTTTCAAGTTTTTTTTTACGTAGTTTCGCCGAGCGGGTTCTATATTGATTCAGAATTATTGTACAGATTAAATACGGACGCGGTGATACCAATATTATGTGTTTTTGTGTTTTATTTACTTTATTTGCATTTTAGTGTTACGGGAGATTATGGGACTTTTATTTTATTTATTTAATTTATAAAAAGATTTAATTTTTTTTTTTTACTTTTTTTCATTTTCTACTTCTTGGCTTGATAAGCGATCATCGATCGCTTATTCAAGCCTTTACACTGCAATTACACTGGTTTGCAGTGTATAGTGAAAGTAACTGAGCATGCTGCACATGCTCAGTTACTACAGCCGGGTCCTGCCAGAAGGCAGGACCCGGTGAGAAGAGGACGCCGACAGCCCGGGTCACTCGTGGGACCCGGGCAGCAGCAGGAGGGATCGGATCCCCCGTAAGCACCACCGGGGGGCCGATCCACGGGACACACTTGCAGCCGCGGTCATGCGACGCGGCGTGCAAGGGGTTAACACCCGGGATCGGAGTTTTCGATCCCGGGTGTTAGTGCGGTCTGGGTGGATATCACAGCCCGAAACGGCACCAGCGAGACCCGGTGTCCCGAAAAACTTCTTCTGATGCGCCGCGTAGAAAGGCGTTGCATCAGAAGAAGAACCCCTAATGACCGCCGTAAAAACCCGAGTAGGGTGGTCATTAAGGGGTTAATGTACATAAACTACTTTTAAGAAGTCTGTTAACCCTTAAGGTGTTACAGAGTTTAAAACAAAATGGAGGTGAAATTTAAAATTGTCATTTTTTGGGAGAAAAAATGTATTTTTTTTAAAATTACATTCAAGAATAAAATGCCAAATGCACCATAACATTTGTACCCAATATCTTCTGAGTATGCTGATACTCCATATGGGGCAGAACCTGTGTGGGCACAATTTTTCCAATTGGACATTGAGGGTTATTTTTTGGGGATGAGATACATTTACGATAATTCATTTAGAAGATCTACCTCTATCTTATGATCTATTTATAAACTCTTTCTCGGTATAGGAAAAGAAAAACTTTTATATTATCTTTATCTTATTTATGGGGCAGTTATGAATATGGCCAAACCTTGTTTGTATTGTACCAATTTACTCAGTATAAGCAAAGTTGAAAACCCCATATTTGGCTTAAAACGGGCAGATGGGCCAGTCCGCAGCAAGTGCACCAAATTTGCAGTGGAATGCATTTCAAGCACATCTGGAGAATCTGTCCCCCTATGTGTTTAGACCTACATAATTTCTTTCGTCGGTAGGTAGTTTCTTTTTATAAATGGAAAAACATGTTGCTACTTGCTAGATGCAAGTCTTTAGGTACAAATACATACATTCAGTAGAGCTTGAAATGCATTTCAAAACACATATAAACTTCATGGCCAGGCTGCATTCCCACTATGGGTGAGATTTATTGTCAGTGAGCACAACTGTTCTAGTTGTCCTTGACAACCAATCAGAGCTCTGCATTAATTTATAAACAGCTGTGGGAAAATGAAAGCTGAGCTCTGATTGGTTCCAACAGGCAATTAGAACAGTTCTGCTCACGCACGCTTCACAGACACTTCATTAATATTGTTTTGGGAGTATTTTGCAATGTGTTCTTGTGTCAGTTTTCTGTCGGACTTTGCATGTTCTTCAGGTGTAAACTGCTTGCACATGTATTAATATGTGTCTCTGCACTAATTGTCGCATGCGACCCCTTTGGTGTCAAGGCTGCCTATATTTCACACAAATTTCGTCAATGAAATGGGTGTTTCGGTGCACAGTCGGACTGTGCGCCACATTTAAATGCACAAAGTCCAACCGAATGTGTTGCATTCCCCTTGTTAAAGGTCTACCAAAAAAAGTTGGTGCACTCTGCTCAGAGAAGTGTAAGAGCTCCAGATTCGTGCAAACATGCACATAATTCATGAATCTGAAATTACAAATGTGAGGTAATATTTGATGTACTAGTAGAAGGGAACCCCGACTTTAGGCCACTGAGTTCAGTATTTTTCTGGGTTGAGGGCTTATTTTCTGAGAGAAGAGTTGTTCTTTTAATTTGTTTATTTGGGCCACAATTTGAGAAATCAGTTTTTAAGGATCTGATTAAAAGTCACCTGTTTCAACATTCAGTTTTGCGTTCAATGTGCTGGTTGATTGTACATGTTACAGGAGCTTCGCTTGTGAAGGGCGAGTCACCACCACACAGGTGCAGTACTATTACGTCCTGACTTATGAAGGGTTATATAATCACACAATCAAAAAAAACACACTTATTTACTGTAATTGACATCCAGCATGGTTCAGACATCACTAGCCGGCTTCCTGCAATTCAGTTCATTATCTGAAATTTTTACAGGGGGGGGGGGTCTGAAGCAGGGAGTAATGATTATCGGCATTTATGATTTAAAGCAACCAAATTACCATCTCACTGCCATCGTTGATTTTCTGATAATGCCACCGTACAAAATTTTGTATATGGCTGGGGAAGCTATAAAAACACTTATACTCAGCTTCTCCAGTGCTGTTATTTACCCGTGGCCTGACCGTCACTGTCAAGTGTTTGTGGTATACAGAGGTGACCACAGCCATGAGCCTTGTAAGAAGCAGGAGTTTTGGGCAATAGCAGTTGTGTGACTCTGGTCAAGACTACACTCCTGGTGGACTGGAATGTCGAGGAGGTGAGTATTGTATTGTTTTCTGTAGCCCATAGCCATATATACTTTTTTAATTTATTGATCAATGATAGCACATAGACAAATTTATTTTATGGGCTAAGACAAAGATGGGGTTTGGCAGGCCTGTTGTGAGCTGAATTCCTAGTCAAGAGCATGTTCCTATACCTGCCTGAGAGAGATTTTTTCACTTTCAACAAATGGCATGCTGCTGACATAGTCCAAAGAACCTGCAAAGTTATCTTTAAAAAAAGACTCATTATTTTGTGATTTATGTGTTCATAAAAATAAACAAAAGCATAAAAAAACGTATTTTCCACAAAGTGAGTCTTGGACAACCCCTAATGTTAAGTATTTAAAACTATAATATGAGGGCAGGCAAGGAAATAGAAATGTGTGCACATAAATAGGTTCATTTAAATAACATTATTGATAACTCCTAGACAGTGATATATGTATTCACTCCGCTGGAGGTGGTGGTTTTCTTATCTCTTCTGACACGCAATCTTAGTTATAAGAAGCATAGAATATGTACATGCCATGTATAAACTGTACATAGAAACTATTTCTTGTCTCTAATCTTGGTGTTAAAGGCAGAAATATTTCTATTATAAGAAAATTACATTTATCCATGTAATGTTGGATCTGGTATTCAAACCCCTTACAAACTGTAGACAAGTGACATGTATTAGTTATAATCTCAGTGTGTCAATTTATCCACAGGTTCAGTGATAAAGGCCTCTTTTGGACAATTTCTTGGGTTGGGAAGTAAGATTCCTCCTATGAAGACTGCCAATTAAGGCCACCATGTAGGCATGTGGAGTCTTATAGCCATGGATGCTCCATAGGGGGAGAAAAGGAAAAGGAAAGCCAGCCTCTTTTAGCTACTTTGTAAGGCAGCTCCCTTGAACGAGCATGACCTACAAGAGGCCTTATGACATGATGTGGGATTAAAACCAAACCAGATATTCTATTCCAGAAGAACAAGCTCTCACCCAGCCAAAACCAGTTCCCTACGCTGTACTGAGGCGAACCAATCAGGTCGAAACAGTACTGTCTACAGTTGGGAGTCTGTTCCTTCTGGAATACATATACTGGTTTGGTTTTAATCCTGCATCATGTCTAAGGCCTCTTGTAGGTTCATGCTTGATGTCAAGGGGCTGCTTACAAGGTAGCTAAAAGAGGCATGGTTTTCTTATCCCATCTGGGAAAATTGTTTCTTGCACTTTTTGCAATAAAAAAACATATTTGAATGATTATTTTAAATTAAATCAAATCAAGCATGGATAACCCAGGACACTTACTAATAGATACAGGCACCGTGACTGTGGTATCTTCTTATATTGTTACATGGCCTCCTTTCTTCCTTAAATAAACCTTTAACATTATGCTTACCGGAGAATATGTGAGCTGCAAAGGCTGTTACACACTGAAGGAGCACTCCGCCTCTCCCACTGTGTGCTCACTGCTGCTGATATCACAGCAGTAAGTTGAGAAGTGCTGAGGAAGCGTGTGGAGGGTGAGTAGCATCCTACACAGTGAAACAGCCTGGGTAGAGCAGCACCAAGGGCTCTGGTAACACCACCGAGCCCTTAGACCCATTAGCATAATTATAAAAGTTTTAATTTAGAAGGAAGGAGGCCATGGATAATAATTTAAGAAGATCACCAAGACACAGTGCCTTGATCTATGGGTAAGTGTCATTGATGTTGATAGTAGATTTCCTTTCATTCTATATGATGCAAACTGATACAGAAATGATTTTTACCTGCTGCTATGGTTCATTCATGTCACATTGTCCCTTTTGCTTCTGTAGTTTAAATGCAGTCAACTCAAACACGTTTTCTGAACATAAGATAAATAGAATATGTCCTTAATATCTGTTGGTGGGTATAACACCTGGCACCCAACAGCCCTCATCTTAGCAGCTGATACAAAGAAAATGGAAAAAGAAGCAGACAGTTAATTTCTCTGTGTGGTCGATGAACTAAGTCACTGCAGCTAGCTCCAATTCAATGATTAGATGCTGATCTGCAGTAACCTTCACTGAGAAATGTTGTGTTTGCTTCCACGCATTATGAGCTAAGACAGCTCATCTGTCTGGGTACTGGATGTTGTTACTCCCAACTTGACTCATCTGAAATAAACTCAAGGGACGGAGAGCAGGTCTTCAGAGGTCATCAGAGGTCAAACAAACTGGTGCCGAACAATTGCTACGTTTGCTGGTTGTGCTGTGCAAATTTTTGTTTGTGCTGCTTTGTGTTTGAATATATGAACAAAAAATTAAAGTTCAAAAGTTCAAGAGCCCCCCACATTAACCGATTCAAACAAACTGGTGTCAAACGTTAGTGCTACGTTTGTGCTGGTTTGTGCAGCAAAATTTTGTTTGTGCCGCTATAATTTTAAGGTATGTTCAGGTGTTTGAGGTGTTTAGGATGAACTGGTAAAAAACAAACCTAGTGACACTTTCCTGGTTTGATCACCAGGGGAGCTAGCAAACACATTGTACTTTGGAAGAAATGAACTCTGATGACTCTGCAAAAAAGTATGAATATATTCAAAACAATAGTAGCACGAACAAAAATTTGAGCAGCACAAACCAGCACCATAGTAGCAGAACGTGTTCGGTCCCAGTTTTGTTTGATTTGGGCAACGTGGGGGGCTGGTTGACCTCTGTGACCTCTGGAAACTTTCATTAAAATCTTAAAACGATAGCGGCACAAACGAAAATTTCTGCTGCACAAACGTAGCACAAACGTTTGACACCAATTTTGTTTATTTGAACAAGGTGGGGGGGGGGGGCAACTTCACTCAGGTGCAGGTATATATGCTTCTTAGCGAGTTGTTTGGTGGGAGCATGTAGCATGTTTACAGGCAGTCCCCGGGTTATATACAAGATGGGTCTGTAGGTTTGTCTGAAGTTGATTGTATGTAAGTCGGAACTGTATATTTTATCTTGTAGTCCAGCTCGAACTTTTTTGGTCCTGTGGCAACTGGATTTTAAAAATGTGGGGTGTCATAAGAACCAGGATTAACACAAAGCTTAATTACAGACACCTGTGATAACTGTTATAGCTGTTTATTGTAGCCTAGGACTAAAGCACAATAAATTACCAATATCCAGAGGTCCGTTTGTAACTAGGGTCGTATGTAAGTCGAGTGTTCTTAAGTAGGGGACCTCCTGTATTAAGCCCCATCGCCATCACTTTTTAAGGTTTTCTGTCCCAGCCTATTGTTTTCACTATAGCCTCTTCAGAAAAATGGTGGAGACCATAGCTGAATTTATGCCACGTCAGACATGGTCTAAAGAGGTCCAACTCTCGGCATCCCTTTCCCATTAATGAGAGTTTGAAGCCTCTTAGCAGATCCATTCAAATGCCAGTCTTAATAAATAATAAAAACAATTAAGTCAATACATCAAAAAATAAGTCAGTAGGGCAAAAAAATGTGCAGACGCCTAGATCAACTTATAGATGTTGCAAGTAATCACCAAACACTCCTTAACTATGCAGATATCATCCAACATCAGACACAGAACATCTGACGCAGCAGAAGTGGTAAATACATGAAAATTACCACTAAGAGCCAGCCAGAGTGCAAAAGTTTACCTGCAATGTTGTCTTTCTGACAGATGTGCATGCTAAAAGAAGAGGATAGTGGTGGAAGAAGCATATCAGTAATTCTGCACATTATACACATTTATTGTATGTGTACTAGTTGGGCTATAGTGGTAGTTACACGGAATTGTCCTATACCATCAACACATAGGGATTTACAGCAAACAAATTATGCCTATAAAAGATACCAATGTGCCTGTGGCCTACAACGGCAGTGAATCACTATTTGTACAGCACACAATACAGCGGCTTCATTACATAATTGCCAGCTCCAAGGACACTCAACTCTAACTGCAGTGTAACACATTTAATTCATTTAGCAGAGGGATGAAAATCCCATTATACTGAAAGAAAGTCAAAAACTTTAAGCTTTTTTTTAACTCCATTTAACTATAGTTAATACTTACCATCCTGTTATGCAATTGGTTGCAAAATATTCACACCCCTTCAACTTTTCCTAATTTTTAGAGTTGGGGTGAAAGTTGCAAAAAAGTAGAAAAAGCAAAAAAATTACTTAAAATTAACATTATATTTGTAATTGGCACAATGTGACCACATGATTATTTAATATGTATAGTTTGGGCAAACGGGTGAATTTGGCAATTTTTTCATAGTCTAGAGTATTTATAAATATTTATTCATAATTTATGTGTACTGTATGTGTTTTTTTACTTAAAGGAAATCTAAAAGGAAAACACAATGGTATGGATTCAAGGTAGAGGGAATAATACACCTCTAAGGTCACATTAATTAGTTGTGATAACATTCTTTTATTGTTTGGTTTTCATTAAAAGCTAAGTTTTATATTGAATATTCTTTCTCTATTGTATTGGTTTCTTAGGAAAGTGAGTTCATATTCTCAGGTACTAAGACGAATGAGGGTTTTTTATTGTACTGGTTCTATTTTTTTTTGTTAAACAATCCGACGATACACTTTGTCACAACTTAAAGTTTGTTGTGTTCCTTGGTTTTCATGATGCTGTTTGTTTACTACTAATCTGCAATAAACCTTTTTGAGGCCTTCACAAAACAGCTGTAGTTATTATATATTATATAAAGATGTACTCTATTTACTATTTTTTTAAAAGGCCTGTTACATCCAGATACACTGGAATTTATTCAGAGTATAGGTAAGATCATTTTTACCTATTTCAGTTCCTTTACACTTCAATAATAGTTGTTCTTGTGTTGAATACAAAAAATAAAAAAAATACATTTAAGTTTGTAAAACATTGTAAATTAAAATTGTAAAATGAGGAAAGGTTCAATGGGTGTAGATACTTTATGGATTTGCAAAGAAGGCTATTATTATTTATATCACTCATTCACACAATTGACATATCATGAATTGACAATCGACCTCATGTTACTCATTAGCAAATAGCAGAAACATAAGCATGTTATTTCCTATCTTTTTCATTATATAGCAATATATGTTAACCTTGATTTATGGGCTACTTACATTGCCTTGTTACAATAACATATGTAGTAACCAGGGCAAACAACTGCCTCTTCATGGGATTTTATATATATGTTGCTCTTTAATTTATTATTTTGCAGACATGACTTAAAGTGGCACTCCCAGTGCAAATGTTTGTTGTGTCAACTGTAATCAGACTCTCTAAACTGACTTTCTCACATCGATAACAGGGGATTTATCAAAGTGTTTAAAAGTAAAAAAAAATGTACAGTGTTTACAACTCGAAAGCCTGTTAGTGACCCAGAAAAACTGTTCCAAAATTTTCTTCCTGTGCCGGAAAAGCAGCCGGAAAAATGACAGGCAAAAGTAGCCAGAAACAAACAGGGATAAGATACATGATCCCCTTAGTCTTATAACTTGTAAGTGGCTGAAAACTTTGATAAATGTGAAGCAAGATACAAAACTTTGGGCCCAAATTATGACACAGTGTCGTCCAAAACAGAATAATATATCTCAACCCAAGTGTGACTTGGATAGTCTCATACTGATCACTATTGAACATTGCACAGATGGATAACTTTTTTATGTGGTTGCCACCGTAGGACGCTATAGGCAAACTGTCAGAAAAATACTGACAGGTACAGTACAATGCATTGCAGCACAGAAGTGCACAGAGTGATGGCTTTTTAAAAAAATAAAAAACCCCACAAAAAAACCCTTTCCCTATACAGACGGTCCCCTACTTAAGGACAACAACTTACAGACAACCCATAGTTACAGACAGACCCCTCTGACTCAGGTGAAGCTCTCTGAATGCTTTACTATAGTCCCAGATTAAAAACAGCTGTAAATTGTCTGTAATGAAGCTTTATGGATAATCCTTTGCCCCATACAGCAAAAAATGTTTAAACTACAATTGTCACTGGGGCCAAAATTTTTTGTCTGGATCTACAATTTTAAAATATACGTTTCGACTTACATACAAATTCAACTTAGAACAAACCTCGGACCCTATCTTGTACATAGCCCGGTGATGCCTGTATATGATTGTATTTTGTGCAAAAAAATTAAATACCCCCTCCATAGTGAACTTGGCCAAGCAGATAATACATTATTATACCCGATTGTGAAGGGTATACCAAAAAGCTAATTAAATAATATACTATAATAGTACCAATCTAACCATAACTTTTTCTGCAATAAACAAGCCCTAAAAATCCTCTTTTGATGAGGAATAAAACGTTATAGCTCTCAGAACATGGTCACACGCAATTGCAGTTTCCTTAAAATAGTATTTATTTATAAAGTAGTAAAACATAGGAAAACCTGTGCATGCATGGTATCACATAATTGTGCTAACCTACAGAATAATTTAATCATGTTTATTATACTGCACAATAAACTGTGTAAAAATTTGAATTCAAAACCGAGGCAAAACCAGTTTTATTCTGTTTCACTGCAGAAATGAGTTGATAAATTTGAATCAGTATGATATTTTACATAAACAAATGGTCATACAATCTTACCACAAAAACAAGCCCTTATGTCGTTATTTTATCCTATGTTGGATAAAAAATAAAAAAGTTACGGTATGTCTTTGGAATTTGAGCAGGGCAAAAATAAAAAAAGGTCTGTATCTAAATATAATTTTAGGGTGTGTCCTTAAGGTTTTAAGTGCTTTTCCAACTTCATAATAAAGTGACATATCCTTGATAGGACACCAATACACCCATATTAGGTTGGGGTGGTTCAACATTCAAGACCCCTTATTATCAACTTATTCCATCTGAAATAACACAAATTCTCCTTAAAGAAGACACAAAAAGAAAAGGGGAGACAGTATCTACAAAAAAATATGTTAGTAGCTAATTTTAAATTTAGCTAGTTTAATTATGGCATTTTGCCAACTTGTATAGTATTTTGGTTAACAAGAATATCATCCTGCCTATATACTGATTATGTTTGTGAGGATCACAGTATGTAAGTAGACAAGCACACAAGCTGCAACATAGAAACATCGAAACACACTGTTTTTCCCTCTACATTTCGTACACATCTTTTCTTATTACTTAACAAATTAACTTCTAAATATTTGACTCTCTCTTTATTACCTTCTACATACAATATGAGGATCAAAACGTTACTAGTTCTGATAATTATTACAGATTATTCTTTTCTCCCAGCATGGCAAAAATGAGAGAAATGAAATATTCTTATGGTATTAGTTAAATTAAGCAACACAATATGTTGTACTCAAATTATGACTATATCCACATATACTAAACACATTTATGAAGGCACTAGTGTAGGGTCAATCCACTCCAGCCCCTAGGGATGCAAGACAAATTAGGATTATGGTTGAGATTGTATTGCAACTCCAGATCTTAAACAGTAACTGTAAAGTTACTTGACAAAAAATTGTTTTGTACAGCTGGAGAGCGCCTTTGAAACAAATTCAATGATCCCTATATCATGCTTCTGGTTTTTCCTATCCTGAGATATAGTCTGATATCTCTATAACCCTATCCATAAATTCACAGAGCTTCTCCTGAAGTGAATGGGCACTTCCTGGTTGTGCATCAGCGAGGACACTAAGGCAAAACACTGAGGGCTTCACGTAAATGTGCACAACCAGACCAGGCATCAGGACACAAGATCAGTGTTAACTGCTTGTACAGATTATAGTGCAGAGCAAGGGAGGGATGACACAGATATGCCAGCACAAAGCATTAAAAAGGAATAAGAACGCCCTGTGCCTGCGAGTCCAGTTACTGAAGGGCACCATTGGTGATTGGTAATTCTGTGCCAATGCACAAAGAATCATTTGGGGTTGTTTATCTTTAGTGAGGGCATTTATGTGTCTCTTTTTATTTCGTACGAGTTTTACATACTTCCAAATCTGTATTTTAAACATATATAAGGTGCAACACTCAGCAAACTTTGCTGGGAGTATGAAAAAGTTTTAAATTGTGGAGCAAAAACTCCAGTAGTGTCCAGGAGCTTAACTTTATCCTCGGCACCCATTCCTTTCAATGGGAGCACCTCTTTAGTGACATGCAGCAAACTTCTTTCAGTTGTGTACTCTGTTAGTCATTCCCAAAGCATACCGTTGAGTACTAGAATTGCCTTCTTCTTTGGCTCAATTTGCTAGGGCTCATTATTGCCATATGTATGGTATAGTCTTTTTAGTTTTTTTGCAGTTTTCTTGAAACTAAATAGAAAGGATACTTCATATAACTTTGATTTAACTTTATACACGATGGATAACATATGGCTCTCACTTCATTACTGTCACTGTAATTAAGAACACTGATGTATTTATTGGATAGTGTTTTACTTTACAAGTCACCAGGAAAAACAAACAACATTATTGTATTCAATGGTAATGTCTTACAGAAGAGTGTGCCATTGGCTTTAGTGATATAATTGAATAAACCACATTGAGAATTGGAAATCCTGTATTAAAGAAACTGATTATAACAAAGTAACATTGTAATGTTTTTTTATGTTGCTTTAGGCTTTTTGTATGATTTCTTTGCTTTTTGAAAACTCTAAATGGGAAATGGAAACATTAGCTTCCAACATCAATGTTGTTAAAGAATCTTTTAGTGATTTATGCATAGTTAAAGGTTGCAGATAATATTACCAGATATTTCAGCTACAGCTCTACATACATTGTTTAAAACCTTACCACATTACATTATGTTATATATTTTTAATTTTTTTGTAGGCAGGCAATATTGGTGTGGTTGAATACTGAAATTAATCAATTAAAAGTACTAAGCCAACGTTAAAAATAAAGAATACATACTTACCGTATGATTCCCCTACTGCTCCATTCAGGAGGTTGCAGACTCCCCCACTGCTTTGGACACCTGGCTTATAAATATTTTCTTACCCACTAGAGCCAATCATTGACTGTAACAGGAACTCAAGTAGTCGAAGACAATAAGTGGTTAACCCCTTTAGGACACAGCCAGTTTTATCTTAATTATCAGCCCCATCTTTAAATCTGACATGCGTCACTTACCACCAGCGTTAACCCCTGGCATTCTCTTCTCCCACGGCTTGTCTTTCCCCTCAGCTCGGGCTCTCTGACAGTGCACACACTATGACGTGGCATGACTCATCACCACGTATAGTGGTATACGCAGGCAGAGAGCATAGACATGCCTGCGCTGCCGGGGAGCTACAGGAGAAGATGAGCCATGGAGAGAAGAAGACACTGTGGTGAGAACCAGAGGTAAGTACTAAGTTTATTGTTTTAGGGGGGGGGCTCTGCTGATGAGTAGTGAAATCGGAAGGGGCATGCTACCGGTATTGTATCATTCAAGGGGATTTTGCTGGACATTGTGTCAATAAGGATGGGGTCCTGCCGGACTTTGTATCATCAAATGTGGGCTCTGTTGCTGGACATTTATTAAAGAGTAGTTGCTGCATTTCCCACCCTAGCTTATACTTGAGCCAATACATTTTCCGAGTTTTTTGTGGCAAAATTAGGTAACTCGGCTTATAATCGGGTCAGCTTATACTCGATATAAACAGTATATAATATTAGAAACATATTACTCCATTTTCAAATTTTTACCCCTCACAATATCAGAAAACAGATTTTAGGAAGTTTGTTAACCCTTGGAGATCTTCAACTAATAAAAACAAATGGAGGTGAAATTTAGAATGGTCCAGTTTTGTCCGTAATACATTCATTTAGCCCTACATTTACACATTCTTAAAAGATAAAAAGAGAAAGCCCATCATAAAATTTGTTATGCAGATGTGGAGGTCTCTTGTCGTATGGGCGTACAGAGAGGTGCAGAAGGGGAGGGCCATGCATTTGGCAGTTTTGCTCTACAGAATTTAGTGGTTTTCTAGTTAGTTGAGTGTCGCACTTTTATAATATTTGTTTCTCCATTAATGTTGCCATGTGAGAGCTTATTTTTTTATGATGATATGCATTTGGAGGGGCTATGCCCTATCGCTGAAAATGTATTAACTTTTTTGTGGGGTGGGTTGTAGAAAAAACATCAGTTCTGTAATTGTTCTACAAATCAGTCTGATACTGTAACTTTTTTTTAACTTTTTTCCCCTTGTCCCATTATGGAACATAACAAGCAATTGTTTGCTTGCTTGTTCATTATAATATCCTGCAGTAACTGATGTATTGCATAGACCTATGCATAGGCTGACTGTGATAGGTCCTATCACAGGCATTTACTATGGACAGCCCTGGGTTCTAAGCTCAGACCCAGGGTTGCCATAGCACCGATCGGATCCCCCCTGAAAATGCTTCTCTGCATGCATTTAACAGAGTAACAGCCGCAATCAGAGCTAATTCTGGCCACAGATGTCACATGGGGTTGTCAGTGGTAGAAACTGAAACCTGTGTTTTACAGTGACATTTCAGTTCATTGTAGAGCTGAACTGTCATTGGGTCTAGGACTATTAAACATGGAGGCGGTTAGCTGCGCTCCATGCCGTAATAGTATAACGGCAACAGGTTAAGGTATGTTTTTTTGTACAGTGGCCGCAAGTTTCAACAAATGGTCCAATTTGAATAAGATGTGATGCTCAAGCTTTGTTCATTTTATTGGGCTGCCTAATATGCTTACCAGGTTGATCCATAGAAGTACATAAAGCCTGGTTAAGCATGTGAATTGTGTTATTGACTTGGGCTGTTGAGATGCCCAGAGCTTGTGATCACTGGGGTCAGACCTCTGGTGATCAGACAGTTATCCACTATCCTGGTCAAACATTACATGCATCAGTAATTGAAAAAGCCAACTACGGTACTTTTTGACTTGTCTAAAATGAACACTCTAGTTTTAATTTAATTCCTCATTACAGTATTATTGTTTGCACACAATTTCTTTTCTTAGCCAAAGCAGGTTTTTTATTTTTATTTACAGTATCACCTTGAGTATTGTTGCTAGATTTTCTCTGCTTTGGTACAAGTTTAGTTTGCATATATATGTTCTGTATGTTAAAGCGTGGCATAATAATACAATTGAATATATATTGCATATCATTCAAGGCTTATGGACATAGGTTAACATGTAAACCGTCGTAAACACAAAAACAGTAACCATAACAACAGTGACCTGAGAACTCAAAATTTATCTTGGTGGTAAGGGCTCGCTATCCATAAATCCCAATCTGTTTTAAATTTGTGGTATCTGTTTTCTTGGAGATTTGTTATTTTCATAAATGCAGTTGAGGTGTTTGCATACTATTGAATTACTGTAGAACCCAACAAGTGGAAGAAATATGGGTGGAGGGCAGAGAAATTGTATGCCATGCAAAATAATGTGATTCTGTTGAAATATATAGCTGTATAGCTGATAAAAAGACTGGGGTAAGTATCTACTTCCTGAACAAGGAAGTTAGGGAAGTTAGAAATATGATTGTAAAACAATAGAAAAACAAAGAACAAGAAGGGCTTTTGCCAATCCAAGTGTTGATTTTGACTATGATTGTATCAAACATAATCAGTTATTTAGAAAGTATTTTTGGTAGCAATAAGAAATAAATCCTAAAAGCAGAAATCCTAAAGAAAGTAGATTCAGGTAGATCTAGATCGATATACATGCTATTATATAAGAATGGTAAGGACTAGAGTAATCTATAAAATTTTCTTTGTGACTTCAGAAGCTGTCTCATATGAACCTTTGCAAGTAACTCTCGCATAAAACTAGTGACTACTATGGCAAAGAAAGGTTTTCAAAATATCTCTCTAGTGCGTGGTTCTCAACTTTCTAATGCTGTGACCCCGCAATACAGTTCCTCATGCTGTGGTGACCCCAAACCATGCACTCACAGTAAAATTGCGGCTCCGATGGCTTTGGCGACCCCCAGTTTTGGTTGTTCGACCCCCATGGGGTCCTGACCCACGGTGTGAGACCACTGCCTAGTGCCACTATCTTTCCTGTGCTCTTTTCAAGGGATATGAGTGACTGAATCTGTCTGCAGGAATGCATGTTTTTTCTTATTGGTCATTATTTTCATTCCTAAAATGAATTCCAAAACTGGGACATTTATTTATATATTTTTTTAAGAAAATCGCGGTGCAAATTGCAGGTCCAAAGAAGAACTTGGGTTAAAACCAGCCCTTCTAATGCAAACCGCAGTTTTTAGGCTTCACAAAAAAGTCACAGCCAAGGCAAAACAACTATACAATGACACTTTTCTGAATACTATCTGTTATATACCTATTAATGTAAGCATTATAAGTCTGCTCTGCTATGTCGCTCTGTATGACTAACCCGGCGTGACATGATACAGAACGACCGAGGCGTGTCTGCATGAAAATGCTGCATGGCTATAGGGAGAAGAGGATATTGCACACATTTATATAGCTTCATTTGCTGAAACTATGAAGGGGTGATATCTACAAAACTCTGGAGTGGGCTGTGTGTGATAAAACAATGGGGGAACTCTTTAATAATTACTCGTAATATAGTGGCCCTGCCCGGCAGCACTCGTCCACGTGTCCGTGGTCAGGTGGACCTTGTCAGAAACGGCGTTGGTCAGGGCACAGATGATGTTGTCTGACACGTGCTGGTGCAGGGCTGGGACGGCACATCGGGAAAAGTTGTGGCGGCTGGGGACCGAATACCGAGGGGCGGCCGCCGCCATGAGGTTGCGAAAGGCCTCGGTCTCTACCAGCCTATAGGGCAGCATCTCCAGGCTAAGCAATCTGGAGATGTGGACATTGAGGGCTTGGGCGTGCGGATGGGTTGCACTATATTTCCTTTTCCGCTCCAGCGTCTGGGGTATGGAGAGCTGAACGCTGGTGGATGCTGTGGAGGATCGTGGAGGCGACGATGGGGCTTTTGGGCCAGGGTCCTGGGCAGGGGGCTGACTATCAGCTGACACAGGGGAAGGAGCAGTGGTGTGCACGGCCGGAGGTGAACGGGCTTGGTGCCACTGAGTGGGGTGTTTAGTATTCATATGCCTGCGCATACTGGTGGTAGTTAAGCTAGTAGTGGTGGAACCCCTGCTGAGCCTGGTTTGGCAAAGGTTGCACACCACAGTCCGTCGGTCATCCGGTGTTTCCTTAAAGAACCTCCAGACTTCTGAAAATCTAGCCCTCGCCACGGGAGCTTCACTACGTGACACATTTGGCGCTGATGCACCAGCTCTGGCCCTGCCTCTCCGTCTGGCCCCACCACTGCCTCTTCCAACCTGTTCTGGTCGAGGACGCTCCTCTGTCTCAGAAGCACTGTGTTCACCCGGCCTCTCAACCCAGCTTGGGTCTGTCACCTCATCATCCTCCGATCCCTCAGTCTGCTCCCCCCTTGGACTTCCTGCCCTGACAACAACTTCACCACTGTCTGACAACCGTGTCTCCTCATCGTCGGACACCTCTTTACACACTTCTTCCACTACGTCAAGAAGGTCATCATCACCCACAGACTGCGACTGGTGGAAAACCTGGGCATCGGAAAATTGCTCAGCAGCAACCAGACAAGTGGTTTGTGACTGTGGGAAGGGTCCAGAAAACAGTTCCTCAGAGTATGCCGGTTCAAATGCCAAATTTCCTGGGAGGGGGCAGACTGGGGGGGAGGAGGCTGAGGTGCAGGAGCTAGAGGAGTGCCGATTTCGGTGACATGGGTGGACTGCGTGGAAGACTGAAACTGACTGGTGGACAATTGCTTGCAAGCATTTGTCGGCAATCAACTACATCACCTGTTTTCGCACTGTTTTCTGGCCTCAACAGTGCTCTACCCTAACCACGAGTCCCAGGAACTTCAGGCAGACATGAACCTAGGGAGGTGTACTCTGCGGCGTTCCCCTGCTCCTCCCCTCCCCGCCCAGGGACCCACGTCCTCTGACCCCTTCAGTAGTTGACCCCACTTCCCCACCCCCGCCCTCGTCCTCTAACCCCTATCCCTCGGTTACACATTTTGAATGAAAGTTATAACGTTATTTTTTTTTTTACTTTTTTTTTTGTGTTTTTTAGTTTTTTTAAAACCAAACGATGCTAATCCTATTGCTATGGCTATTTTCTAGCCAACTATGAAAGCACACTGCTATGCCGATGAGATGACGCTGATTATGAAAAAATAACGTAAAATAAAGTAAATGCAGACTGTGCCTAATTGAAATCCACCCCAATAAATTTCCCACTTCGGTCTTGCCATGGATAATGTGGCGTCACTAAGCGCTAAACAAAACAACGGGTCGGCAAGTCTCACTGCACATTCCCTCCAATTATGGTAGTAGAATGCCTACAGCAAGGCCAGCACCAGCGATCAACCAGAAATGAAAATCTATACGCTATTGTAGCCTAGTAC
This sequence comes from Engystomops pustulosus, assembly GCA_019512145.1. NCBI lineage: Eukaryota > Metazoa > Chordata > Amphibia > Anura > Leptodactylidae > Engystomops > Engystomops pustulosus. Next base: position 114,628,253 of record CM033645.1, read on the forward strand.
GCCGTTTGGATTCTCCTATGGCTATTTGCTAGCCAAGTATAAAGCACCCGCTATGCCAGATGAGATGACGCTGAGTTTATCAAAAAATAAACGTAAATAAAAAGTATATGGCAGACGGTGCCTAATTGAATCCAACCCTAATAAATTTGTTCCCACTTTCGGTCTTTGCGCTGGATATGTTCGTCACTAAGCGCTAACACAACGGTCGCAGTCTCACTGCAATTCCTCACATATGGTAGTAGATGCACTACAGCAAGGCCCAGCCACCAGCGATCAACCAGAAATATATAATACGCTATTGTGGCCTCAGTAAGCGTTTGGATTCCCTATGGCTATTTCTAGCCAAGTATGAAAGCAACTGCTTGCAATGAGAATGACGCTGAGTTTTTGAAAAAATAACCGTAAACTAGTAAATGGCAGACTGTGCCTATTGAAATCCAACCCTAATAATTGTCCCCCTTCGGTCCTTTGCTATGGATTGTGCGGTCACGTAAGCGCTAACACAACGGTCGCAAGTCTCACTGCAAATTCCCACAATATGGTAGTAGATTGTCCTACACACAACAACGCAGGCCAGCCACCAGCAGATCAACCATCAAACATAATATATAACGCATTGTATGCCTAAGTACGCCGTTTGGGGATCTCCTATGGCTCATGTTCTAGCCAGTATGAAAGCACACTGCTATGCCAGAATGAGATGAACGCGTGAGTTATCAAAAAATAAACGTAAATAAAAATTACAAAGGCAGACTGGCTAATTGAAATCCAACCCCTCATAAATTGTCCCCGTCGGTCTTTCCATGGATATGTGCGTCACTAGCGCTAAACACACGGTCGCAAGTCTCACTGCAAATTCCCTCACAGATAATGGTAGTAGATGCTACTACAGCAAGCCAGCACCGCAGATCACCAGAAATAAAATATATAACGCTATTGAGGCCTAAGTAAGTCCGTTTGGATTCATCCTATGGCTCTTTCTAGCCAAGTACTGAAAGCACACTGCTATGCCAGATGAGATGACGGCGAGTTAGCAAAAAATAAACGTAAAAGAAAAAGTAAATGGCGACTGGGCCTAATGTGAATCCAACCCCTAATAAATTGTCCACTATCGGTCTTGCGATGGATTGTGCGTCTAAAGGCGCTAAAACACAACGGTCGCAATTCTCAACTGCAAATTCCTCACATATGGTAGTATAGCACTAACATGCAACGCCAGCCACCACAGATCAACCAGAAATACATATATAACCTATTGTAGGCCTAGTAAGCCGTTTTGATTCTCCTATGGCTATTTTTCCTAGCCAATTGAAGCACACTGCTATGCCAGATGAGATGACGCTTGAGGTTATGAAAAATAAACTTAACATACAAAGTAATGGCAGACTGTGCTAATGAAATCCCAACACCCTAATAATTGGTCCACTTCATCAGTCTTTTGCGATGGCTATGTGGCGTACACTACTAGCGCTAAACAAAACGGTCGTCAATTCTCACTGCAAATTCCTCATCAATATGTAGTAGATGCACTACAGCACAAGGCCAGCCACCAGCAGATTCAACACCAGAAATAAAATATATACGACGCTATTGTAGGCCTAAGTAAGCCGTTTGGATTCTCCTATGTGCTATTTTCTTAGCCAAGTATGAAAGCAACTGCATATGCCAGATGAGATGACGCTGTGAGTTATCAAAAAATAAAGTAAAATAAAAAGTAATGGCAGACTGTGCCTAATTGAAATCCAACCCCCTAATAAATTGTCCCACTTCGGTCTTTGCGATGGATATTTGCGTCACTAAGCGCTAAACACAAACGGTCGCAAGTCTCATCGCAATTCTCACAATATGGTAGTAGATGCACTACAGCAAGGCCGCCACCAGCAGATCAACCAGAATAAAATATATAACGCTTATTGTAGGCCTAAGTAAGCATTGGTTGATTTCTTCCCTATGGCTATTTTCTCTAGCCAGTATGAAAGCACACTGCTATGCCCAGATGAGATGACGCTGAGTATGAAAAAATACGTAAAAAAAAGTAAATGGTCCTGTGCCTAATTGAAATCCACCCCTAATAACTTGTCCCACTTCGGTCTTTCGATGGATATTGCGCCACTAAGCGCTAACACCAAACGGTCCCGCAAGTCTCACTGCAAATTCCTCCAATAGGTAGTAAATGCCCTACACAAGGCCAGCCACCTATCAGATCAACCAGAAATAAAATATATAATGCTATTGTATCCTAAGTAAGCCGTTTGGATTTCCTATGGCTATTTCTAGCCAGTATGAACGCACAACTGCTATGCCCCAAACAAAAAAATAGATGAAGCTAGTTATGAAAAATAAACGTAAAATAAAATTAAAATGGCCGACGTGCCTAATATGAAATCCAACCCCTATAAATTGCCCACGATCGTTTTTTTGCGATGGATATGTGCGTCACTAAGCGGTCTAAACACAACGGATCGCAGTCTCGACTGCAATTCCTCACATATGTTAGTAGATTGCACTAACAGCAAGGCCCGCCACCAGCAGCTCAACCAGAAATAAAATAATACCTGCTATTGTGTAAGGCCAAGTAATCCCCGTTTTGGATCTCCTAATGGCTATTTTCTAGCCAAGTATGAAAGGCACACTGCTATGCCAGTGATATGACGCTGAGTTTATCAAAAAATAAACGTTAAACTAAAAAGTAAATGGCAGACTGTGCCTAATTGAAATCCACCCCGAAATAAATTGTCCCACTTCGTCTTTGCGAGATGGTGCGTCACTAATGCTAACACAACGGTCGCAAGTCCACTTCAAATTCCTCACATATGGTAGTAGATGCACTACAGCAAGGCCAGCCACCCGCAATCAACCAGAATAAATATATAAGCTTTGTAGGCCTAAGTAAGCCGTTTGGATTCTCCTATGGCTGATTTTCTAAGCCAAGTATGAAAGCACACTGCTATCCAGATGAGATGAGACGCTGAGGTTATGAAAAAATAAACGTAAATAAAAGTAATGCAGAACTGTGCCTAATGAAATCCAACCCCTAATAAATTGTCCCACTTCGGTCTTTGCGATGGATATGTGCCTTCACTAAGCGCTAAACAAACGGTGCAAGTCCTCACTGCAATTCCCTCACAATAGTAGTATATGCACTACAGCAAGGCCAGCCACCAGCATATCAACCAGAAATAAAATTATAACGCTATTTGTAGGCCTAAGTAAGCCGTTTGGATTCTCCTATGGCTATTTTCTAGCCAAGTATGAAAGCACACTGCTATTTCCAATGAGATGAACAACGCTGAGTTATGAAAAAAAAACGTCAAATAAAAAGTAAATGCAGACTGTGCCTAATTGAAATCCAACCCCTAATAAATTGTCCCACTTCGGTCTTTGCGACTGGATATGTGCCTCACTAAGCGCTAAAACCCAACGGTCGCAAGTCTCAACTGCAATTTCCCTCACAATATGTTAGTAGATGCACTAAGCACTACATAAGGCCAGCCCCCATCAGATCAACCAGAAACACAAAAATATATAACGCTATTGTAGGCCTAAGTAAGCCGTTTGGATTCTCCTATGGTCTATTTTCTAGCCAAGTATGAAGCACACTGCTATGCCAGAATTAGATGACGCTGCATCCTTAGCAAAAAATAACGTAAAATAAAAAGTAAATGGCAGACTCTGCCTAATTGAAAATCCAACCACCTAATAAATTGTCCCACCTTCGGTCTTTGCATGGATATGTGCGTCACTAAGCGCGTAACACAACGTCGCAGTCTCACTGCAAATATCCTCACAATATGGGTATAGATGCACTAACAGCAAGGCCCAGCCACAGCAGAATACAACAAAATAAAATATATAACGCTATTTTTAGGCCTAAGTAAGCGTTTTGATTCTCCTATGGCATATTTTCCTAGCCAAGTATGAAAGCACACACTGCTCTGCCGATTAGAATGACGCTGAGATTATCAACAAAAATAAACGTAAATAAAAAGTAAAATTGCAGACTGTGCACTAATTTGAATCCCAACCCCTATAAATTGGTCCCACTTCGTTCTTTTGCGATGGATATGTGCGTCACTAAAAGTCGCTAACACAGAACGGTCGCAAGTCTTCACTGCCATTCTCACCATATGGTAGTAGATGCACTACGCAAGGCCAGCCACCACAATCAACCATAAATAAAATATATAACGCTATTTGTAGGCCTCCGTAACCGTTTGATTCTCCTATGGCTATTTTCTAGCCAATATGAAAAGCACACGCTATGACCAGAATGAGATGACGCTGAGTTAATCAAAAAATAAACGTAAAATAAAGTAAATGGCAGACTGTGCCTAATTGAAATCCAACCCCTAATAAATTGTCCCCTTCGTTCTTTTGCGATGATATTGCGTCACTAAGCGCTAAACACAACGGTCGCAAGTCTCACTTGCAAATTCCTCACAACATAATGGTATAGATGCACTACAGCAAGGCAGCCACCAGCAGATCAACCAGAAATAAAATATATAACGCTATTAGTAGGCCGAAGTAAGCGTTTGGATTCTCCTATGGCTATTTCTAGCCAAGTATGAGCACACTGCTATGCCCGATGAAGATACGCTGATTAATGGGAAAAAATAAACGTAAAATAAAAAGTAAACTGGCAGACTGTGCCTAGTGAAATCCAACCCCCTAATAATTGTCCCACTTCGGTCTTATTGCGATGGATATGTGCGTCCCTAAGCGCTAAACACAATGGTCCTCATTCTCACTGCAAATTCCTCACAATATTGATAGTAGATGCACTCCAGCAAGGGCCAGCCACCATGCAGATCACTCAGAAATAAAATATATAATGCTATTGTGGCCTAAGTACGCCGTTTGGATTCTCCTATGGCTATTTTCTAGCCAGTATGCAAGCCACCTGCTATGCCAGATGAGATGACGCCTGAGTTATGGAAACAAAATAAACTAAAATAAAGTAACTGGCATGCCTTGTGCTAATTTGAATCAAACCCCTAATAAATTGTCCCCACTCGGTTTTTGCGTGGATATGTGCGTCACTAAGCGCTAAACCAACGGTCCGCAAGTCTCACTGCCCATTCCTCACATAGGTAGTAGATCACTACAAGCAAGGCCAGCACCAGCAGATCAACCAGAATAAAATATAATAACGCATTGTAGGCCCGAAGTAAGGCCGTTTGGTAATTCTCCTATTGCTATTTTCTAGCCAGTAGAAAGCCCACTGCTATGGCAATGAGATGCCCTGAGTTATCAAAAATAAACGGAAAATAAAATAAATTGCAGACTGTGGCCTATTGAACCAACACCTAATACATTGGTCCCCACTTTCGTCTTTGCGCTGGATATGTGCGGTCACTAAGTGCTAAACACAACGGTCGCAAGTCTCACTGCAACTCCTCACAATATGGTAGTAGATGCACTACAGCAAGGCCAGCCACCAGCAGATCACCCGAAAATAAAATATATAACAGCTATTGTAGGCCCTAAGTAAGCCGTTTGGATTCTTTCCTATGGCTATTTTTCTAGCCAAGTATGAAAAGCACACTGCTATGCCAGATGAGATGACGCTGAGTTATGAAAATAACGTAAATAAAAAGTAAATGGCAGACTGTGCCAATTGAAATCCAACCCCTAATAAATTGTCCCACTTCGGTCTTTTTTTTTTTTGCGTGATAGTGCGTCACTAAGTGACGCGCTAAACACAAAGTCCGCAAGTCTCACTGGCAAATTACCTCACAATATGGTAGTTAGACATGTACTACAGCAATGCAGCCACCAGCATGATCAACCATAAATAAATATATAACCTATTGTAGGCCCTCAGTAGCCGTTTGATTCTCCTATGTTATTTTCTAGCCAAGTATGAAACACACTGTATTCCAGATGAGATGACGCTGAGTTAAACCCATCAAAACATAACGTAAAATAAAAATTACATGGCAGACTGTCTATTGAAATCCAACCCCTAATAATTGGTCCCACTTCTTCGGTCCTTTGCAATGGTATGTTCGTCACTACTCGCTAACCCAACGGTCGCAGTCGCACTTCTCACTGCAAATTCCTCACAATATGGTAGTATGCACTACAGCAAGGCCGCCCCCAGCAGATCAACCAGAAATAAAATATATAACGCTATTGTAGGCCTAGTAAGCCGTTTGGATCTCCTATGGCTTTTTCTAGCCAAGTATGAAATCAACCGGCATGCCAGATGAGATGAACGCTGAGTTATGAAAAAATAAACGTAAATAAAAAAAAGGCAGACTGTTGCCTAATTGAACACACCCTACTCATTGTCCACGTGTTGTTTGAGGTGGATATGTGTGTCACTACAGCTCAAACACAACCGTAGCAATTCCCCCTGCAAATTCCTCACCATATGGTACTAGCTGCAAATAAAAAAAAAAAAATGTATAACGTTATTGTAGCCCTAACAAGGCTTGTTGGGTTTCTTGTTGAATCCTCCTGCCTAACACTATCTAATAGAACAGCCTACGCTTTCCCTGACCAGCAGCACCTCTCTCCCCTAGCGGCACACCAGACACAGAATATCCGGCAGCGCAGGCATGGGCTAGTCTTTCCAGGGTTCACCCCTGATCTGGCCCAGCCAACCCCTGCTATCGACGTGTAAGGGTACCTACGTCATGCTGGGTGGAGTGCAGAGATCTCCTGGCTTGTGATTAGGCTCTGTTTTCTGGACGGCAAAAAGCAAAACGGGCGGAGATGCCATGTATTCTCGGCGGAGCGAACGTTTTCGTCTAGCAAGCACGAGCAGTTTCGAGTACCGAGGGGCGGGGGAGGGGCAAAGATCTCCTGCTCGAACTAGCATCAAGCTCGGACGAGTATGTTCGCCTCTCTCTAATCTCAATCTCTGAAATGATGCTATAATACCTAATAGTGGCTTCAGCAATACCTATAATTATATGACAGTCCAGCAGTCACATGATGCTGGGTGGTGAACGGAGTACCAATTTCTGCTGCTCTTATCAGCACCCAATATAATTTTATGGATAGAACTTTTTAGTTTAATTCTGCTGGGAACATCTTTTATGGGACCTACAACAAGGCTGGGTACTAGTGTTATAAATGGAGTTGGGTTGTAACCCCTTCTAAACATTTCATGTACATGTACATACCTCCCAACTTTTATAGGGTATAATGTTTATACAGAATAAAGATGTGCGGCAGTCCCCGGGTTACGTACAAGATAAGTTCCATATGTTTGTTCTTAAGTTTGAATTTGATATATAAGTGGAAACTGTATATTTTATAATTGTATATCGAGAAAAAATTTTTTTGGCCACAGTGAATATGAGTTTTTCAAAATGTTCTGCTGTAATTGGACCAAGATTTTTCATTACATACACCTTACAGCTGATCATTGCAGTCCGTGGGACTATATAGAGCATTTAGAGAGGCTTCATCATAGTCCCATTGGGCCAAAGGGGACCGTACAAGATAAGTTCCATAGGTTTGTTCTTAAGTTGAATTTGTTATTTAGTTGACACTGTTATTTTATAGTTTGTGGAATTCCAGACAAAATTTTTTTGTGCCACAGTGACAATTGTATTTCAAAATTTGTCCTGCTGTAATTGGACCAAGGATTATTCCATACAGACACCTGACAGCTGTGAACATTGGCCGTCTGGGACTACAGTAAATGCATTCATAGAGCTTCATCAGAGTCACAGTTGGCAGACGGGTCTGTCTTTAACTAGGGGTCATCTGTTAATCGGGCGTCCTTAAGTCGGGGGAGCCGTGCCTTACTCCTGCTGATTGTGTTTGTGTAACTTATATTTTGAATAATATTTTCTATTTAATATACAATAGACCTTTCATTTGTTGTTGTCACGAAACTTTCTGCCCCCTTCCCCCTCACCTTCTCAGTACTCCAGGCTTCTCTGTAGTCCATGCATAGTTCTAGAGGCTAGGAGTTGCCATTATTTTCTACAGTTTCTTTCACCTGTTCTCCTCAACTCAACTCTCCTATCTTCCCTCCACTGACTACCAACAGCAATCTTATGCTTCATTCACACCTCCATATATATTTTAGAGACAGTGCAGGAGAGAGGAGAGAAAGTATCTCTATCAGGAAGCACTTGTCAGGTACACATAGCCCTGGCTGTTTCAGCTTAAGCCAGTGGGGCTTTACTCTCTGAACTTCTGCGCCAATGCAGAGACTGGCTTTCTATACCTGGGCCGGTCCAACGCTGGAAATTGGAGTATCTACTAATACAGCGAATCTCATCCATCTTCCAAGTGAGAGTATTTCACCACTTTAATTAATTTCTGGGTGGTCCTGTGTACCAATTGAAGATTTCTACTAACACCATGTCCTACGCTGATATAAAGGTGAAGCAAATCTGAATTAGATTCTCATTCAGTATATGTACTGTTTCAAGTGAAAACTCTGTATCTATCAGTTCTAAATTTTCTGAAACTTACCCATACAACTCAGACCTAAGGTTGCATTTATGACCTAATCTGGAGCCCCTACGTTTCTGTGATTGCTTCTGTGCTTGTGACCTTAAACCCGAATTCGTTGCTCTCATATATCAGGACTTGGCCTTTGTCTAGCACATGTTTCAGTGTAATATTAATTGCCCACACGGGCTAAGCTCGCTTAGTCGGTGCTAATACATGGTAGCATACCTTGTGTACAACACTTTCTAACTGGTACAGGGGCCCATTGCAAGGGAGTCACCCAAAAACACTACCATTCTACTAACTTTTGATTGTGTGCAATACCTTCTGGCTACATTATCTAAGAACCTTTACATATTAAGCTGAGAAATAAATCATGATGGTGTTCAATGATAGATATAACAAGTGGCCCATATACGTTTCATGCACACTTTACTTACTTCAGCTGTTCCATGTGATATAGGTTTCTTATTCAATCTTATCGCAGCAGTTGGCCATAACTGTTATTTGACTTCTGACTAGATTATCTATATTTTTAAAACCTCCTTTGAATGGTTTGTTGACCATTTCTGTTAAGTAAGATGATTTTATCATCCAGCTGGTCAATGTTGTGAATTGAACTATGTCGTCTGAATGGATCAGACATGGAAGCCACCCGCCACATGTTATATTCGCAATCAGCTGATCAGCCCCCCCACATCAACTCATGCTCCACACAATAACAGTAGCCATTGCATGGAACGAGACATCCTTGGTCCCAGAAGAAAACTACCTATTCGTCTTCCTGAGGCCACCAGTGTCCTCCAGACTTTTAGATTTTTAGATTACTGGTCTGGTGCAGGGGTGTAAACTATACAAACCTTTGAATTGCAAAAGTTTGAATTCTAACATTATAACTGGACGCAGTAATAGTATGTTGATTCTAAACTCATCTAGTGTAACATCATTTACACTGGACATTTTTTTGCATCATCCTTAGATAGCATACTGCAACTGTGGTCCTTGGCTGTTAGACAGTCTTTATAGGGTGCAATTATGGTGGTCTGGTTGTAAATATTTCTGGTTTAAATCTCCTGCAACTCCATTGATACATGGCTAGTGCCTTGTTTAATAACAGAGTCCTATTTACAGTGGGATACAGAAAGTTATTCAGCTTCTTTGTTTCATTGGCAACATGGATTTGGGGAGATCAAAAAAGTTGTTTTTTTTAATACAATTATTGTACACTCTGCACCCCATCTTGACAGAAGAAAACACGAGAAGTAGTAGATATTTTTTTGCTACATTAATTAAACGACGAAAACCAAAATATCACATGGTCATAAGTATCAGACATGCACCTTTTGAGCTAGTACATCCCTGAGTCTCCTGAATGATGCAACAGATTTTCCACCTATTTGGGGATTTCTTTGCCAATTTTCCTTTGCATGCTCCTCTCCACAGTTTCCTCCATGGTTGGACTGATGAACGTGGGTGGACCGCCTTTTCAAGTCTGCTCCAAGAGATGCTCAATTAGTTTATAGTTTGGAGGCTCTGTTCCAAGCGAAAAAATTCCATATACAACAGTGTGTCCGAGGCAATCAAGCTTTTTCAGCATGATAATTAAAATCCAAGTGCTTTGGCCGCAACGCGTTTCAACGGTAACCCCCGTTATTGTCATGGCATTGGTTAGGGCTCGCCTGGGCCAGTCACGAAATGGTTACAGAGTCGTTCTTGAAGCCACTGCTTTGTTATTTTTAGCTTGGTCCTTAGGTCCCCCCATTGTTTTGGTTGGAAGTGAACCTTCACGCCCAGTCTGGGTGTCCATAGCATTCCAGAGGTTTTCATCCAGGATTCTTGGCTATTCTTACTTCATCTTTTAATTGTAACCACCATGAAAACACACCATATCATGATGCGGCCACCTATCCATACCAGTTTCATTCTTGGGATTGTATTGGTCAGGTGAATGAGCAAGGCCGTTTTTTGCCACATCATACCTGCTTACATTAACAACACCCAAAGGTCAATCGGTCAAATCTCATCGATACCAGAGAATCTTATTTCTCCATACTTATGGGGTCCTTCATGTGTTTTCTTTTGCAAACCTTTCTGTGTGCTTTTAATGTCTTGCACTGAGTAGAGACTGGTCCGGCACACTCTGCCAAAAAGATCCACCCACTCGGTAGAGAGCTGCAGTGATAATTGACTTTGGTACTTTCTTCACCTCCCTTCTACTTTTACCTTTCTCTACCAGAGCTCCTACTCTCCACGATTGCCTAGTTTTGGCTGGACTCCGTCGAGGAGAGTTGTGGTTTTCTCAAATTTTTCGATTTGAGGGTTACTTGGGACCTTGTTGCACTTAGGAACCTTAAGGCTCAGAAAATTCTACGATCGTGGCCATTTTCTTGTTTTAAAATAAAATTCGCAAAATTATCTCCCATTTTGTTTTTGTTTGTGCAAGATGGGGTGCATTGCAACATTAAATTGAGGAAAAAAAATCTTGACATCTACAGGCATTTTCTGCCATGGAACTACATGTGAAACAAAATTTAAAGGCGCTCTAACGCTTTTCCTTAACCCATTATCATTTCTCACCTATAAATGATTTTGAGTTTCTGGAAATAACATACATGTTTTTTCAAACTATTGAATAAACTGAATAAAAAACAATATGCCTGACCACCTTTGGTAATATCCCGAGATCATCGAAAGGGCACTTTAATCATCCCTCTCTTCAGAATAACTGATAGTTAAAAAGGTAACGGCTGACGATCTTGGGCATCTGGGAGTAATTATGGTGAAAATTACTGTCTGTATATTATCTTTGTACATTTTTAGGTCATTTGTTGCTACGCACTGATATTGCAGTATCTCCACAATATTCTAACTGTGTTGCCAAAACCGAATATAATGAGCCATAAAATCCCTAACTGACTAATAGTGTCAACCACATATTTCCTATAAACAGATTGTATATGTGCTCTTGGTCATCATTTACATGAAGTACGTTCCCCGTTATAGACCGGCTATCCAATTAGAATTAATATTTTATTTGAGGGCGTAATAAACCAGGAAATGTTAGACCATGTTAAAGATGAATGAAGGCTTTAACAATATCTCCACTGATATACAATCACATAGTTTGTCTAATAATATGGAATAATCTTCCATTCTGTTTCCTTCTGAACTCAAGTTTGAAGAGACAGGTGTATCGATAAAGCAATTAAAGAACAGTGCACTAAGCTTCTTTTGGTTGTTGGTTTTTATTTGGTTGATTTATCATAAGTTTCTGCGAATAAGGTGTTGTAGTTTTCCCCTGAAACCATGTCGAGTCTCAGCTTTCATTTTATTTTGGTTACTTAGATGACTAAACAGTTCAGCTCAATAGAAAATTCTCCCACTGAGTTGCTGAAGCCTTGTCAAGTAATAGCATAAAACAAATCAGAGTGGCGCAGCTTTTTTTGGCCAACATGGCATTATTGCCAATATGCCTTAATGTTGGCAAGAAATTCTGCACCTAAAGGGCGTTTGCACTGTAGAGTCAGACCGCGCGACAACATTTAACACACCGAGCCTTGAACTGAATTGTTGTCCGCAACCGCTCTGGGCACATTTACTTATCCCCGAGGTGCGTGTCCCAACGAGGATGAAGTCTTCGCACTTCAACGCAATCCGTCGTTCCCGAGATCCTCAATGTGTCGCTCCTCCGTCCCCGCTCAGGACCGCACGAGTTCCCACCTTCTTTCCTTCCCGGTGTATGTGAGTGCATGTCTTGCAACACAATTTGACTTGTAATCCCCCGCGCGAGTCGATATCCGTCGGATTGTCCATAAGGCCCCCCGCCCCCCAATTTGTGTTTGTGTGAAAGGCCGGCGCGATTGGTGACACATCTGATTGCATGCGACGCAATCCCGGCTGCACACCCCGAAAACTCGAAAACCCGGAGAATGCGGCCACGGGACCTAGTACATAGCCCCTCTGTTTAAAGGTGCACCGATAACTTAAGACCGGCACGCCACTTTTGTAATCTGCGCACCTCTACACGCTCACCGCAGCAACTGTACCTGTAGTGCAGTTTTGCACTACTGTGGCATGATGTGGCCCAATCTTTTCTTTTAATACCTTATTGTTCTATAATACATGTAACTGCATGTTCTCCGGGGGGGGGTTGGACGTTGCCCCACCCCAAAAAACATTGCCTTATTTCAATGACACTGTTGTAATGCTCAGCACTCGTTGCAGCTTTTTTGATAATATCTTTTAATATATAATCCTCTAATTCCTATGGGAGTGGTTTGAGAACAATCAAGTTTTCTCGAATTTTCTTGGTCTATGAAGAGTAACAACAAACTTCGGCATCAAATGTTGAAAATAAATATCATTACTCTTTGGTTGGGGTTTATTCACATTGCTATCTATACTCTGTTTCCCACACTGCTGTTCTGTTTCTGGCCGCCAAAAAGCAAAACGGCGGGAGATGCCATTTTCTCGAGCGGGCGAAGTATTCGTCCGAGCAACGAGCAGTTTCGAGTACGCTAATGCTCGAACGAGCATCAAGCTCGGAGGAGTATGTTCACTTTAATCTAAACCTAAATATTTGGTTAATAAAACTGCTTCTGGCATGATGAACCTGAGCGGCGAACAAACTCATAGAAAATTTCTAGGTAATCAACCTGTAAGTAATAAAAAATTAACAGAGCAGGCATCATAATAAATACAAAAGGATTAGCCCCCCCTGGTGCTTTTTTCTTGTTACCATGCAGTACTATAGGCCAGAATACCACCATTCATGGGCTGTCTCTGTGGAAAGTAAGCTCATTAGTACTTCGTAAAACATCTACCAACTCTATATAAAGGTCATCATGTACATCTACAGTTTAGCAGATCAATAGTCAGAGGCAGCGGCAGCAGCGGCAGGCTAGAGAGTGGCATGGCGACATACTCTAAATGGACTCAGGCTTCAAACCAATGGGTGGCAGAGAGGAACCAAAGGAGGTGAGCAAGAAGCGCTCAAATAATATCGGTACATGATAAAAGTTTGCCAGTATATTTTGTGGATTACACAGCAGGGTGGCGACAAAGTTAACATGGAAGCCATGAAAACAACCCAAAATTCTGCCTGACACAGCTCGTTTGATAAGGGGACCATGTATGGAGGCAGTGAACTAGTAGTAGATTAAAGGTGCTGCAGTTAAAACTATGTTAGTTGGATCTTGGCATGGAGCTGGCGCTCCGCTGCCAGGCGAGCTTTCGCCAATCCAAGCCCCTGTCTCTAGGCTACTCCCCAAACAGCACTTCTAAGAACCTTTTGTATAAGATCAAGTGTAGTAGCGTTCTTATAAGTTTAGGATATGTAAAATAAAAAAGGAAAAATGGCAGACTGTGCCTAATTGAAATCAAACCCCTAATAAATTTTCCCACTTTGGTGTTTGAGGTGGATATGTGTGCCACTAAGAGCTAAACACAACGGTAGCAAGTCCCCCAACCCCTACTAAATTTTCCCACTTCGGTCTTTGCTATGGATATGTGTGCCACTAAGAGCTAAACACAACGGTAGCAAGTCCCCCTGCTAATTCCTCACAAAATGGTACTAGATGCAAATTAAAATAAAAAAAGTAGAACGTTATTGTAGCCCTAAGAAGGGCTGTTGGGTTCTTTGAGAATCACTCCTGCCTAACAGTAAGCTAATAGAACACCCTAACGCTTTCCCTGACCAGCAGCAGCTCTCTCCCTAGCGGCATCCAGACACAGAATGATCCGAGCAGCTCGGGCAGCGGCTAGTCTATCCCAGGGTCACCTGATCTGGCCAGCCAACCACTGCTATCTACGTGTAAGGGTACCACGTCATGCTGGGTGGAGGTGCCCTAGAGTCTCCTGGCTTGTGATTGGCTCTGTTTCTGGCCGCCAAAAAGCAAAACGGCGGGAGCTGCCATTTTCTCGAGCGGGCGAAGTATTCGTCCGAGCAACGAGCAGTTTCGAGTACTCTAATGCTCGACCGAGCATCAAGCTCGGACGAGCATGTTCGCTCATCTCTAATAATAACCCTTTAACTATTTTAATCCAAGAAAACATTTGTTTTACTTTAGTTTGTATTCATAATACTTTATAAATGAGTTTGATAAAAACTTTTTCATTTGACAAAGACAATTCATCAGAAAAAGATAAGCTATGATATAATTACCAGTAAACATTTTATAATCAGCTATAATCATTTTATAATCAGATCAGTTAAAGATAGATGCTGGTCTTATGTGGTAACAAAAATGAATGTGAAAAATGATGGGATTTAAGGAACTCTTAATATCCCTGAGAATAAGTAACTTGTAGGACACTTATATAGTTATAAAACTAATTGAAATTATCCAGAAGATACTGGAAAAGAGATGACTATGAGGGGACATATTATAAATATATATTTATATAAATACATGAATAGTCCATACAAAAAATATGGTGGTAAATTGTTTCAGATTAAATCAAAAGACGAGGGGGCAATGTCTCCATCTGGAGAAATCAAGGTGTAATCACCAGAGGTGACAGGGCTTTTTTACTATGAGAACTGTCAATCTGTGGAATAGCCTGATCAGGCACTGGTCACAGCAGGGATAGCAGAGAGCTTCCAGAAGGGCCTAGATGACTTTTTACATCCAAATAACATTGATGGTTATGTTATATAGAATTGTTTCCTCTAAATCTCTTCCTCGTCCAATCCCTTCCCTTCCTTGTTTAAACTTGATGAACATGTGTCTTTTTTCAACTGTATAAACCAAATTACTATGATATACAGTGAACCCCATGTGCTCGTATCCCATTGCTGCCTACAAAGTAAACACAGAATGGCCATACATGTGTCATTCTGTGGTCAAGTAAAATATTAATATGACTGTATATCCCCAATCCTCCCCATAAATACAACATACTTAGGGATTTTTTAAAGTATTTTTGTGCAACACAATGGGCCACATTTATTAAAGCCTTTCCACGAGTTTTCTGACAGACTTTACACTGAAAAGAATATGCAAGCTGCTTCCACATGAATTTAAGAAGTGTCCACTGCACTATGCCCGACCGCCAACAAAATTCTGCACATAAAAGTGGCATTCTGGTGCACAGTTGGCGCCATATTTAAATTGTTTTGCATGCTCTATGTTAAAAGTGCTCTATGTTAAAAAAAATGGTGCACTCTGTTGGAGCAGTGCAGGGTACACTGCTCCACAGGCAAGCTCCACATAGTGCAGTTTGCACTATTTTTGATAAATGTGGAACACTATTTTGTCTGCCATTGGGATAATTATAAAGTGAACCTTTTCTTACACTATGTTGCCTTTAAACAGTGAACTTAAGTATTATGACAGGTTTGCTTGAAGGCCATAACTGCTCAACTGGCCAAATATTTTTACACTAAACTTTTACATTTAGAGGTATGAAAGGGATCGGCCAGTAATTTAAATAAGTTGCCCATGTAATTTTATGGTCTTTGATAAATCACTTAATAAACATTAAGAGATTATCTAGTCCTGCTACATACTTTTATAATGTATGCAGACCCTCCATGCTTCCTTCTTTACATCTCTGAGCTCTGCTGAATAGGAGGAGTTATGACCTATTCTGCCTCTGTCAGTGTAGATGGACTGTGAAGAGAAACAGTGACTTCATATGGATGACCTGGATCAGAATGGTGTGGTGTCTTCCACACTGAAAATGTTGTATGCATTGCGTTTAATTCAGTACAGTAAAAACTTTAGAGGTACTTTCTGATATAACATCACTAAGGGGCACTGATTAGTTAAATGATTAGACTTCCTAGGGCTCAAACACATTAAGTGTACTATCAGTACAAATCACCAATCAATTATTTTAGTTAGGTGAAAGGAGGCAATCCTGATCACTGGCCAAAGAAGATTCATGCGATGTCCTGGTGCCCAAAACTCTTCATGGGAAAAGTAAGGATTGCTGTTTAATTGTTATTACTTTTCATTTTTTCCTTTGCACATATTTTATTTAGCTTGCAAAGTTTAATCATTGATAATTTTTAGGGTAAACTGTACCTCTTGATCAGCAGCAAATTATTTCCAGGTTTCCCCACCTCCCTTCTTCATGTTAAGCACAATTACAAAATTAAACTTCACATCAGTGGTACAAGCAATTCAACCATACTGTGCTTCATTTCTTTTTAGAGACACTACTGTTCACTGAATGTTATGATGCATTAAAAATATAACAACACTCCTACATAGTTACTATCAGTAAATATACACAAACTACAAAAACAAAATGCTAAGTGTTGTGATCTGTAATCTAGTGACTCAGCAAAAACAGACATTTCATATGGATCTAAACTAGAGATGAGCACTAAAATGCTCGGGTACTCGTTATTCGAGACGAACTTTTCCCGATGCTCGAGTGCTCGTCTCGAATAACGAGCCCCATTGAAGTCAATGGGAGACTCGAGCATTTTTCAAGGGGACCAAGGCTCTGCACAGGGAAGCTTGGCCAAACACCTGGGAACCTCAGAAAAGGATGGAAACACCACGGAAATGGACAGGAAACAGCAGGGGCAGCATGCATGGATGCCTCTGAGGCTGCTTAAACGCACCATTATGCCAAAATTATGGGCAACAGCATGGCCATGACAGAGTGATAAGGCTCAGTATTGTGTGTGGCCTCCACATGCCTGTATGACCTCCCTACAATGCCTTTGCATGCTCCTGATGATGTTGTGGATGGTCTCCTGGGGGATCTCCTGTAAAACCTGGACTAAAGCATCGGCCATCTCCTGGACAGTTTGTAGTGCAACACGATGTTGGTGGATGGAGCATCCCAGATGTGCTAAATCAGATTCAGGTCTGGAGAACGAGCGGGCCAGTCCATAGTTTCAATGCCTTCACCTTGCAGGAACTGTACACACTCCAGCCACATAAGGTCTAGCATTGTCCTGCATTAGGGCCTCAGGGCCAACCGTACCAGCATATGGTCTCACAAGGGATCTAAGGATCTCATCTCAGTACCTAATGGCAGTCAGGCTACTTCTGGCGATCACATGGAGGGCTGTGCGGTACTTCAAAGAAATGCCACCCCACAACATTACTGGCACACTGCCGAAGCGGTCACGCTGAAGGATGTTGCAGGTAGCAGATCGCTCTCCATGGCATCTCCAGACTCTGTTACGCCTGTCACATGTGCTCAGTGTGAACCTGCTTTCATCTGCGAAGAGCACTGATGTTTTCTGGCAAATGCCAATCATCCTGCACGGTGTTGGACTGTGAGCACAACCCCATCTGTGGACGTCGGGCACTCATACCATTCTGAAGGAGTCTGTTTTTAACCGATTGTGCAAACACATGCACATTTGTGGCTGCTGGAGGTCATTTTGCAGGGCTCTGGTAGTGCTCTTCCTGTTCCTCCTTGCACAAAGGCGGAGGTAGCAATGCTGCTGCTCTCCTAAGGCCCCCTCCACGTCTCCTGGTGTACTGGTCTGTCTCCTGGTAGCAACTCCAGCCTTTGGACACTACACTGACAGACACATCAAACCTTCTGGCCACAGCTCTTGTTGATGTGCCATCCTGGATGAGCTGCTCTACCTGAGCCACTTGTGTGGGTTGTGGAGACCGTGCTACCATGAGTGTGAAAGCACCACCAAAATTCTAAATTGACCACAACATCAGCCAGAAAGCATTGTTACTGAGAAATGGTCTGTGGTCCCCACCTACAGAACCGCTCCTTTATTAAGTCTGTCTTGCTAATTGCCAAAAATTTCCACCGGTTGTCTATTCCATTTGCACAACACAAAATGTGCAATTAGTGTGATTTCAAAGAAGTTTGACTTACTTGGAGTTATATTGTGTTGGTTAAGTGTTCCCTTTTTTTTGAGCAGTGTACAATATATATTTTGACAGACTTCGACAATGTGTAATGCAGACCCAGCCAATAAATAATTATTTAATGAAAACTGATTAACTTACTGTGTGACTTTTGTAGGTGGACATTTAGTTTCAATTAAAGATTCATTAGAATCAGATTTTCTCCACCGTCATACGAACTTACTAAGTGACCAGCAACAAAACTTTTGGATTGGACTTTACAAGAATGTAGAAGGTACAGTATCAGTTATTGTTCTTTACAATGGTATCCAGTGTTCTATAACTTCTATTTATTAACCGCATATTTGCACGGCACTGCCTAGTCACATCCTAGCGTTGAGCCATTAGAAACAAACACATTTGTCAGCTGGGGGCCTAATATCCTCACCATTCGCTTTAAAACTGCCTGAGCCAAAGTCTAATAGGTTGTCTGTAGAGATGAGCGAGCACTAAAAAGCTCGAGTGCTCGTTACTCGTGTCGAACTTTTTCCGATGCTCGAGTTCTCGTTTCGAATAACGAACACCCAAGGGGACGACATGTGGAGGCAGCTATGGAGACAACATGTGGAGGCTGCTATGGATACATAGAGTACCTTATATGGCACTCCCAAAAATTGTTTCAAACAGAGGACCGGGTAGGTGGCCCTCCAGAAAAATGAAATCGATAAAGTACTATAGCTAGAGCCAGTTGGCCCTGGCAAAAAATAGCCAGTTGCCTCTGCTTTAGTGTACAAAGAGGAGGAGAAGGAGGAGAATGAGGAGGAGGAGTGCATACAAATATTCAGGTTGAGCTTCTTTCACCTGGTGGAGAATGGAAATCATGAGAAATCCAGGCTTTATTCATCTTAATAAGCGTCAGCCTGTCAGCGCTGTCAGTCGACAGGCGTGTACGCTTATCGGTGATGATGCCACCAGCTGCACTGAAAACCCGCTCGGACAAGACGCTAGCGGCAGGGCAGGCAAGAACCTCCAAGGCGTACAGCGCCAGTTCGTGCCACATGTCCAGCTTTGAAACCCAGTAGTTGTAGGGAGCTGTGTGATCATTTAGGACGATGGTATGGTCAGCTACGTACTCCCTCACCATCTTTCTGTAAAGATCAGCCCTACTCTGCCGAGACTGGGGACAGGTGACAGTGTCTTGCTGGGGTGACATAAACTGACTTCATGCTGACCAGAGTTTTTCAACAGGCCAAGCAGCGGGATTGTGAGGCTGATGATGGCGGCCATCTGTGTTTACTCCTCAAAGTTACTCAGCACCTGACAGATATCAGATATCCACGTCCACTCCTCATTGTAGACTTGAGGAAGCTGACTGACCTGACTACCAGTTCTGGTGGAAGTTGACATCTGGCAGTCTACAATCGCTCTGCGCTGCTGGTAATCTCTGGAAAACATGGTTAATGTTGAATTCCACCTTGTGGGCACTTCGCACAACAGTCGGTGAGTGGGCAGTTGGAGGCGGCGCTGCGCTGCCCTGAGAGTGGCAGCATCTGTGCTTGACTTCCTGAAATGCGCACAGATGCGGTGCACCTTCGTGAGCAAATCAGACAGAACAGGGGAAGGAGCAGTGGTGTGCACGGCCGGAGGTGAACGGGCTTGGTGCCACTGAGTGGGGTGTTTAGCATTCATATGCCTGCGCATACTGGTGGTAGTTAAGCTAGTAGTGGTGGAACCCCTGCTGATCCTGGTTTGGCAAAGGTTGCACACCACAGTCCGTCGGTCATCCGGTGTTTCCTTAAAGAACCTCCAGACTTCTGAAAATCTAGCCCTCGCCGCGGGAGCTTCACTACGTGACACATTTGGCGCTGATGCACCTGCTCTGGCCCTGCCTCTCCGTCTGGCCCCACCACTGCCTCTTCCAACCTGTTCTGGTCGAGGACTCTCCTCCGTCTCAGAAGCACTGTCTGACAACCGTGTCTCCTCATCGTCGGACACCTCTTTACACACTTCTTCCACTACGTCAAGAAGGTCATCATCACCCACAGACTGCGACTGGTGGAAAACCTGGGCATCGGAAAATTGCTCAGCAGCAACCGGACAAGTGGTTTGTGACTGTGGGAAGGGTCCAGAAAACAGTTCCTCACTGTTTCTGGCCGCCAAAAAGCAAAACGGCGGGAGATGCCATTTTCTCGAGCGGGCGAAGTATTCGTCCGAGCAACGAGCAGTTTCGAGTACGCTAATGCTCGAACGAGCATCAAGCTCGGAGGAGTATGTTCACTTTAATCTAAACCTAAATATTTGGTTAATAAAACTGCTTCTGGCATGATGAACCTGAGCGGCGAACAAACTCATAGAAAATTTCTAGGTAATCAACCTGTAAGTAATAAAAAATTAACAGAGCAGGCATCATAATAAATACAAAAGGATTAGCCCCCCCTGGTGCTTTTTTCTTGTTACCATGCAGTACTATAGGCCAGAATACCACCATTCATGGGCTGTCTCTGTGGAAAGTAAGCTCATTAGTACTTCGTAAAACATCTACCAACTCTATATAAAGGTCATCATGTACATCTACAGTTTAGCAGATCAATAGTCATAAAATATTAAAAGTTCAAATCACCCCCCTTTCCCTAGAACGGGTATAAAACATAACAAACAGTAAAAATCACAGACATATTAGGTATTGCCGCGTCCCAAAATGCCCGATCTATCAAAATATAAAAACGGTTACGGCCGGCAGTGACCTCCAAGGCGGGAAATGGCGCCCAAATGTCCGAAATGCGACTTTTACACCTTTTTACATAAAAAATGAAATAAAAAATCATCAAAATGTCGCACAGACCTCAAAATGGTAGCAATGAAAACGTCGCAAAAGGGGAGAAAAAAGGCCAGGAAGTTTGTTCATATCTTAATTATCAGACCCCATCTTTTATAATCTGACATGCGTCACTTACCACCAGCGTTAACCCCTGGCATTCTTCTCCCACGCTTGTCTTCTCCCTCAGCTCGGGCTCTCTGACAGTGCACACACTATGACGTTGGCATGACTCCATCACCACGTCATAGTGTGTATACGCAGGCAGAGAGCATAGACATGCCTGCGCTGCGGGGAGCTACAGGGAGAAGATGAGCCATGGAGAAAGAAGACACTGTGGTGAGAACCAGAGATAAGTATACTAGTTTATTGTTTTTAGGGGGGGGGCTCTGCTGATGAGTAGTGAAATCAGGAAGGGGCTATGCTACTGGGTATGTATCATTCAAGGGGATTTTGCTGGACATTGTGTCAATAAGGATGGGGTCCTGCAGGACTTTGTATCATCAAATGGGCTCTGCTGTTGCTGGACATTTTATTAAAGAGTAGTGCTGCATTTCCCACCCTAGCTTATACTTGAGCCAATACATTTTCCGAGTTTGTGGCAAATTATGGTAACTCGGCTTATAATCGGGTCAGCTTATACTCGAATATAACAGTAATAATATTAGAAACATTTAACTCCCATTTTCAAATTTTTACCCCTCACAATATCAGAAACGATTTAGGAAGTTTGTTAACCCTTGGAGATCTTCATACTAATTAAAACAAAATGGAGTGTGAAATTAGAATGGTCCAGTTTTGTCAGTAATACATTCATTTAGCCCTACATTTTACACATTCTTAAAAGATAAAAGAGAAAGCCCATCATAAAATTGTTATGAGATGTGGAGGTCTCTTGTCGTATGGGCGGTACAGAGAGGTGCAGAAGGGGAGGGCCATGCATTTGCCAGTTTTGCTCTACAGAATTTAGTGGTTTTCTATTAGTTTGAGTGTCGCACTTTTATAATATTTGTGTTCTCCATTAATGTTGCCTGTGAGAGCTTATTTTGTATGATGATATTGCATTTGGAGGGCTATGCCCTATCGCTGAAAATGTATTAACTTTTTTGGGGTGGGGTTGTAGAAAAAACATCAGTTCTGTAATTGTTCTACAAATCAGTCTGATTACTTGTAACTTTTTTTTAACTTTTTCCCCTTGTCCCATTATGGAACATAACAAGCAATTGTTTGCTTGCTTGTTCATATAATACCTGCAGTACTGATGTATTGCATAGACTGACTATGCATAGGCGACTGTGATAGGTCCTATCACAGCATTTACTATGGACAGCCCTGGGTTCTAAGCTCAGACCCCAGGGTTGCCATAGCACCGATCGGATCCCCCCTGAAAATGCTTCTCTGCATGCATTTAACAGAGTAACAGCCGCCAATCAGAGCTAATTCTGGCCACAGATGTCACATGGGGTTGTCAGTGGTAGAAACTGAAACCCTGTGTTTTACAGTGACATTTCAGTTCATTGTAGAAGCTGAACTGTCATTGGGTCTAGGACTATTATAACATGGAGTGCGGTTTAGCTGCGCTCCATGCCGTAAGTAGAACGGCAACAGGTTAAGGTATGTTTTTTTTTGTACAGTGGCCGCAAGTTTCACCAAATGGTCCAATTTGAATAAGATGTGATGCTCAAGCTTTGTTCATTTTTATTGGGCTGCCTAATATAGCTTACCAGGTTGATCCATAGAAGTACATAAGCGTGGTTAAGCATGTGAATTGTGTTCTATTGACTGGGGCTGTTGAGATGCCCAGAGCTTGTGATCACTGGGGTCAGACCTGGGATCAAAAGTATACTAGGTCAAACCATTACAAAGCATCAGTAATTGAAAAAGCCAACTACGGTACTTTTTGACTTGTCTAAAATGACACTCTAGTTTTAATTTAATTCTCATTACAGTATTATTGTTTGCACACAATTTCTTTTCTTAGCCAAAGCAGGTTATTTATTTTTATTTACAGTCCATCACCTGAGTATTGTTAGATTCTCTTGCTTTGGTACAAGTTTAGTTTGCATATATATGTTCTGTATGTTAAAGCTGGCATTAATAATACAATTGAGTATTATATTGCATATCATTCAAAGGCTTATGGACATAGGTTAACATGAAACCGTCGTAAACACAAAAACAGTAACCATACAACAGTGACCGAGAACTCAAATTTACTCTTGGTGTAAGGGCTCGCTATCCATAAATCCCATATTTTTTAAATTTGTGGTATCTGTTTTCTTGGAGATTTATGTATTTTTCATAAATGCAGTTGAGGTGTTTGCATACTATTGATTTACTGTAGAACCACAAGTGGAAGAAATATGCGTGGAGGCAGAGAAATTGTATGCCTGCAAAATAAATGTGATTCTGTTGAAATATTATAGCTGTATAGCTGATAAAAAGACTGGGGTAAGTATCTACTTCCTGAACAAGGAAGTTAGGGAAGTTAGAAATATGATTGTAAAACAATAGAAAAACAAAGAACACAGAAGGGCTTTTGCCAAATCCAAGTGTTGATTTTGACTATGAATCTGTATCAAACATAATCAGTTATTTAGAAAGTATTTTTGGTAGCATAAGAAAATAAATCCTAAAAGCAAATCCTAAAGAAGTAGATTCAGGTAGATCTAGATCGATATACATGCTATTATATAAGAATGGTAAGTGACTAGAGAATCTATAAAATTTCTTTGTGACTTCAGAAGCTGTCTCCATATGACCTTTGCAAGTAACTCTCGCAAAAACTAGTGACTACTATGGCAATAAGAAAGGTTTTCAAAATATCTCTCTAGGCAGTGGTTCTCAATTTCTAATGCTGTGACACCCGCAATACAGTTCCTCATGCTGTGGTGACCCCAAACCATGCAACTCACAGTAAAATTGCGTCGCCATGGCTTTAGGCGACCCCCAGTTTTGGTTGTTCGACCCCACTGGGGTCCTGACCCAGGTTGAGAACCACTGCTCTAGTGCCACTACTTTCCTGTTGTCTTTTCAAGGATATGAGTGACTGAATCTGTCTGCAGGAAATGCATGTTTTTTATTATATGGTCATTATTTTCATTACCTAAAATGAATTCCAAAAACTAGGGACATTTATTTAAATATATAATTTTTTTAAAGAAAATCAGCAGATGTGCAAATATGCAGGTCCAAAGAAGAAACTGGGCTTAAAACCAGCACTTCTAAATGCAAACAGCAGTTTTTTAAGGCTTCACAAAAAGTCAACAAAGACACAAAGGCAAACAACTACTAAATGACACTTTTCCTGAAATACTATCTGTTAATACCTATTAATGTAAGCATTATAAGTCTGCTCTGCTATGTCGCGTCTGTATGACTCAACCCGGCGGTGACATGATACAGAACGACAGAGCGTGTCTGCCATGAAAATGCTGCATGGCTAGAGAGGAGAAGAGGATATGACACATTTATATAGCTTCATTTGCTGAAACTATGAAGGGGGTGTATATCTACAAAACTCTGGAGTGGGCTGTGTAGTGATAAAACAATAGGGGAATCTTTAATAATTAACTAGAAGTGCGTATATAATAGGTTCAGTGAGGTCAAATATATTAATAAATTGGGGATGCTGTCTGTACTATAATTTGATCAGGGGACTATGTATAGGAATATTATACATACAGGGTGATTAGTTGTGAGGAGTATACATATTTAGGAGCAGTGTGGGGACATTGTTTTCCAGGTAAACTATACTATAAATAACTCTTTATTACACGTGCAGTGTGGAAATTTTGTGCATGGAGCTGAAGACATCTGGTGGGAATACAGTATACAGAGATAATGCAAGGCCATAGACATTGACGTTTTCTTCCTGATGGAGCGTTCATCACCTGTTAGGTACTAGATGCCACTGAGTTTTGTCATTGACTAACCTACTAGTGTGAAACAGTGCCAACCTGTGTAGTGTCAGTCTTAGAGTATCAGTGATTCGGTGGAGCTGTGGGTATGCACACGTTTGCAGATTTTATTTTGTCTGTAAATTCAGTGGGCCAAATATAGCAGGGAATCAGGGTATAGTTCAATGTGGAAAAATTGAAAAAAACGCACGTGCGTCACTTCTTGTGGGCTCAGTTTTTACGACTTTCACTCTTCGCTCCAAAATACATGCCTACTTTATTCTTCGGTTCGGTGCGATCGCGGTGAAAAATTTATATAGGTTTTAGTGTTTTAATACATTTTAAAAATTAAACGAATGTGTACAAAAAAGAGAAAATTTTTTTTGCCATCTTCTGACGCTAATAACTTTTCATACTTTGGCGCACGGAGATGTGTGAGGGTCATTTTTTGCGAAATGAAGCGATCGTGGGGTAAAGACCCCCAGAAGGCAAGTTAAATGCCGCGGTTGTGTTGACCGCGGCATTTAACGGGTTAAACACCCGCGATCGGAGCCCACTCCGACCGCGGGTGTTAGCCGGGGATGTCAGCGGTAAATTACCGCTGAAATCCCGCGGCTAACGATGCCGGTTCGGCTGCTATGCAGCGCTGAACCGGCATCGGCTCTGCGCCGTAGCTGTACTGCGCTGAGCGCTAATCGTCGGAAGCTGCGCAGTACAGCTACGGCGCGGAGCGCTAAGGGGTTAATTATTAAAGAGTTCCCCCATTGTTTTATCACTACACAGCCCACTCCAGAGTTTTGTAGATATACACCCCCTTCATAGTTTCAGCAAATGAAGCTATATAAATGTGTGCAATATCCTCTTCTCCCTATAGCCATGCAGCATTTTCATGGCAGACACGCTCTGTCGTTCTGTATCATGTCACGCCGGGTTGAGTCATACAGAGCGACATAGCAGAGCAGACTTATAATGCTTACATTAATAGGTATATAACAGATAGTATTTCAGGAAAAGTGTCATTTAGTAGTTGTTTTGCCTTTGTGTCTTTGTTGACTTTTTTGTGAAGCCTTAAAAAACTGCTGTTTGCATTTAGAAGGTGCTGGTTTTCAGCCCAAGTTCTTCTTTGGACCTGCATATTTGCACATCTGCTGATTTTTCTTTAAAAAAATTATATATTTAAATAAATGTCCCTAGTTTTTGGAATTCATTTTAGGTAATGAAAATAATGACCATATAATGAAAAAACATGCATTTCCTGCAGACAGATTCAGTCACTCATATCCCTTGAAAAGAGCACAGGAAAGATAGTGGCACTAGAGCAGTGGTTCTCAACCTGTGGGTCAGGACCCCAGTGGGGGTCGAACAACCAAAACTGGGGGTCGCCTAAAGCCATCGGAGCCGCAATTTTACTGTGAGTTGCATGGTTTGGGGTCACCACAGCATGAGGAACTGTATTGCGGGGTCACAGCATTAGAAAGGTTGAGAACCACTGCACTAGAGAGATATTTTGAAAACCTTTCTTATTGCCATAGTAGTCACTAGTTTTTATGCGAGAGTTACTTGCAAAGGTTCATATGGAGACAGCTTCTGAAGTCACAAAGAAAATTTTATAGATTACTCTAGTCACTTACCATTCTTATATAATAGCATGTATATCGATCTAGATCTACCTGAATCTACTTTCTTTAGGATTTCTGCTTTTAGGATTTATTTTCTTATTGCTACCAAAAATACTTTCTAAATAACTGATTATGTTTGATACAGATTCATAGTCAAAATCAACACTTGGATTTGGCAAAAGCCCTTCTTGTTCTTTGTTTTTCTATTGTTTTACAATCATATTTCTAACTTCCCTAACTTCCTTGTTCAGGAAGTAGATACTTACCCCAGTCTTTTTATCAGCTATACAGCTATAATATTTCAACAGAATCACATTTATTTTGCATGGCATACAATTTCTCTGCCCTCCACGCCATATTTCTTCCACTTGTTGGGTTCTACAGTAAATTCAATAGTATGCAAACACCTCAACTGCATTTATGAAAAATACATAAATCTCCAAGAAAACAGATACCACAAATTTAAAACAGATTGGGATTTATGGATAGCGAGCCCTTACCACCAAGAGTAAATTTTGAGTTCTCAGGTCACTGTTGTTATGGTTACTGTTTTTGTGTTTACGACGGTTTACATGTTAACCTATGTCCAATAAGCCTTTGAATGATATGCAATATAATATTCAATTGTATTATTAATGCCAGCTTTAACATACAGAACATATATATGCAAACTAAACTTGTACCAAAGCAGAGAGAAATCTAGCAACAATACTCAAGGTGATGGACTGTAAATAAAAAATAAAATAACCTGCTTTGGCTAAGAAAAAAAAATTGTGTGCAAACAATAATACTGTAATGAGGAATTAAATTAAAAACTAGAGTGTTCATTTTAGACAAGTCAAAAAGTACCGTAGTTGGCTTTTTCAATTACTGATGCATTGTAATGTTTTGACCAGGATAGTGGATAACTGTCTGATCACCAGAGGTCTGACCCCAGTGATCACAAGCTCTGGGTATCTCAACAGCCCCAAGTCAATAGAACACAATTCACATGCTTAACCACGGCTTTATGTACTTCTATGGATCAACCTGGTAAGCTATATTAGGCAGCCCAATAAAAATGAACAAAGCTTGAGCATCACATCTTTATTCAAATTGGACCATTTGGTGAAACTTGTGGCCACTGTACAAAAAAACATACCTTAACCTGTTGCCGTTATACTATTACGGCATGGAGCGCAGCTAACCGCACTCCATGTTATAATAGTCCTAGACCCAATGACAGTTCAGCTCTACAATGAACTGAAATGTCACTGTAAAACACAGGGTTTCAGTTTCTACCACTGACAACCCCATGTAACATCTGTGGCCAGAATTAGCTCTGATTGCGGCTGTTACTCTGTTAAATGCATGCAGAGAAGCATTTTCAGGGGGGATCCGATCGGTGCTATGGCAACCCTGGGGTCTGAGCTTAGAACCCAGGGCTGTCCATAGTAAATGCCTGTGATAGGACCTATCACAGTCAGCCTATGCATAGTCAGTCTATGCAATACATCAGTACTGCAGGATATTATAATGAACAAGCAAGCAAACAATTGCTTGTTAATGTTCCATAATGGGACAAGGGGAAAAAAGTTAAAAAAAAGTTACAAGTAATCAGACTGATTTGTAGAACAATTACAGAACTGATGTTTTTTCTACAACCCCACCCACAAAAAAGTTAATACATTTTCAGCGATAGGGCATAGCCCCTCCAAAATGCATATCATCATACAAAAATAAGCTCTCACATGGCAACATTAATGGAGAAACAAATATTATAAAAGTGCGACACTCAACTAACTAGAAAACCACTAAATTCTGTAGAGCAAAACTGGCAAATGCATGGCCCTCCCCTTCTGCACCTCTCTGTACGCCCATACGACAAGAGACCTCCACATCTGGGCGTAGAAATTGCATAACAAATTTTATGATGGGCTTTCTCTTTTTATCTTTTAAGAATGTGTAAAATGTAGGGCTAAATGAATGTATTACTGACAAAACTGGACCATTCTAAATTTCACCTCCATTTTGTTTTAATTAGTATGAAGATCTCCAAGGGTTAACAAACTTCCTAAAATCTGTTTCTGATATTGTGAGGGGTAAAAATTTGAAAATGGAGTAATATGTTTCTAATATTATATACTGTTTATATTCGAGTATAAGCTGACCCGATCATAAGCCGAGTTACCTAATTTTGCCACAAAAAACTCGGAAAATGTATTGGCTCAAGTATAAGCCTAGGGTGGGAAATGCAGCAACTACTCTTTAATAAAATGTCCAGCAACAGAGCCCACATTTGATGATACAAAGTCCTGCAGGACCCCATCCTTTATTGACACAATGTCCAGCAAAATCCCCTTGAATGATACAATACCCAGTAGCATAGCCCCACTTCCTGATTTCACTACTCATCAGCAGAGCCCCCCTTCCTGATACAATGTCCAGCAGCAGATCCCCCCCCCTAAAAACAATAAACTTAGTACTTACCTCTGGTTCTCACCACAGTGTCTTCTTCTCTCCATGGCTCATCTTCTCCCTGTAGCTCCCCGGCAGCGCAGGCATGTCTATGCTCTCTGCCTGCGTATACACACTATGACGTGGTGATGGAGTCATGCCACGTCATAGTGTGTGCACTGTCAGAGAGCCCGAGCTGAGGGGAGAAGACAAGCCGTGGGGAGAAGAGAATGCCAGGGGTTAACGCTGGTGGTAAGTGACGCATGTCAGATTATAAAAGATGGGGCTGATAATTAAGATAAAAACTGGCTGTGTCCTAAAGGGGTTAACCACTTATTGTCTTCGACTACTTGAGTTCCTGTTACAGTCAATGATTGGCTCTAGTGGGTAAGAACATTATTTATAAGCCAGGTAGTCCAAAGCAGTGGGGGAGTCTGCAACCTCCTGAATGGAGCAGTAGGGGAATCATACGGTAAGTATGTATTCTTTATTTTTAACGTTGGCTTAGTACTTTTAAATTGAATTTAATTTCAGTATTCAACCACACCAATATTTGCCTGCCTACAAAAAAATTAAAAAGTAATATAACATAATGTAATGTGGTAAGGTTTTTAAACAATGTATGTAGAGCTGTAGCTGAAAATATCTGGTAATATTTATCTGCAACCTTTAACTATGCATAAATCACTAAAAGATTCTTTAACAACATTGATGTTGGAAGCTAATTGTTTCCATTTCCCATTTAGAGTTTTCAAAAAGCAAAGAAATCATACAAAAAGCCTAAAGCAACATAAAAAAACATTACAATGTTACTTTGTTATAATCAGTTTCTTTAAATACAGGATTTCCTCAAATGTGGTTTATTCAATTATATCACTAAAGCCAATGGCACACTCTTCTGTAAGACATTACCATTGAATACAATAATGTTGTTTGTTTTTCCTGGTGACTTGTAAAGTAAAACACTATCCAATAAATACATCAGTGTTCTTAATATTACAGTGACAGTAAATGAAGTGAGAGCCATATGTTATCCATCGTGTATAAAAGTTAAATCAAAGTTATATGAAGTATCCTTTCTATTTAGTTTCAAGAAAACTGCAAAAAAACTAAAAAGACATATACCATACATATGGCAATAATGAGCCCTAGCAAATATAGAGGCCAAAGAAGAAGGCAATTCTAGTACTCAAGGGTATGCTCTGGGAATGACTAAACAGAGTACACAACTGAAAGAAGTTTGCTGCATGTCACTAAAGAGTGGCTCCCATTGAAATGGAATGGGTGCTGAGGATAAAGTTAAAGCTCCTGGACACTACTGGGAGTTTTTGCTCCACAATTTAAAACTTTTTCATACTCCCAGCAAAGTTTGCTGAGTGTTGCACCTTATATATGTTTAAAATACAGATTTGGAAGTAGGTAAAACTCGTACGAAATAAAAAGAGACACATAAATGCCCTCACTAAAGATAAACAACCCCAAATGATTCATTGTGCATTGGCACACAGAATTACCAATCACCAATGGTGCCCCTTCAGTAACTGGACTCGCTAGGCACAGGGCGTTCTTATTCCTTTTTAATGCTTTGTGCTGGCATATCTGTGTCATCCCTCCCTTGCTCTGCACTATATATCTGTACAAGCAGTAACACTGATCTTGTGTCCTGATTGCCTGGTCTGGTTGTGCACATTTACGTGAATGCCCTCAGTGTTTTGGCCTTAGTGTCCTCGCTGATGTCACAACCAGGAAGTGCCCATTCACTTCAGGAGAAGCTCTGTGAATTTTATGGATAGGGTTGATAGAGATATCAGACTATATCTCAGGATAGGAAAAACCAGAAGCATGATATAGGGATCATTGGAATTGTTGTCAAAGGCGCTCTCCAGCTGTACTAAAACAATTTTTTGTCAAGTAACTTTACAGTTACTGTTTAAGATCTGGAGTTGCAATACAATCTCAACCATAATCCTAAATTTGTCTTGCATCCCTAGGGGCTGGAGTGGATTGACCCTACACTAGTGCCTTCATAAATGTGTTTA
The DNA here is from genome assembly GCA_019512145.1 of Engystomops pustulosus. Classification (NCBI taxonomy): domain Eukaryota; kingdom Metazoa; phylum Chordata; class Amphibia; order Anura; family Leptodactylidae; genus Engystomops; species Engystomops pustulosus. Next base: position 114,659,267 of record CM033645.1, read on the forward strand.
GTATATGTGGATATAGTCGATAAATTTGAGTACAACATATTGTGTTGCTTAATTTAACTAATACCATAAGAATATTTGCATTTTCTCTCATTTTTGCCATGCTGGGAGAAAAGATATTCTGTAATAATTATCAGAAACTAGTAACGTTTTGATCCTCATATTGTATGTAGAAGGATAAATAAAGAGAGTACAAATATTTAGAAGTTACATTTGTTAAAGTAAACTAAAGACAAGATTGTGTACGAAATGTAGAGGGAAAAACATAGTGTGTTTTACGATGTTTCTATGTTGCAGCTTGTGTGCTTGTCTACTTACATACTGTGATCCTCACAAACATAATCAGTATATGGCAGGATGATGTATTCTTGTTAACCAAAATACTATACAAGTTGGCAAAATGCCATAATTAAACTAGCTAAATTTAAAATTAGCTACTAACATATTTGTTTGGTTAGGTGAACTGTCTCCCCTTTTCTTTTTGTGTCTTCTTTTAAGGAGAATTTGTGTTATTTCAGATGGAATAAGTTGATAATAAGGGGTCTTGAATGTTGAACCACCCCAACCTAATATTGGTGTATTGGTGTCCTATCCAAGGGATATGTCACTTATATTATGAAGTTGGAAAAGCACTTTAAAACCTTAAGGACACACCCTAAAATTATATTTAGGATACAGACCTTTTTTTATTTTTGCCCTGCTCAAATTCCAAAAGACATACCGTAACTTTTTTATTTTTTATCCAACATGAGGATAAAATAACGACATAAGGGCTTGTTTTTGTGGTAAGATTTGTATTGACCATTTGTTTATGGTAAAAATATCATACTGATTCAAATTTATCAACTCATTTCTGCAGTGAAACAGAATAAAACAGTGGTTTTGCCTCGGTTTTGAATTCAAATTTTTACACAGTTTATTGTGCAGTATAATAAACATGATTAAATTATTCTGTAGGTTAGCACAATTAATGTGATACCATGCATTCACAGGTTTTCCTATGTTTTACTACTTTATAAATAAAATACTATTTTAAGGAAACTGCAATTGCGTGTGACCATGTTCTGAGAGCTATAACGTTTTATTCCTCAATCAAAAGAGGATTTTTAGGGCTTGTTTATTGCAGAAAAAGTTAATGGTTAGATTGGTACTATTATAGGGTACATTATTTAATTAGCTTTTTGGTATACCCTTCACAATACGGGTATAATAATGTATTATCTGCTTGGCCAAGTTCACTATGGAGGGGGTATTTAATTTTTTTGCACAAAATACAATCATATACAGGCAGTCACCGGGCTATGTACAAGATAGGGTCCGGAGGTTTGTTCTTAAGTTGAATTTGTATGTAAGTCGAAACTGTATATTTTAAAATTGTAGATCCAGACAAAAAATTTTTGGCCCCAGTGACAATTGTAGTTTAAACATTTTTTGCTGTAATGGGGCAAAGGATTATCCATAAAGCTTCATTACAGACAATTTACAGCTGTTTATTAATCTGGGACTATAGTAAAGCATTCAGAGAGCTTCACCTGAGGTCAGAGGGGTCTGTCTGTAACTATGGGTTGTCTGTAAGTTGGTTGTCCTTAAGTAGGGGACCGTCTGTATAGGGAAAGGGTTTTTTTGTGGGGTTTTTATTATTATTTTTTTAAAAAGCCATCACTCTGTGCACTTCTGTGCTGCAATGCATTGTACTGTACCTGTCAGTATTTTTCTGACAGTTTGCCTATAGCGTCCTATGGTGGCAACCACATAAAAAAGTTACTCCTAGCTGTGCAATGTTCTTATAGGTGATCAGTAATGAGACTATCCAAGTCACACTTTGGTTGAGATATATTATTCTGTTTTGGACAGAACTGTGTCATAATTTGGGCCCAAAGTTTTGTATCTTGCTTCACATTTATCAAAGTTTTCAGCCACTTTAACAAGTTATAAGACTAAGGGGATCATGTATCTTATCCCTGTTTGTTTCTGGCTACTTTTTGCCTGTCATTTTTCCGGGTGCTTTTCCGGCACAGGAAGAAAATTTTGGAACAGTTTTCTGGGGTCAACTAACAGGCTTTCGAGTGTGAAACACTGTACATTTTTTTTTTACTTTTAAACACTTTTGATAAATCTGCCCTGTTATCTGATGTGAGAAAGTCAGTTTAGAGAGTCTGATTACAGTTGACACAACAAAACATTTGCACTGGGAGTGCCACTTTAAGTCAGTGCTGCAAAATAATAAATTAAAGAGCAACATATATATTAAAATCCCATGAAGAGGCAGTTGTTGCCCTGGTTACTACATATGTTATTGTAACAAGGCCATGTAAGTAGCCCATAAATCAAAGGTTAACTATATAGTGCTATATAAATGAAAAAGATAGGAAATAACATGCTTATGTTTTCTGACTAATTTGACTAATGAGTAACATGAGGTCAGATTGTCAATTCATGATATGTACAATTGTGTGAATGAGTGATATAAATAATAAAATAGCCTTCATTGCAAAGTCCATTAAGTATCTACACCCATTGAACCATTTCCTCATTTTACAATTTTAATTTACACTGTTTTACAAACTTAAATGTATTTTTTTTATTTTTTGTATTCAACACAAAGAAACAACTATTATTGAAGTGTAAAGGAACTGAAATAGGTAAAAATGATCTTACCTTTACTGAATAAATTCCAGTGTATCTGGATGTAACAGGCCGTTTAGAAAAAATAGAAAATAGAGTACTTCTTTATATAAAGGCCTCAAAAAGGTTTATTGCAGATTAGTAGTAAACAAACAGCATCATGAAAACCAAGGAACACAACAAACGTTAAGTTGTGACAAAGTGTATCGTCGGATTGTTTACAAAAAAAAAATAGAACCAGTACAATAAAAAACCCTCATTCGTCTTAGTACCTGAGAGATATGAACTCACTTTCCTAAGAAACCAAAATAGCAATAGAGAAAGAATATTCAATATAAAACTTAGCTTTTAATGAAAACCAAACAATAAAAGAATGTTATCACAAACTAATTAATGTGACCTTAGAGGTAGTATTATTCCCTCTACCTTGAATCCATACCATTGTGTTTTCCTTTTAGATTTCCTTTAAGTAAAAAAACACATACAGTACACATAAATTATGAATAAATATTTATAAATACTCTAGACTATGAAAAAATTGCCAAATTCACCCGTTTGCCCAAAACTATACATATTAAATATCAATGGGTGTCACATTGTGCCAATTACAAATATAAATGTTAATTTTAAGTAATTTTTTTGCTTTTTCTACTTTTTGCAACTTTCACCCCAATCTCTAAAAATTAGGAAACGTTGAAGGGGTGTGAATATTTTTGCAACCAATTGCATAACAGGATGGTAAGTATTAACTATAGTTAAATGGAGTTAAAAAAAAGCTTAAAGTTTTTGACTTTCTTTCAGTATAATGGGATTTTCATCCCTCTGCTAAAATGAATTAAATGTGTTACACTGCAGTTAAGAGTTGAGTGTCCTTGAGCTGGCAATTATGTAATGAAGCCAGCTGTATTGTGTGCTGTACAAATAGTGATTCACTGCCGGTTGTAGGCCACAGGCACATTGGTATTCTTTTATAGGCATAATTTGTTGCTGTAAATCCCTATGTGTTGATGGTATAGGACAATTCCGTGTAACTACCACTATAGCCCAGACTAGTACACATACAATAAAGATGAGTGTATAATGTGCAGAATTACTGAATATGCTTCTTCCACCACTATCCTCTTCTTTTAGCATGCACATCTGTCAGAAAGACAACATTGCAGGTAAACTTTTGCACTCTGGCTGGCTCTTAGTGGTAATTTTCATGTATTTACCACTTCTGCTGCGTCAGATGTTACTGTGTCTGATGTTGGATGATAAATCTGGCATAGTTAAGGAGTGTTGTGTGATACTTTGCAACATCTATAAGTTGATCTAGGTGTCTGCACATTTTTTTGCCCTACTGACTTAATTTTTTGATGTATTGACTTAATTGTTTTTATTATTTATTAAGACTGGCATTTTGAATGGATCTGCTAAGAGGCTTCAAACTCTCAGTTAATGGGAAAGGGATGCCGAGAGGTTGGACCTCTTTAGACCATGTCTGACGTGGCATAAATTTCAGCTATGGTCTCCACCATTTTTCTGGAAGAGGCTATAGTGAAAACAATAGGCTGGGACAGAAAACCTTAAAAAGTGATGGCGATGGGGCTTAATACAGGAGGTCCCCTACTTAAGAACACTCGACTTACATACGACCCCTAGTTACAAACGGACCTCTGGATATTGGTAATTTATTGTGCTTTAGTCCTAGGCTACAATAAACAGCTATAACAGTTATCACAGGTGTCTGTAATTAAGCTTTAGTGTTAATCCTGATTCTTATGACACCCCAACATTTTTAAAATCCAGTTGTCACTGAGACCAAAAAAGTTCGAGCTGGAGCTACAATGATAAAATATACAGTTCCGACTTACATACAAATTCAACTTCAGAACAAACCTACAGACCCTATCTTGTATATAACCCGGGGACTGCCTGTACATGCATTCCCCACCAAACAACTCGCTAAGAAAGCATAATATAAGACCTGCACCTGAGTGAAGTTGCCCCTCCCCCCCACCTTGTTCAAATAAAACAAAATTGGTGTCAAACGTTTGTGCTACGTTTGTGCAGCAGAAATTTTCGTTTGTGCCGCTATCGTTTTTAAGATTTTAATGAAAGTTTCCAGAGGTCATCAGAGGTCAACCAGCCCCCCCACGTTGCCCAAATCAAACAAAACTGGGACCGAACAGTTCTGCTACGTATGTGCTGGTTTGTGCTGCTCAAATTTTTGTTCGTGCTACTATTGTTTTGAATATATTCATACTTTTTTTGCAGAGGTCATCAGAGTTCATTTCTTCCAAAGTACAATGTGTTTGCTAGCTCCCCCTGGTGATCAAACCAGGAAAGTGTCACTAGGTTTGTTTTTTACCAGTTCATCCTAAACACCTCAAACACCTGAACATACCTTAAAAATTATAGCGGCACAAACAAAAATTTTTGCTGCACAAACCAGCACAAACGTAGCACCAACGTTTGACACCAGTTTTGTTTGAATCGGTTAATGTGGGGGGGCTGCTTGAACTTTTGAACTTTAATTTTTTGTTCATATATTCAAAACAAAAGCAGCACAAACAAAAATTTGCACAGCACAAACCAGCAAACGTAGCAGAATTGTTCGGCACCAGTTTTGTTTGACCTCTGATGACCTCTGAAGACCTGCTCTCCGTCCCTTGAGTTTATTTCTAGATGAGTCAAGTTGGGAGTACAACATCCAGTACCCAGACAGATGAGCTGTCTTAGCTCATAAAATGCTGTAGGAAGCAAACACAACATTTCTCAGTGAAGGTTACTGCAGATCAGCATCTAATCATATGAATTGGAGCTAAGCTGCAGTGACTTAGTTCATCGACCACACAGAGAAATTAACTGTCTGCTTCTTTTTCCATTTTCTTTGTATCAGCTGCTAAGATGAGGGCTGTTGGGGTGCCAGGTGTTATACCCCAACCAATCAGATATTAAGGACATATTCTATTTATCTTTAGTTCAGAAAACGTGTTTGAGTTGACTGCATTTAAACTACAGAAGCAAAAGGGACAATGTTGACATGAATGTAACCATAGCAGCAGGTAAAAATCATTTCTGTATCAGTTTGCATCATATAGAAATGAAAGGAAATCTACTATCAACATCAATGACACTTACCCATAGATCAAGGCACTGTGTCTGTGGTGATCTTCTTATAATTATTATCCATGGCCTCCTTCCTTCTAAATTAAAACTTTTATAATTATGCTAATGGGTCTAAAGGGCTCGGTGGGTGTTACCAGAGCCCCTTGGTGCTGCATCTACACAGGCTGTTTCACTGTGTAGGATGCTACTCACCCTCCCACACTGCTTCCTCAGCACTTCTCAACTTACTGCTGTGATATCAGCAGCAGTGAGCACACAGTGGGAGAGGCGGAGTGCTCCTTCAGTGTGTAACAGCCTTTGCAGCTACAATATTCTCCGGTAAGCATAATGTTAAAGGTTTATTTAAGGAAGAAAGGAGGCCATGGGTAACAAATATAAGAAGATTACCACAGTCACGGTGCCTGTATCTATTAGTAAGTGTCCCTGGGTTATCCATGCTTGATTTTGATTTAATTTAAAATAATCATTCAAATATGTTTTTTTTATTGCAAAAAAGTGCAAGAAACAATTTTCCCAGGATGGGATAAGGAAAACCATGCCTCTTTTAGCTACCTTGTAAGGCAGCTCCCTTGACATCAAGCATGACCTACAAGAGGCCTTATGACATGATGCAGGATTAAAACCAAACCAGTATATGTATTCCAGAAGGAACAGACTCCCAACTGTAGACAGTACTGTTTCGACCTGATTGGTTCGCCTCAGTACAGCGTAGGGAACTGGTTTGGCTGGGTGAGAGGCTTGTTCTTCTGGGATAGATATACTGGTTTGGTTTTAATCCCACATCATGTCATAAGGCCTCTTGTAGGTCATGCTCGATGTCAAGGGAGCTGCCTTACAAAGTAGCTAAAAGAGGCGTGGCTTTCCTTTTCCTTTTCTCCCCCTAGTGGAGCATCCATGGCTATAAGACTCCACATGCCTACATGGTGGCCTTAATTGGCAGTCTTCGTAAGGAGAAATCTTACTTCCCAACCCAAGAAATTGTCCAAAAGAGGCCTTTATCACTGAACCTGTGGATAAATTGACACACTGAGATTATAAACTAATACATGTCATCTTGTAACTACAGTTTGTAAGGGGTTTGAATACCAGATCCAACATTACATGGATAAATGTAATTTTCTTATAATAGAAATATTTCTGCCTTTAACACCAAGATTAAGATGACAAGAAATAGTTTCTATGAGCAGTTATACATGCATGTACATATTCTATATGCTTCTTATATAACTAAGATTGCGTGTCAGGAAGAGATAAGAAACCACCACCTCCCAGCTGGAGTGATATACAATATATCTACTGCAAGTTATCAATAAATGTTATTTAAATGAACCTATTTATGTGCACACTATTTCCTCTTTCCTTGCCTGCCCTCTATATTATAGTTTTTAAATACCTTTTAACATTAGGGGTTGTCCAAGACTCACTTTTGTGGAAAATACGTTTTTTTATGCTTTTGTTTATTTTTATGAACACATAAATCATCAAAATAAATGAGTCTTTTTTAAAGATAACCTTGCAGGTTCTTTGTGACTATGTCAGCAGCATGCCCATTTGATGAAAGTAGAAAATACCTCTCTCAGGCAGGTATAGGACATGCTCTGTGACTAGGAATGTCAGCTCACAAACAGGCCTGGCCAAACCCCATCTTTGGCTTAGCCCATAGAAATAAATTTGTCTATGTGCTATACATTGATCAATAAATTTAAAAAGTATATATGGCTGAGGGGGCTACAGAAACAATACAATACTCACCTCCTCCGACATTCCAGTCCACCAGGAGTGTAGTCTTGACCAGAGTCACACAACTGCTATTGCCCAAAACTCCTGCTGTACAAGGCTCATGGCTGTGGTCACCTCTGTATACCAACAAACACTTGACAGTGACGGTCAGGGCCACGGGTAAATAACAGCACTGGAGAAGCTGAGTATAAGTGTTTTTATAGCTTCCCCAGCCATTTTCAAAATTTTGTACGGTGGCATTATCAAGAAAATCAACAATGCAGTGAGATGGTAATTTGGTTCTTTAAAATCATAAATGCCGATAATCAGTTACTCCCTGCTTCAGACCCCCTCCCTCCCCCACTGTAAAAATGCAGATAATGAACTGGAATGCAGGAGAGCCGGCTAGTGATGTCTGAACATGCTGGATTGTCAATTACAGTAAATAAGTGATGTTTTTATGATTGTGTGATTATTAACCCCTTCATAAGTCAGGACGTAATAGTACTGCACCTGTGGTGGTGACTCGCCCTTCACAAGCGAAGCTCCTGTAACATGTACAATCAGACCAGCACATTGAACGCAAAACTGAATGTTGAAATAGGTGACTTTTTATCAGATCCCTTAAAAAAAATTTCTAAAAGTTGTGGACCAAAATGAAACAAATTAAAAGAACAACTCTTCTCTCAGAAAATAAGCCCTCAACCAGAAAAATACTGAACTCAGTGGCCTAAAGTCTGGGGTTCCCTTCTACTAGTACATCAAAATATTACCTGCACATTTGTAATTTATCAGATTCATGAATTATGGTGCATGTTATGCACGAATCTGGAGCTCTTTACACTTCTCTGACAGAGTGCACCAACTTTTTTTGGTAGACCTTTAACAAGGGGAATGCAACACACTTCTGTTGGACTTTGCATGTTAAATGTGGCGCACAGTCCGACTGTGCACCGAAACACCCATTTCATTGACGAAATTTGTGTGAAATATAGTGCAGCCTTGACACCAAAGGGTCGCATGCGACAATTATGTGGCAGAGACACATATTAAATACATGTGCAAGCAGTTTACACCTGAAAGAACATGCAAAGTCCGACAGAAAACTGACACAAGAACACATTGCAAAATACATCCCAAAACACATTATTAATGAAGTGTCTGTGAAGCGTCTGTGAGCAGAACTGTTCTAATTGCCTGTTGGAACCAATCAGAGCTCAGCTTTCATTTTCCCACAGCTGTTTATAAAATTAATGCAGAGCTCTGATTGGTTGTCAAGGACAACTAGAACAGTTGTGCTCACTGACAAATAAATCTCACCCATAGTGTGAATGCAGCCTATGGCCATGAAGTTTGATATGTGTTTTGAAATGCATTTCAAGCTCCTACTGAATATGTATGTATTTGTACCTAAAGACTTGCATCTAGCAAGTAGCAACATGTGTTTTTCCATTTTAAAAAGAAACTACCTACCGAAAGAAAGTATTTAGGTCTAAACACATAGGGGGACAGATTCTCCAGATGTGCTTGAAATGCACTTCAAAATGCAATTTAGGTGCACTTGCATGCCTGGACTGGCCCATCTGCCCGTTTATAAGCCAAATATGGGGTTTTCAACTTTGCTTATACATGAGTAAATATGGTACAATACAAACAAGGTATGGCCATATTCATAATGACCCATAGAATAAAGATAAAGATAATATAAAAGTTTTTCTTTTCCTATACCCAGAAAGAGTTTATAAAATATGATCAATAAGATAGATGTAGATGCTTCTAAATGAATTATCTGTAAAATGTATCTCATCCCCCAAAAAATAAACCCTCAATGTCCACAATATGGAAAAATATGTGCCCACACAGGTTACTGCCCCATATGGAGTATCAGCATACTCAGAAGATATTGGGTATCAAATGTTATGGTGCATTTTGGCATTTTATTCTTTGAATGTATATTTAAAAAAAAATACATTCTTTCATCCCCAAAAATGACAATTTTAAATTTCACCTCCATTTTGTTTTAAACTCTGTAAAACACTTAAGGGTTAACAGACTTCTTAAAAGTATTAAGGGGTTTCGTTTATATAATTGGATACCATAATTAACAAGGTTTTACTATTATTTAGGTCACTCAAAGTCACTTGAAAGCTAAACTGGTCCCCCAAAATGTGAGTTTTGTTAATTTTCTTGAAAACATGAAAAAAAAAAAAAAAATCGCACTAAAGTTCTAAGCTTCCTAACAATCTACAAAAATGAGATGACGCTTAAAAACTATGCCAACATAAAGAAGGCATCCAGAAAATGTAAGTTATCAAGTTATTTTGGTGGTATAACAATCTGTCTGAAAAGCAGTAAAATTTACAATTTTAAAAATAAAGAATTTTTCTGAAATTTCAGTTTTTTATTAAAAAACTGAAGGCATATCAACCAAATTTTTCAACTAAAATGAAGTACAATGTGTCTCAAGAAAACAAAATCACCTGGTTATGTTAAAGAGTTCCAGTATTATAACCCCATGCCGTGATGCATGTCAGGTTTCAAAAAATAGGCTGTGTCAGAAAGATGCAAAGTCATTAAGGGGTTAATATAAGAATAACTTAGAGCAGGGCTATCAAACACATTTTCACAGGGGGCCGCATGAACCCTGTGGTTGCCTCAAAGGGGTCGAGCTACGGTACTTATTTTTATACAGGATAACCATTATAATCGTTAAATTGAGGGCAACCACAAGGCTGAACAAATTGTTTAATAACCTGAGACCTAAGGTTGTATGTATGTGTAACTTTCAATTCTGTGTGCCATTTTGTCACTGAAGTCAAATGGGTATGCTCATGGTATAAAATGCAGCCTGCAGACAGGTGTAGAATAGGATGTTTTCTGTCATTAAGGCTACTTGTACATGTAGGTTTCCAGTTCTTGTGCTACAAACAATAGATCCTTTTTAATCTGTGCTGCAATAACTGACTGTGTGTCATCAGTGTTTCACCTACTGATCTCTAGACACTTTTTACATGCAGGAAAGCTGTTAACCCTTAGTGCTCAGACAGCACACATTCTACACATCATTTAACCGTTTCACTGTTGGTTTCTACCATTTATAACATGCTCAGTGATCCTCCATATGATGAAAGATCCCAGGCTTTTCTCAATATAGTCCTGTATGTACACACTGTGCAGAGCTCAGTGGATTTACTTGTAGGGCTCTAACTGGATTTACTGCTTAGTTTCTCAATGAAAAAATGCAAAAATCATGGGTACTGTGAGAATTCTTGGTAAAGACAAGAAGAGGTTAGATTCCATGCTGTTGGTGTCCATTAGGTTTAAAAACATCCATCGCTTCTATTTTTTTCTTCTGCTCCTGTAACAGAGCAGAAAAATGAAAGTCTCCAATAGCTGAAAACAAATATTATGTTGTACAGTAATGAAAAGAGAATATAAAAAGGTAAAATAGACCCAAAACGGCAGTGTTCCGTATTTTCCGGGCCATTAGGCGCACCGGGGAATATAGGCGCATCAGTCCGATGACGCCTTATATATGTTAAAATTCCATATATAGGCGCCACATCGAGACTATTAAGGAGCAGGGTACGGGGGCGTGGCGGAGGTCCGGGCGGAGCGGAGACCCGACAGGACGAGGACGCGACGCCGAGAAGACGAGACGCGGAGAGCGGGGGAAGGTGAGCGGGGAGGAGGTGAGGTGAGGAAGGGCATCATACTTACAAGGTCCCCGCTACCAGAGGACAGCAGATCTCCAGCGGGAATGAGACCGACGCGGCGAAGTTTGTGCGCGTGGGTATGCAGTTCCGCTGGAGCATCGCTTCTCCGTGGGCCGGGGAACCTATGCTTACGTAGGGTCGTGCCCAGTGCCATATAGGGCGCACCGGGACTATAAGGCCACGTTGGATTTCCAAGGAAAAGTCCAAGGGCTTATATTGCATCCCTTATAGTCTGAAAATAACAGTGTGTTTTGTTATAATGACATGCCTGGGGAGCGTTTTATCCTTGATGAGTTTGATTAAGGACTATAGCATATGCTATCAGTGTTAACATGCAAGATAGGGAGCAAAGGGTCGTCTTCCCACAAGACAAGTACACACTTCAAATCCCCTAGTGCAGTTAACACAATAAAAGATAATGAACCCTACTTTTACACGTTTTAAGTTTAATGCTGTTTAGCTCCCTTGGCTGCCCAGGTGTATATTCCAGGGGTGTGAGCGGGGGGGACTCTATGTGCAGACAATTTATGATCCATACGAGTTTTGTGGGGGTGCCAGTGTGGTAGATTATCAGGGTACTGGTCTTGTTGTTGTAATACACTTTCATTTGGTTTAGAATTGTATGAAAACACACTGCAACACATAGAAGAGAGAGGAGACAGATGGGAGTAATGACATCATGAGATGCCTATACACACTGTCAGCCCTGCTTACATCTAAGGTTTTCACAGATATGTGCCTGCCTCCCTTCCCCTGCTGGATCACTGGTCTCTTGTAGTTGTAGTTTCTCTCTGCTCACAATGTCCTGGCAGGAAGGAGTGTTGTGGAACAGGGGAGCGGGGCTGCGGGGCTGGCAGGCAAAGACCGCAGAAAAGACACTGAAACTCAGCAAGCAAAACAAACCAGATGGAGACCCGAATAACCCCTAAGGACGGAGGGTTTTTTTGCCGGCCTCATTCTCGCTCTCCAACTTCAAAAATCCATAACTTTTTCATTTTTACGTGTACAGACCTGGTGAGGGCTTTATTTTGTGCGTAACAAATTTTACTTCCCGTATAATGTTATTATTTTAACCATTGCCGTTTGTACTGCGAAGCTGAAAAAAAATTCCAAATGTGGAAAAATTGAAAAAAACGCACGTGCGTCACGTTCTTGTGGGCTCGTTTTTCGACTTTCACTCTCGCTCCAAAACAACTCCTTTATTTTTCGGTTCGGTGCGATCCTTGTGATACCAATTTTATATAGTTGTTTATTTATTGTGTTTTAATACTTTTCAAAAATTAAACGAATGTGTACAAAAAAGAAAAAATTTTTTTTGCCATCCTTATGACGCTAAACTTTTTCATACTTTGGCGCACGGAAGATGTGTGAGGGGTCATTTTGCTAATAGGAGACCGTGTTTCATTGCTCGGCTACATTTTGAGGTTCTGTGTCACATTTTGATACATTTTTTTTCATTTTTTAGTTATGTACAAAGGTGTAAAAGTCGCATTTCGACATTTTTGAGGCCATTTCCCGCCTCGGAGGCCCCGCCGGCCGTACCGTTTTTATATTTTGATAGAATCGGGCATTTTTGGGACGCGCGCAATCCCTAATATGTCTGTGATTTGTATGTTTGTTAGGTTTTAATTCCGTTCTAGGGAAAGGGGGTGATTTGAACTGTTAATATTATTATTAGTTTTTTATTTTTTAAACTTTTTTTTTTCTTTTTTTGTTCACTTTTTTAGACCATCTAGGGAACTAACCTAGATGAGTAGATCGCTCCTACCACTATACGCAATCACTACAGTAATTGCAATATATGGCTTTGCAGGTTCATACATGACAACCCCGCAGCCCCATTGGCTCATGTAAGAACCTGCATAACCATGTAGCCTCGTGTCAAAAGAAGACCCGAGGCTACCATGGAATACCGATCCGCCCGCCCCCCATGACGTTCGGGGTGCGTGGACGATCGAAAAAAGATGGCGGACGCCCACGCGCGCCGCTTTTAAACGGCCGCCCTGCGATTCTTTGCGGGCGGCGTTGGTTTTAGAGGGTTAATAGCCGCGATTCGTGCAAGACGACGGCGTGGTTATTCGGTGGGGTTTGTGCAAAATGCAAAAAACCCCCACCTCGTGTCATGAAAGAGGACGCAGCCAGTGAGACCTCTTCATACTACTCCTTAGACCTCTCGCGTAGAGCTACGGCGCAGAGCGTAAGGGGTAACGTCAGAAGTAAAGGGTGTGTCTTGGGGCACAGAAAATTATTTACAGCAGGATGATAGGACAGGTGGATGTATACTGTGGAACTGCTGTTATTTTGTTGATACAGTGAATCAGCATTGCTATCATTGCCTCCCCTCCTACTAAAATTATACTTAAAGGAAACCTGCCATGAGGAATCAGGAGTAGATCTGATGGTAGACTCCTTATGCCTGCCTCGCCCTATTCTGTAATTTACTAATTCTGGAACCTAACCTAATTATTAAAAAAACTTAATTTTAGGAATATGTAAATTAACTGCAGAGGGCTAGTGGGGTGTTACTAGTCGGGCAGGCACTGGAGCTAAGGCTGCTCCACGCTTAGTAAACTTTGCACTTAATTATATTTAACTAAATAAAGTTTTTTTAAACAAGTTAGGTTGGTTTCAGGGATTATAAATTACAGATTAGCGGCACGGCAGGAGGAGGCATCTATCATCAGGACTACTTTCTGATTCCTCAAGGTTAGGTTTCCTTTAACTGAAAAATGCAGAATATCGAAGAGATGTGGAAAGCATTGGTAGGGTGGATAATGGCCCACTAGTATTCTTTGAGATATTTAAAACAATAGAGTGTGGAGATGGAATCATTGATGTTTCATCACAGTGAGTTAGGGGACCAATGTGTCCCATTTATGACTTACATTTTGAATGGACAAATGCCTAGTTTACCATTTGCAGCTAGTTTAATGGTAGGAGACAGCATGGGGTGGCAGTCTTAGTTTGGTGAAATGATGTGGTGCATTGCTGTTATGTTAAGTATATTATTGCTTTTGATAGTTCTGGCCAAGATGGAATTATTTCATGAGTACATTTTTTGGTCTCGAAAAATCCAGTTCTTTCCTAGACAATAATTTGTTTATGTTTTCTCATGATACAAAAAGTGCAGAGTTCCTGTGTATTTAGAAATGGCTGATGGACTAGTGTCATATATCTGATTTTATTTGTAATACTTCTGACCCCCACTGTACAATTTCTCTGTCTGAAACTAATCGTTTTATTTGTGTTTACTTTGTACTAGGTCTTATCCGTTTACTTATAGGACAAGCCACAAACGTATTCTTTGCTTTATTACACATAGCTGCACATCCCTTTTTTTCTTGAACATCCTGTCTGATTTGGTCTATTACTATAGTCCTGGACCTCCATAGCAGAAAAGTCTCTTTTTGTAACTTGTTTGGCCAACAGTCAGTTAATTACCAATGTAGCTTTGTTTTATTTTGAATAAACTTGTATGGTAATGCAAAATGTTTCCATGAGAATTCTATTATGTGGAGAAGAAAGCTCTCACTAGTATTGACTTGTAGATGTTTGGCAACTCTCTCTATTATGAACAGAGGGATTATAGGAGTTGGGCTTTGCCAAGGCCAACAACGACCCACCAATTTTATACTGAAAAGAACAGTCACTCATGAAATACCATTACATCTGTTTGTTTGCTCTCAATACACCATGTACCTTTGAGCTGGTCCTGCAAAAGTTCCTGAAAAAATGGAGATTGAAAAGCTGGCCAGGGGGAATGCATCATCATTCCCAAGAAGCTTGATTCTACCGTAGTTCCCATACAAAGGAAAAACTCCAGGACTTGAAGGACAATAATATCCCCCCCCCCATGCAGCCCGGGGCCTGTGGCATCTAAATTTTGCCCCTGTATCAAAAGCCAGACTGTCACGAGGAATGTGGACACAGGCTAAAGATAAAGTGGCTTTCTCTCACATATTACTAACCCAATGACATATTTATATGCATAGATTTATTAAATTTAGACCTTTACTTATATAGTATGTATGATATCATAAAAAGAACAGAGGAAAATAGCCGGTAAATTGATAGTGGTAGTGTTAGATGCATAGACTGCAGCACCAGCTCAGGGTGAGATGGTTGCCGATCTTACTTTCATTAGTGTCATAAACCGCGGTATCGCAGTTTTTTTAACGTTTGTATTCTTTACAGCCAAAGGGTTCGGAACACAAGCACGGGATGAGCCGTGAACGTTACGGCTCTCCTTCACTTCCATATAGGCGTGCCACGGCCGGGCGGCAGTGCGCCAAAGCTTCTTCGGCTTGTAGAGAATAAAAAAGTATTTTAAACCGATACAGCAGTTAGGGGACACTTAATGAAGTAAGCAACCAGCTCACCCCTGATCTGGTGCTCGGTAATGCAATCTTACACCTACACTTCAAGTGGTAGGTTTCCTTTAGGGTGGAGGTTATACATGTGGCTTTTGCCAATAGCTCTTCTTAAAAGTATCAAGAAAATAAGAATCTTGGTTTCACTTTGTAGTTACCACAGTTAACCTGCAGTTCATATTACACATATAATATAGTATATTGTAGATATTATAAATAATAAGCATGACCCATGCCTGAATACAAATCTCTATTTCTTAAGCAAAGTCCCAATGATTAAAAAATTGTAGAGATTTGTAAATACTACCGTACTGATACTTAAAGTCCTTTTCCTAGTTGTAAATCTTCAAAAATCATGAATAGATTATCGGTTGAACCAGAATTATTTGCATGAATTTAATGTGTTATTGAAACTGTAGAGCTCACCAACCATAAAAAAAATTGTCATTGTGATTTCTACCTTAACTAACAAGAAACAGCTTTCATAGAATCCTGCCATCTTTGGCTTGTTCGGACATGAGGGTTAATAAAAAGGGAAATGATGAGTTACGAATGTAGGAGGGCAGACAAAAATATTTTAAATACACAATTAAAAAAGCCATGCAAAAAGCTGCAATTGCGTGACTCTTTGTTTTAAAGTTTATTTAGGGGAAAAAAAACCTTGGGGCATCATTTGTAATGCAGAAGAAAGGAAGATAAATTCCAGTGTGGTCACATGTTGTATTATCATAATAGCAAATTAAGTAATGGCAATGAAAAACTTTCCATCACTGAAAAACACGATCTCATATAGCCTTATTCAAAGCACAAAATGGGGATTCCATGAGTTCACTATCAACGTAATTGAAAGGTGGATAGAGGTTTTTGTAAACATAAGGCAGTCTGCTTAATTATGTCCAAGCAATCCTTAGATGTCCCTAGTCAATAATGCCTGTGAAACAATATTATTCTGCACAGTTTTGTTTTTGTTTTGTTTTTAGCCAAAGCCAAAAACAAGACAGATCGAGTTTGTACCACTGTTTTGTTATTTAAAAAGGCATTACACATAGTGTAGTTGGTATTAATCAGTGGTTTTCATGGCTTTTGGTTGTAAAAAACAACCTCAAAAAAATCATTACGTTTTCATACTAAAAGTCACCAAGGGCTATTCTGCAGTTCATTTTCTGGCGTGTAAATAGAACTGATGCAAGTGTAATGCCGTGCAAAGCCAGATCATTATTTGCCTTTTTTTTTAAGTTAAGTGTACATTACAAAGGTCCCAGTCACTGCAGTCCCTGCTGCAATCCACTTTCTGCTACTGTACATTACAGCAGTGCTATATACTACAAACTGTTCATATCATGTAAACCCAGCCCTAAAGGATAGTGCATATTACTAGATCAGTGGTGGCGAACCCCATGGCCACGGGTGCCAGAGGCGGAACTAGAGCCTCTCGGTGGGACCAGGCCCGCACCAGAGATGACTCCCAGGTATCTTCCTGAGTTCCCAGGACAGCCCAGGACTGCTGTGCACAGAGCTATTTTAAAGTGACAGCTGTACCTGGGACTACTGCAGGAAGTGGGAAAGTGGGAAGGGCGGGAACAGATCTGGATTATCATTGTAGCTCCTGTCCGGCCCTGACAATTCTTCATGTTAGGGGATCTGGAACGGAAACTACAATGATCACAAATGTCTGCTATTTTATTGCTACTGGTGTCCTCAGGGTGCTGATATGAATGAAAGCTGTGACAGAGAAGGGAGTATAAATCACTAATTAAAATTTCTGAGGTGGGCCCTTTGGATAAAATAAGTGTTTGGTTGTAGTTTGGGCACTCGGTTCTCAAAAGGTTCGCCTCACTGTAATAGATTGCTTTGTTGCCTTGGGAGTAGTTTAAATACCTATCAGTAAAGGTGTATAATTTAGCTTATACAGTGTATCCAATTTAGGCAGAACCATTTTTATCAGACATATATTATATTACACAATACTGGGAAAGAAAATGGTGAGAGTACGGTGTAGACTTCTATTGAGGGTTGCCTTTTTGGCCCCAGGGATTTAATTAAAGGTGCTACACCCCTATTCAAAATCAATACTAAATCACTAACTATTTATGAATTTTAGTACTGGTTTATTCCAGGTATAGGAGATGCACCTTATGGTACTTTATCACTAGAACGAGAATAAGAGGAATTACTGTAAACAATGATCAATGATCGGGATCCAATGGATTATTTACAAGAAGGCTCTGTGTTCTACTACATTAGTATATGGAAAGGAATGAGAGGCACATTTTAGATCAGGGGAGTCTGTGTCACTGGTTATAATGTAACAAAATAATTGACTTGAACAGAGTTTGGGTGAATGAAAAGGTTATACAATAATCTCGCATGCTGTCCTGCTCTAGGGCAAAGTATTTTATGCTTACTTCAAGATGGATATAAATCGTGTTAATGTTCTGGTGCTGCATGTGGAAAGAAGGTACTATGAGCAACTATTATCATACAGCTGGACTTGATCTCGTTATATAAGGAGCTTATTAAATGGGTAACACACGACCTTCATGCACCTGCATGTCCATCACAGGGCCCCATGCACAGATTTCTATCCGAGTGGGAAATACATAAAAGCTTTTACAGCACGATTCAAGCATATATCTAGAAACCATGAGGCAGTTGATACAGGAAGATATTGGAATACATTGTATATACTTTTCATTACGCAAACAATATAATTATTACCGGAAAGTGGAAATTACCTTAAGTGTAGAGGACTATCAGGTATAGATGGATCAAGCGTCGACTGTGGACATGATGAAAATTATTCGCCGTGTAATAGCATATTGGGGCAACTGCAAACATTTTTCCACAAGGCCTCTCATCA
Source organism: Engystomops pustulosus (assembly GCA_019512145.1). Classification (NCBI taxonomy): domain Eukaryota; kingdom Metazoa; phylum Chordata; class Amphibia; order Anura; family Leptodactylidae; genus Engystomops; species Engystomops pustulosus. Next base: position 114,677,668 of record CM033645.1, read on the forward strand.
TTTCAATGGCTCAAAGGAATTGAACGAAATAAACATCCCATCAAGAGTTATGTTTTTATAATACTGAGACAATGTACCTAAAGCGTAGGGGCCGGTCGCCAGGCTAGGCAATACCGGGCCTACAGGTGCACATCAGGGGGCACTAAGGCTCTGTGGTAGCATAAGGAATCCATGGGTGGGTGGGCTGTATCTAATGATTCCATAGGGGGTGAGGCAGGGGGGCTTATATAAAATAACATGAGGGGCTCTTTAGATACATAACATGAGGGTTTCGTGTATACTAAAATAACAATGAGAGGGCTGTTTTGATATGATATTTATTGCCAGAGTCAAGTGAGACTTCCCTACAAATGGGCCTACTCGGAGCTTGAAACGTAAAGTAATTGACGGACACTGCCTATGACATTATAGTCAGATGCATACGGGAGGGATAGTATTAGACCCCTTTACAATTTTTCATTGGTCAACCAATTGGTAAGATCAAAAAAGGCTTTTCTTTGATCATTAAGTATACTCTACCACCCACTCTTGAGAAGACAAAAAAAGCTCTGAAAATGTGGCATATTTTATGCTATTAAGCAAGGAAAACTGAAATATCACATGGTCATAAGTACGAGTAGAAGCATCTTTTGACAACAGTACAGGCCATGAGTCTTATTGGGAATGATGCTTGCAGAACCTGGATTTAAGGGATCCTATGACATTCTTTCCTGTCACATTCTCTCCAGTGGCATCTGACTCACAGTTGGATGAGATTTGAGTTGTGGACAGCGGATTCCAAGTCTCTCCAGATGGTATTTAATTGGGGGTTTAGAGGTCAGGGACTCTGCCCGGGCCAGTCTAGAAATGTGGTTCAAGACCGGTGTCCACAAGCCTCTGGGGAAGAAGGTTTTTTTATCCATCAGGTATTTTGGTGCGTCGTATTCATCTTATCTATTCGCAAGGACACTGGTTCAACCAATGGTCATGTTCCCTGCTCATAGGATGATGCGCCACCACCATTTTCATCACTGCTGGGATTGTATTTTGTGATGAAAAAATGCCTTGGTTTGTCACACCTTACCCTTGATTAAACACAACAAAAATGTTTTATCTCAGCATACCAGAGAATTTTATTTCTCATAGTTGGGAGTCCTTGAGTGTATTTTATGCAAAAAATCTATGCAGGCTTTCATATGTCTTTGCTGAGGAGTGGCTTTGTCACTTTGACACAAAGCCTCAACTAGTGTGAAGGCTAAAAGTGATTAGTAGACTTTGTGGAACTTCCTCATTCCCTTACTGATTCTCTAGACTCCTCCACAGCGATCTTGGGGTTCTTAGTACCCTCTCTACACCAAAGTTCTGCCTCCCAGATTGCTTAGTTTGGCCTACTTTCTTCAGTGAAACTGTGAATGGCTCATTAAATAAGTTATGGTTTCCTTCCAAGTCACGGAAGAGTTGTGGTTTTCCTAAACGCTTCGCAATAAGGATTAGGGACGGCCACTGTGCCTCTTAGGAACCTTGAGTGCTGCATTAAATCTTTGTGTAAACTTGCGCACATTCTGTGACATTGCCTACAATTCTAATCTCTGGTTCTTTAGACTCTCATGGATTCCAATGTGCTCTGACATTGCCACAGTGCGCTGGAAGTGGAAGGAATCTCATAAGTAATGTATGGGCCTTCCTACTCCTAGTCCAATCGTTTAATCAGTTAATTAAAACAAAATGGATTCCCGGGAAGCACTAGAACCAGCTCATAGAGGATCAGATTCGGTTAATGGAGAGCATGTGAGTTAAAATGTGAGTGTTGCACAAACAAAAAGGTCTGATACTCTATAACCATGTGATATTCAGTTTTTCTGGTGTTGGTATAAATTAGCCCAAAAATCTACATTCTACTATGCAGGATAGAGGTGCGGGTTACATTAATTGTAAGGTACCCTAGGAGAAGGCGGCCGCGGTAGCGGCACATGGAACAAGGGTAGTGAGACAGACAAAGGGGGCACACTGGAGGACACACGTGGAGATCACCATCGCACCAAGGTAATGAAACAAAAAAACTAAGAGTTATAATTTTTGATGTTACCATTGCCTGCAATGACACAAGAGAGAGTGAACACATTTAAAAAGGGATCTTAATACTTTTTGCTACTCACGCGATTCGATTAAAGTCCTTCACTTCTTTTATGTTTTATGTAGAAGGAGCAGTCAGGAGGGGCTGTTTTCCAATAACAAATTGAATCCATTGCGTCAGTAGTACAATATGCAATGGAATGTACTGGAAAGTGAAAGTAAAAAAAAAATGTACAAATGGCAGTATAATTGCCACGAAAACAAACTGTTTTGGGTAGCCCCGTTTTCTGTGGGGGCGGTAGTAATCAAGTGGATGCCAGAATTGATAGGTTTTTTATTGTGTTTTAATAAATTGCAAAAAAATAAAAAAAAAACCTGTGTGTAAAAAAAAAAAATTTTCTAATAACCATTTTTATAGATAAGGACTTTTGGGGAGCGTGGGCATTATCTAACATGTTTACATTTTTTTTTCTTTATATCAGTTTAGGGAAAGGGGTAAATTTGGTACTGCTTTTAATGGGGGGAGGGGGGGGTGGATAAACTTCATCCAAGGCCATTTTAAATATCAGCAACACCACCGAAGTGGGCCAAGCACTGATCAGCGAATGTCTTTTGTTGACAAAGGCTTGCGAGATCACATTAACGGTTAAGATCATTTTATTAACCAGTGTATTGTAACACTACATTGGATAGATGCATGCAATACAGTCTATCAGGGATATTTATCGAACAGTTGATGTACAGTATTGGTGAGTTAAAAAGAAACCCCTAAATAACAAACACAATTTCTTGAAACCCCGAGGTATAATAGTCTAGAGTATTTTTAAAATTAATTTGATCACAACTTTTTCCGCCTGTTTGATTTACAGGAGAAGAATCAGTAAATCAATTTTAAAAAAATCTACAGATTATGGACAGGGTTTCTTGAGATTACGTGTGGAGGAGGTCACGAGAGACTGTGCAGGGAGGCATTGAATAGTTTTGAGCATACAGAAATAGTATATTGGAAATGATGTAACTTTCCATAACAACAATAAATGGACAACTCTCAGGGGGTGTTTGAAAACTGCTGTGGTTTATAGGTCTATCAATGTGCGTCACGTCTCAGGGGATGCAGAGAAAGTAAAAGTAGTCGTTTATTGTCTTTCAGAAAACGGACGCTGCGTTTCATATGTGGTGTTTCTTCCGTTTTCTATTTTTATTAAAATAGGTTGCATGCGCTAACTGCCAGCCCTGGAGGAAGACACGAGTGGAAAGGATAGGAAGGAACGTGTATTGGATTTGAGAAGTCACAGCATACTACTCTCATGGCACCACGGGATAGTTCAGGTGAATTAGTTTGTGTTTTTTCTGGCAGGATATATACTTCACACACGCTTTGCGTACAACACACATGGCTTTTGTATAATGGATCCAGTTATTTCTATAGTGACAGACAACAGGATGTGGCTTTCACAATGTGCCAGAAATTTATGCAGAATTGGAAATCCGCGCATGGAAGATAACACGAGTGGGTGACCTTAACATGTTTGATGACATCAGGTTTTCATGAAGCAGGAGGGGTGAGCTCTGGGGAATATTTCGCCCTGTTGGCACATTCTGGATGACATTACAGGGGGCCCACCATAAAGAGTTGTAAACAATTGTAGTTATTAATCTTCAGCAGTTTATTACAGTGGTTAGCGGTGATGGACTGCTTTACATAGGTCTATGACTTTTCATTTGCAGGGAATTGCACAAATACATCATATTTTCCCAGTGACAAACCGCTCCAGTTATTACAATGTCTTTGATCTATCACCCATATACTTAGTTTATATTAGAAGACTATGTTAGTGTACCAGCACAGGACTACAAATTCAGTAGGTCAGCAAACGGTGAGCAGTTGTACAAGATCTCAACTGCCTTTCATCATTAAGCGTAGTTGTGTTGATTGACAAATGGCGAATATTTGCCAGTAAGGCAACGCCTCACAGACCAATACACAGTGATAGGCGTGTTTTATGGCGCCAACCGGCCATACCTATTTTAGGTTATGTTGTGTTCTATTATATGACTAGACTCCGACAGCCCTGACTGGGGACTACCCAATTGCAGGGTACGACTAGCTTGGTCAACGAAAGAAGATAAACTTAAACTTGGAAAGCTTTCATATTGTGGCCGGGTTTTTGGACTTCAATCTACTGATAGTTTGGCAATAAAAATACTGACTGATCATGGAAAAGATGCCCGAGTGTTGTAAGTCAGCTGAAATATTTGTCAGAAGTTTATATTTAGCAGTTATGTTCAGTGTCATTGGAGCCAGAGAACAGACGATGCACACGTGTCTTAGGTTGGCCTTAAATTTGCATGCAAGCAGCGCTTTACATGCACATATTTACTGGAGTCTGGTTCACCCAGACATTTTTAAAGGGAGTCTACCAGATCCCAACTTGGAAGAAGTAGACAGTCTATGCCAGGACTATAATACATTAAAATACCTTGTCGTTTTGTGATGTTAATCTGTCACGCCGAGACCATGTTGCTCGCCCCACCTGCGGCAGGCCCGGTTGGCCTCACTAGTACCGGTCTCACGGCGACACGCTGTCCCATCTGCCTGTGCAGTAGGGACTGGCGGGGGCGCGCGAGCTCATGCTCGCAGATTTAAAGGGCCAGAGCGGCCTTAATTGGCGCTTGGGCCATATTGCCTCCGCAATTCTGATATAAGCCTTTATGCCTTCTTACCGGTTAAGAACACCTGTCGGATCTTGGCGGCCTCACAGCTGAGAGAGAAGATACTCGTGATTGGCCTGCGTTCATGTGTCTCCTGCGTTCCGTTTCCCTCCGTGTCCGTGTGCAGTTTACTGAGCTCCTCCGTGGTGTCCTGGGGTACCAGTGATCCTCCGTGCTGCCTTGTTCCGTGTGCTGGTGTGTTTCCGTTACCCTCTGCTTGGACTTACTGCTTGATGACCCTGTGGATTGGACCTCCTGATGGCTACGTAGAAGACCAATCCTCGAGGCCGCATGCCCGACCCTGTGCCATGGACTTTGACAACGAGTGAATGCCGTTCTTGATACCTCAACCTTGGCGCAACTGCAGACAAAGTCACACATGAGGAACGACCTGGTGGTTACAATCGCCGCAGCTGTCTCTAACCTGATTTTTGCGGCGGGCTATTGGTGAAAAAGGACGGGCAGGGTCGGTACCACTTAGACTCCAGGTCCCAGGTAAGGATTGAAGCCAGCTACTTGGTTCTGCAGTGGTCCAGTGGGATCCACAACCGCAGCCTGACAAGGGCTTGTTTATTGCAGGAAAAGGTAACAATAGGTACTATTAAAATGGGTACAAATTGCAATTGTGAATTAGTTTTTTATTTTTAGTTTTTTTACCGCTTTCAAAATTGACCGGGGTACCTGAAAATTGTAAACACTGCTGTAAATATTGCTTGACCTAAAGGTCACTACAGGAGCATGTGACAATACAGCAATTTAATTATTAATGAGGGAATGGGTGATCCTTGATCCCTTCGTATAATGCACAGATTGTCATTGTATCTGGAAGCTGGTTTTACCTGGACAGTGGTGGTTATAAGACCCAGGTTCTGGACTGGGCTAATAGGCTACCATACATGGACAGACACGGAGGTCTTCATCTGTTCATCCCAACAAGTCCTAATAATCGCTTGCAGAGGGGGAGAGTGACGAGTAGAAACTTTAGCTTAGCACGCTCACTCGTGGCTTTGATCACAGCAGGTTAAGGGGTTTTATTAAACTGCCCAGACAAGGAGGTAGAGCTCCTGGCTGGGGCAGCAGACGAAGAGAGGCAGAGACAGCAGGGTTCAGGCAAATGGGGATGTAATGTTTAATCAGTCCTGTAACCCCTTCAATTTAAGCCAGTTTTAGGCATCTGGCACCCCATCAAGTCCTAAAAGACAAAAAACGTTGTTAACCAAATGTAAAAATGGGTCTGGGGGCAGGCGCCTTTGATTCAATATGTTACCTAGCTAACATGTCACTAGTTTTAGCCTACACTAGTGATTTTAGTGATTCCTAAAACAAAAAGTTTAAACCATCTGTTGATGTCAGTTGTTCATAAGGCAATGCCAGTTTGAAAACTCAGTGTGATATTTGATATTTTTGTTTCTTCTTCAATCCATTATCATCAGTCTCAAGGGACCGCATTATCACCATGGTCAACTTCAAGGACACAACATGAGTAAACCAGACCCTAGATGTGCCTAAAAGCCACCCAAAAAAGTGCGCACAAATGCCACCTCAAGAGAAACAGTATAAAGGACAGGTTACATATACGAAGTTTGAAACGGTTGGTTCTAAGTTGAATTACAATACAGACCCTAGGCAGATTAACAAATACAGTGCACTAGACCATAAACTGGAGAACACCCTCAGAGCAGACAATAATGCAGGAGACCCCTAGAGCAAAAACCTATATTAATGGAGACCACCCAGAGTGGACTTTAATACTGGAGATCCCCAATTTTTCAGAATATAATAGTGGAGCCCTCAGAGAAGCGGTATAAAGTAGAAACCATCAGAGCGACCAGAAACTGGAGGACCCCAAGAGCAAGACCATAAAATACTGAGACTCCCTGAGTAGACTTAAAATACTGGGAAATCCCACAGCAGACTTTAATAGTGGGGACCGTCAGACAGAGCAGATGAAAAGATGAGTAGCAGGACTAGAGGTGAGGGGAGGAGCCACACTTCATCTGAAGATTGATGCTCGTTTTGACATTAGCGTACTAGTAACTGCTCTTGCCTCGGACGAATACTTCGCCAGCTCTGAGAAAATGGCATATCCCGCCATTTTGATTTTGGCGGCCCAGAAAACGAGCCAATCACAGCCAGGAGACTCTGCACTCCACCCAGCATGCCGTGGTCACTTACACGTCGATAGCAGTGTGTGGATGGCATGCATGATCAGGTGACCTACAATAGACTAAGCCCCTGCCGCCTCTTCTCTGTCTCTCTCTCTCTATGGAGAGAGAGTTGACTGCTGCAGCGCGATAGCGTTAGGGTGTTATTATTAGCTTAACCCCAACAGCCCTTTGTAGGGAGCTAGAAATAGCGTTATATTTTTATTTTTTGTTGCTGCGTGGTGGGCTTGCTGGCACCGTTGGCAGCTAGTTAACCAATTGTGAGGAAGGAATTTGCTGGGAGACTTGCGAACGTTATTTTTAGCTCATAGTGACACACCACCACCTCAAACACCTAAAGTGGTGACAATTATTCGAGGTTGGATTGAAATTAGACCACAGTCTGACGATTTATTTTTTCTCAAAACTTAAAGGACTTAAAATCCAGTTTTTTGGTGCGTGTCAGTGTAGTTTAGAAACTAGGCATAAAAGAACCAAACCAGCTTTGTCTTGGTCCTACAATAGCGTTAGTATACTATATATATTTGTTCGATTTTGCCGTTGTGGCGGCCTTGTGGCCACTAAGTAGTGCAGATTAGTACCATATTGTGAAATTTGAGGGAGGGGACTTCGAACGTTCTATTTTAGCTACTAGTGGCAACATATCCATCTCAAAACACCTAAGGGGGACCAATTTATTAGGGGTTTGAGAATATTAGGGCACCAGTCTGCTTTTCTTCTATTTTTTTTCAAAACTAAAAGTCAGACACAGCACAAAAATCCGGTGTGTGCTTGTCAGTGTAGGTTAGAAAAAGCCATAGCGCAATAGGAGGAGGATGGCATTGTTGTCTTAAAAAAACAAAAACACAAAGAAAATATTGGACATAGTTACACTTTAAATTTAAAAGCGAGGAATGACACACCTGTCAAGGCGCTGAGGGCGGCCTAGGAGGTCGAGCGAGCGGGCTTATACTCGGTGAGCGTCCATACTGCAGGCAGATGATAGAGGAGGCTCGTGGTGCTGGGTCTTGCCCGGGGTAGGGGAGATCACTTACTCGCTGATGAGGGAGCATGGGAGAGTCAGGGGAACGCCACAGAGCTACACTACCAGGTTTCATGTCTGAAGTGTTACTGGACCCGTGGTAGAGCACTGTTGAGGCCAGACAGAACAGTGGAAACAGGTGATGTCGTGGATGCGCCGACAATGACTTCCTAGCAATTTTCCACCAGTCAGTCGTCCAAGCAGTCCACCAATGTCACCAAATCAGGGCACTGCTCCTACCTCGGCCCTCCTCCCCCCAGTCTGACCTACCTCTCAGAGAAAAATATTGTGGCATACATTTGAACGGCCATAATTGAGGAACTGTTTCTGGACCCTTCCCAGAGCACAAAACACTTGTCCAGTTGCTGCTGAGCGTTTTTTCGATGCCCAGGTTTCCACCGGGGGCAGTCTGTGGTGTGATAATGACAGTGTGTCGCTCACGGAGGAGTGGAAAGATAGTGTGTAAAGAGTTGCTCGGACTGATTGAGGAGCGACACCGGTTGTCTATGGACAGTGATGAAGTTGAAGATTCTGTGGCTCAAGGGAGAGGAAGTCTGAGGGGGGGGAGCATGAATGATGGGGCGGAGGAGGATGAGAGGTTGGCGGCTGGTGTGACTAGGATCCCAAGATATGGGCTCTGATAGGCCGGGTTGAAGTTGAACCACAGTGATTTGAGAGATAAACTAGATCTGTACATTATTACATAGGTATGATATATACCTTAACCCCTTAAGGACGGAGGGTTTTCCGGCTCATTTCTCGCTCTCCAACTTCAAAAATCCATAACTTTTTCATTTTTACGTGTACAGACCTGTGTGAGGGCTTATTTTGTGCGTAACAAATTTTACTTTCCCGTAATGTTATTTATTTTAACATGCCGTGTACTGCGAAGCTGAAAAAAAATTCCAAATGTGGAAAAATTGAAAAAAAAACAGCTAAACGGCAGTCTTCTGGTCTACATTGTACAGTAGTGTTTTGTTATAATGAATTGCCTGGGAGACAGTTTTATCCATTGAAGTTTATCTAAGTAATAGCAGATATGGATCAAGGTAACATGCAAGATAGGGAGCAAGGGTTTTCCCACAAAGAAAAGTATCACACTTCAATCCCCTAGTGATGTTAACACAATAAAGATAATGTTAACCCCTTACTTTACAATGTTTTTCAGTTTACTGCTGTTTAGCTCCCTTGGCTGCCCAGTGTAATATTCCAGGGTGTGAGCGGGGACTCTCTGTGCAGACACTTTATGATCCATCGAGTTTTGTGGGGTGACAGTGTGGTTAGATTATCAGGGTACTGGTGTATATACACTTTCATTTGGCTTCTGACATTGTATGAACACACTGACACATAGAAAGAGAGAGGAGACAGATGGGAGATGCATGACATCCATGAGATGCCTATTACACACTGTCAGCCCTGCTACATCTCAGTTTTCACAGATATGTGCCTGCCTCCCCCTTCCCCCTGGATCACTTGTCTCCTTGTAGTTTGTAGTTTCTCTCTGCTCACAATGTCCTGGCAGGAAGTGAGTGTCTGTGAACAGGGGAGCGGGGCTGCAGGCACAGAGCAGAAAGACACTGAAACTCAGCAAGCACAACAATCCAAGATGGCGACCCGACCTTAAAGTCAGAAGTTACAGGGTTGTGTCTTGGGGCAACAGAAATTGTATACAGCAGGACTGATAGAGACAGGTTGGATGTATATCTGTGAAATGCTGTATTTTTGTTGATAACAGTGAATCATGCATTGCTATCCATTGCCTCCTTCCTACTAAATACACTTAAAGGAAACCTGCCATGAGGAATCAGGAGTAGATCTCATGGTAGACTCCTTCTGCCTGCCTCTGCCCTATTCTGTAATTTAATAATTCTGGAACCTAACCTAATTTATTAAAAACTTAATTTTAGTAATATGTAAATTAACTGCAGAGGCTAGTGGGGTGTTTACTAGTCTGGCCAGGCACTGGGAGCTAAGGCTGCTCCACGCTTCAGTAAACTTTGCAGTTAATTTATATTTAACTAAAATAATGTTTTTTAACAAGTTAGGTTTGGTTTCAGGATTATTAAATTACAGATTAGGGCAAAGGCAGGCAGGAGGCATCTATCATCAGATCTACTTCTGATTCCTCAAGGTAGGTTTCCTTTAACTGAAAATGCAGAATATCAGAAGAGATGTGGAAAGCATTGGTAGGGTGAGATAATGGCCCACTAGTATTCTTGAGATAAAACAATAGAGTGGTGGAGATGGACTCTATTGATGTTTCCTCACAGTGAGTTTAGGGGCCAATGTGTCCCATTTATGACTTACATTTTGAATGGACAAATGCCTAGTTTACCATTTGCAGCTAGTTTAATGGTATGGAGACAGCATTTTGTTGGCAGTACTTAGTTTGGTGAAATGATGTGGTGCATTGCTGTTAAAGGGGTATTCCGGGAATATGAATGTCTGACACAAAAACCCTTGATGATATAAATAAATGAGCACAACAATAATCAATGTCATTAGTAACAAAACGGAGCTTAAATAGTTTGAGTTTATGATTTACAAAATTTATCGTCTCTCTAAAGTAGGTGGAGTTATCACTAAGATGGCCGCCACTGAAAACTACAAGTTCCATGATCCTTTAGTTCTCAGTAACTCCTCCTCCCTCTTATGCTCTGCTCCCAGTGATGATGTAACAGGTTTTCTTGCTCTGTTACCATAGTAATGATGTGTAACTGCCATCACCACAACACTGGCCATACTGGATGCACTGCAACCAACCGACTACAGCCAAACTTAGTGCTGATCACATGACCTGCCCAGGCAGGTACAGGACATGTGATGTGGACATGTGACCAGCGGCCATCTTCTGTTCTGCCACGGACCGCGCGGAGGAAATTAACGGACTGATTAAAGGGCCGGTAGCATTTTAATTCTCCATTACAGTCTATGTCATCAGCATTTTCTGCTAAGGGGAGCAACATTTTAAATAACAACTAATTACACATTAGCTTATATTTTGAGTGCCCACTTGTATATGAATTATGCCGATTCCTGGAATACCCCTTTAAGTATATTATTGCTTTCTGATACAGTCTGGCAAAGCTGGAATTTATTCATGAGTACATTTTTTGGTCTGAAAATCCATTTCTTTCCTAAAAATAATTTGTTTTCTGTTTCTCATGATACAAAGTGCAGAGTTCCTTGTGTATTTATAAATGGCTGAATGGACTAGCTGTCATATATCTGATTTTATTTGTAATACTTCTGACCCCACTGTACAATTTTCTCTGTCTGCAACTAATCATTTTATTTGTGTTTACTTTGTAATAGTTCTTAGCCATTTACTTTATATGACAAGCCACAAACGATTATTCTTTGCTTTATTACACATAGCTGCACATCCTTTTTTTCTTGAAACACTCCTTTGCTTTATTTGTCTATTACCTATAGTCCTGGACCTCCATAGCAGAAAAGTCTCTTTTGTAACTTGTTTGGCAACAGTTCATTACCAAATGTAGCTTTGTTTTCATTTTGTAAACTTGTTATGGTAACTGCAAATGTTTACATGAGAATTCATGTTCTGTGGAGAAGCTCTCCCTAGTATTGCTTGTAGATGTTTGCAACTCTCTCTATATGAACAGTAGTGGATTATAGGAGTTGGGCTTGTGCCAAGGCCAACAAACGACCCACCAAATTTTATACTGAAAAGAACAGTCACCCATGAAATACACATACATCTGTTTTTTGCTCTCAATACACATGTACCTTTGATGGTCCTGCAAAGTTCCTGAAACTGCAGATTGAAAGCTGGCAAGAGGGATGCATCATTCATTCCCCAAGAAGCTTGATTCTACCGTAGTCCCATACAAAGGAACTCCAGACTTGAAGGGACAATAATATTCATGCAGCCCGGGGCCTGTGGCAGTCTAAATTTGCCCCTGTATAAAAAGCCAGAACTGTTCACGAGGACATGTGGACACAGGCTCTAAGATAAAGTGGCTTTCTATCACATACACTAACCCAATGACATATTTATTATGCTATATTTATTTAAAATTTAGACCTTACTTATATAGTATGTAATGATATCATAAAAAAGAACAAGGAAACAGCCGTTTAAATTGATAGTGGTAGGTGTAAGATGCATATACTGAGCACCAGCTCAGGGTGAGCTGGTGCCGATGCTTACTTTCATTAGTGTCCTAAACCGCTGTATCGCAGTTTAAACAGTTTTTATTCTTTACAGCCGAAGGAGCTTCGGCACACCAAGCACGCGACTGAGCGCAAGTGACGTTACCGGCTCTCCTTCACTTCCTGTATAGGCGCGCGCACGGCCGTGCGGCATGGTGCGCCAAAGCTTCTTCGGCTGTAAAGAATAAAAAGTATTTAAACCGCTATACAGCAGTTTAGGACACTAATGAAAGTAAGCAGCACCAGCTCACCCTGAGCTGGTGCTCGGTATATGCATCTTACACCTACCACTTCAAGTGGTAGGTTTCCTTTAAGGGTGGAGGTTATACATTGCTTTTGCACAATATGCTCTTCTTAAAAGTATCCAGAAAATAATAAATCTTGGTTTCACCTTTTGTAGTACCACCGTTAACCCTGCAGTTCTATATCTACAACATATAATATAGTATATTGTAGATATTATAAATAATAAGCATGACCCATGCCTGAATACAAATCTCTATTTCTTAAGCAAAGTCCCAATGATTCAAAAAAATTGTGAGATTTTGTAATACTACCGTACTTGATACTTAAAGTCCTTTTCCTAGTTGTAAATCTTCAAAAATCATGAATAGATTATCGGTGAACCAGGAATTATTTGCATTGAATTTAATGTGTTATTGAAATTGTAGAGCTACCAAACCATAATTGTTTTCATGCCATGAAAAAATTGTCATTGATTCTACCTTAACTAACACAGAACAGCTTTCATAGAATCCCTGCCATCTTTGGCTTGTTCTGACAATGAGGGGTTAATAAACATAAGGGAATGATTGAGTTACAGGACTGTAGGAAGGGCAGACAAAAATATTTATAAATACCACAATAAAAGCCATTGCAAAAGCTGCATTGCGTGACTCTTTGTTTTAAAGTCTAATTTAGGGGAAAAAAACCCTTGGGGCATCATTTGTAATGCAGAAGAAAGGAAGATAAATTCCATTGTGGTCACATGTTTATTATCATAAATAGCAATATTAAGTAATGGCAATGAAAAACATTCCATCACTGAAAACACGACTCATCTAGCCTTATTCAAAGCACAAATGGGGATTCCATGAGTTCACTCTCAACGTAATTTGTAAAGTGGATAGATGGTTGTAAACATAGGCAGTCTTGCTTATTTTTATTGTCAAGCAATCCTTAGATGTCCCTAGTCAATAAATGCCTTGTTCACACAATATTCTAGGACCAGTTTTGTTTTTGTTTTGTTTTTTAGCCAAAGCCAAAAACAAGACAGATCGAGTTTACCACTGTTTTGTTATAAAAAGGCATTTACACATAGTAGTTGTTATTTATCATTGGTTTTGCATGGCTTTTGTGTGTAAAAAAACCTCAAAAATATCATTACGTTTTTTCACTACTAAAAAGTCACAAAGGGCTATTTCTGCCAGTTCACTTTTCTGGCGTAAACATAGAACTGCTGCAAGTGTAATGCCGTGCAAAGCCAGATTCATTATTTGCCTTTTTTTTTAAGTTACATACAAAGTCCAAGTCACTGCAGTCCCTGCTGGCATCCACTTTGCTGCTACTGTACATTACAGCAGTGGCTATGATACTACAAGTTCATATCATTTACACCCAGCCCTAAAAGGAAGTGCATATACTAGATTGCTTTGTTTGCCTTGGGAGTAGTTTAAATACCTATAAGTTAAAGGTTGTATTATATTTAGCTTATACAGTGTATCCAATTTAGGCAGAATCACCATTTTTATCATCACATTATATTTATTTACACAATACTGGAAAAATGCTGCAGTACGGTAGACTTCTATTGTAGGGTGCCTTTTTGGCAGGGATTTAACTTAAAGGTGCTACACCCCTATCAAAATCAATACTAAATCCACTAACTATTATGAATTTTAGTACTGGTTTCTTCATGTATAGGAGATGCACCTTATGGTACCTTTATCACTAGAACTAGAATAAGAGGAATTACTGTAAACAATGATCAATGATCGGGATCCAATGGATAAAAGAAGGCTCTGTGTTCTACTACATTAGATATGAAAGGACTGAGGCAATTTAAAGGGATTGTCCACTTTAATCAAATAATTGATTGAAAGAGTTTGTGTAATGAAAAGTTATACAATATATCTCTGCATGCTGTCCTGCTATAGAAATATTTTATGTTTACTTCAACTGGATATAAATCTGTTAATGTTCTTGCCATGGAAAGACAGGTCCATGAGCAACTATTATCATACAGCTCGGATTACTTTCTATAATAATACACGCTCATGCACCTGCATGTCCATCACAAGACCATGCACAGATTTCTATCCAGTGGAAATACATAAAAGCTTTTACAGCAAGATTTCAAGCATATATCTAGAAACCATGAGGAATTTGATACAGAAGTATATTGGAACATTGTATAACTTTTCATTACGCAAACAATATAAATTTACTGAAAGTGGACAATCCCTTTAAGTGTAGACTATCAGGTTTAATTGAAAGCGCTGAAAATATCCTGTAATACATTTAGGAACTGCAAACATTTTTCCACAAGGCCTCCTCATTTCAATGGCTCATAAGTAATTGAACAAATAAACATTACCATCAATAATATGTTCTTTATAATACTGTAGACAATGACTGAAACTCAGGGCCGGCGCCAAGGCTAGGCATACCTGGGCACAGGTGCACATAAGGGGGGCACATAAGGCTGTACATAAGGAATCCATGGGTTGAGGTGGGCTGTATCTAATGATTCCATAGGGGGTGAGCAGGGCTTTATATAAAATAACCATGAGGGGCTTTAGATAATATAACATGAGGGTTCTGTATATAAAATAACCATGAGGGGCTGTTTTGTATGATATTATTGCCGCCATGTGAGTTCACTACAAATGGGCCTACGGAGGCTCTGAAACCTAAAGTATTGACACACATTATATGTACATTATATGTACAGTGCATACGGAAAGTATTCAGACCCCTTTAAATTTTTCATTGCAGCCAATTGGTAAGATCAAAAAAGGCTTTTCTTTGATCATTAATGTACACTCTACCCCCCATCTTGAAAGAAAAAAACTGAAATGTAGATATTTATGCTATTAAGCAAGGAAAACTGAAATATCACATGATCATAAGTACCGAGTAGAAGCATCTTTTGAACTAGTACAGCCATGAGTCTTCTTGGGAATGATGCAACCTGGATTAAGGGGATCCTCTGACATTCTTCCTTGCAGATTCTCTCCAGTTCCCTCCAGTTGGATGGTGAACGTTTGTGGACAGCCATTTCCAAGTCTCTCCAGAGGTTTTTAATTGGGTTTAGGTCAGGCCTCTGCCTGGGCCAGTCAGAAATGTTCACAGAGGTGTCCACAGCACTCTGGAAGAGGTTTTTTTATCCATCCAGGATATTTCTGGTGCCGTATTCATCTTTCCTTCAATTTCAACCAATGGTCCTGTCCCTGCCTCCATAGGATGATGCTGCCACCACCATTTTTCACTGCTGGGATTGTATTTTGTTGATGAACAATGCCTGGTTTTTGTCACACCTACCACTTAGAATTAACACAACAACAAAATGTTTTATCTCATCATACCAGAGAATTTTATTTCTCATAGTCTGGGAGTCCTTGATATGTATTTTAATGCAAAATCTATGCAGGCTTTCATATGTCTTGCACTGAGGAGTGGCTTTTTCACTTTGACACAAAGCCTCAACTAGTGGAAGGCTAAAGTGATAGTAGACTTTGTGGAACTTTCCTCCATCTCCCTACTGCATCTCTAGAGCTCCTCCACAGCGATCTTGGGGTTCTTATTTACCTCTCTCACCAAGGTTCTGCTCCCATGATTGCTTAGTTTGGGCCTACTATTCTTTACAGTGAAACTGTGAATGGCTCATTAAATCAGTTATGGTTCCTTCCAAGTCAAGGAAGAGTTGTGGTTTTCCTAAACTTCTTCCAAATAAGGATTATGGAGGCCACTGTGCTCTTAGGAACCTTGAGTGCTGCATAAATTCTTTTGTAACCTTGGCCACATCTGTACCTTGCTACAATTCTATCTCTTAGTTCTTTAGACCTCATGATTCCAATGTGCTCTGACATGCACAGTGCGCTGGAAGGTCTTATAGTCATGTATGTGCCTTTCCTAATCCAGTCCAATCAGTTTAATCAGTTAATTAAAAACAACTGGATTCCCGGGAAGCACTAGAACCAGCTCAAAGAGGATCAGAAGGTAATGGAGAGCATGTGAGTTAAAATGTGAGTGTCACAACAAAAGGTCTGAATACTTATAACCATGTGATATTTCAGTTTTTCTTGTTTAATAAATTAGCCAAAAATCTACATTTCTACTATCAAGATAGGGTGCAGGGTACATTAATTGTCAGGTACCCTAGGAGAAGGCGAGCCGCGGTAGATGGCACTGGAACAAGGTAAGTGAGACAAAGGGGCACACGGAGGCACACGGGAGCACCCATGACATTAATGAACAAAAAAAATTATATTTTTGATGTTACCATTTGCCTGCAATGACACAAAGAGTGAAACATTTAAAGGGATCTTAATACTTTTTTGCTCCTCACCTTCAAAAGTCCTTCACTCTTTTATTTTTTCATTTAAAGAGCAGTATGAGGGCTTGTTTTCCACATAACAAATTGAACTCCCTTGCGTCAGTATTTAATATTGCATGGAATGTACTGGAAAGTGAAAGAAAAAAAATTACAAATGCGTTAAAATTGCCGAAAAAAAATGTTCTTGGTAGCTCAGTTTTTCTGTGGGTCGGTATAATCAAGTGGATGCCAAATTTATATAGGTTTTATTGTGTTTTAATAAATTGCAAAAAATAAAAAAACCTTGTGTAAAAAAAAAAAAATTCTAATAACCATTTTTATAGATGAGGACTTTTGGGATGCGGCAATATCTAACATGTTTACATTTTTTTTTCTTTATATCGTCTAGGGAAAGGGGTAATTTAATGGGGGGGGGGGGGTAAACTTCACCCAAGGCATTTAAATAGTTAACACCACCGATTGGTGCCAGCACTATCAGCGACATCTTTTGTTGAAAGCTTGCACATTCACATTAACTTTAAGATCATTTTATTAACCAGTGTAAACTTTTACATTAGATAATTCATTGCAATAACAGTTATCACGGGGATATTTATCAGAACTTGTATGTCAGTATTGTGGAGTAAAAACCCTAAAACAAACACAATTTCTTGTAAACCCCGAGGAATAGCGATTATTTTTAAAATAATTTGTCACTTTTCCGCTGTTGATTTACAGAGAAGAATCAGTAAATCAATAAAAAAAAATCTACAGATTATGGACAGGTTTCTTGTAGATTACGTGTAGAGGAGTCCACACTGTGCAGGGAGCCTAATAGTTTTGAGCAATACAGAAATTATATTGGAAAATGATGTAACTTTTCCATATACAACAATAACTGGACAACTCTCAGGGGGTGTTTGTAAACTGCTGTGGTTATAGTGTCCTATCAATGTGGCTCATGTGCAGATAAATAAAATATCGTTTATTCTTTCCAGAAACTGAAGCTTGGTTTCAATTGTTTCAGTTTTCATTTTTTATAAAAATGTGCTGTACTGCAGCCAGAAGACACAGGAACGTGTATGTGATAGAAGTCAGCATACTACTCTCCAGGCACCACTGCATATTCAGGTGATTAGTTTGTTTTTCATTCACATTTTTGCGTACAACACACCTTTTGTATAATGGATGCCAGTTATTTCTATAGTGACAGACAACAGATGTGTTTCCAATGTGCCAAATTTATGCAGAATTGGAAATCCGCTCATGGAAGATCACAGTGACACTTAATCATGTTTGATGACATCAGGTTTTCACAGCAGGTGAGCTCTGGGTGAATTATTTCGCCCTGTGGACACATTCTGGATACATTTACAAGGGCCAAAGAGTGTAAACAATGTGTTATTAATCTTAGAGTACTTACAGTGGTTAAGGGTGATGACTGCTTTACATAGTCTATCACTTTTCATTTGCAAATTGCACAAATACATCATATTTTTCCCTGACAAACAGCTCCAGTTATACAATGTCTTTGATCTCATCCACCCATATACTTACAGTTTATATTAACTATTTAGTACCAGTCACAGGACTACAAATTCAGATCAGCAACTGTTGATCAGTTTGTACAAGATCTCAACTGCCTTTCATCCTTAATCATATTTGTGATGAAATGGCAGAATATTTGCCAGAAAACGCCCCAGACCAATACACAGTGATAGGCAGTTTATGGCAACGGCATACCTATTTAGTTATGTTTGTCTATTATATGCTAGACTCCGACAGCCCTGACTGGACTAACAATTGGACACTTATTTGGTCAACAAAGAAATAAACTAAAATGGAAAGATTCATCCTTTGTCTGAGTTTTGGACTCAATCCCGATTTTGGCAAAATACTGATGTGTAAAAGATGCCCGAGTTGTAGTCAGCTGAAATATTTGTCAGAAGTTTATATTTAGCGGTTATGTTCATTCATTGGAGCAAGAATCAGACATGCACAACTGTATTGGCTTAAATTTGCATGCACCCAGCTTTACATTGCACAATTTACTGGAGTGGTTCACCTGATTTTAAAGGGAGTCTACCAGATCCCAACTTAAAAGTAACATTATGCCAGGCACTATATACATTATATACCTTTCCTTTTTGTATGTAATCTGCTCACCCATGTTGCTCTGCCCCCGCCAGCGCGTCTCACCAGTCCCGGCTCCCGGCAAGCTCCCATCTGCTGTGCAGTTGGGGACGCGCGCGGCTCCTTCTCCAGATTTAAAGGGCCAGCGCGCCATTAATTGGCGCTGGCCATATTGCCCAATTCTATATAAGCCTGCCTCTTCCTGTAAGCCCTGTCGGATCTTTGGGCCTTACAGCCTGAGAGAAAGCTTTACTGTGATTGGCCTGCGTTCCTGTGTCTCCTGCGTTCCTGTTTCCCTCCGTGTTCCTGTGTTACCTGAGCTCCTCCGTGTTCCTGTGTACCAGTGATCCTCCGTGCTGCTGTCCTGTGTGCTGTGTTTCCGTACCCTCTGCTTGGACCTCCTGTTGCTGACCCTGGATTGGACTCCGACGTTGCATCTCTGCCGCCTGCCCTGACCCTGTGCCTGGACTTTGACCACGAGATTGATTGCCGTTCTTGTACCTCAACCTTGGCCGCTACTGCAGACAAGTCACACCTGAGGAACGACCTGGTGGTACAACGCCGCAGCTTGTCTAACCTGCTTTGCGGCGGGCTATGGTGAAAACCGGGTACCACTTAGACTCCGGTCCCAGGTAGTGGCTTGAGCCATTGTCTGCAGTGGTCCAGTGGATCCACAACCCGCAAGCCTGACAAGGGCTTGTTTATTGCAGGAAAAGGTAACAATAGGTACTATTAAAGGGTACAATTGCAATTTTGAATTAGTTTTTTTATTTTTATTTTTTTACCTTTCACAATTCGGGTATAAATGTAAATGTAATATCTGCTTGACTAAAGTCACTACAGATGTGACAATACCAATTTAATTATTAATAGGGAATGGGTGATACTTTGATCCCTTCTATAATGCAGTGTATTGTATCTGACAGGGTTTTACTGACAGTTTGCTTATAAGACCCAGTCCTGGACTGGGCCTAATAGGCTACCATACATGGCAGACACGGAGGTCTTCATCTTCATCCCACAATCCACTATCGCTTTGCAGAGGTTGGGAGAGTGACAGAGGGAACTCTTAGCTGCCGCATCGTGCTTGATCACAGCAGTTAAGGGGTTAAACTGCCCAGCAAGGAGAGAGCTCCCTGCTGGGCAGAGACAGCAGGGTCCAGGCAAATGGGGATGTAATGTTTAATCAGTCCTGTAACCCCTTCACTTTAAGCAGTTAAGGCCTCTGGCCCCCCATCAATCCTAAAAGACAAAACTTTTTAACCATAATGTAAAATATGGGTCTGGCAGGGCCTTTGATCAATATTTACCTAGCTAACATGTCACTAGTTTTAGCCATACACTAGTGATTTTAGTGATTCTAAAACAAAAAGTTTAAACCATCTGTTGATGTCAGTTGTTCATTATAGGCAATGCCAGTTGAAAACTCAGTGTGATATTTTGGATATTTTTGTTTTCTTCTTCATCCATTATCAGTCTAAGGACCGCATTATCACAATGGTCAACTTCAAGGGACCACACTAGTAACCAGACCCCTAGATGTGCCAAAAGCCACAGTGCGGCACAAATGCCACCTCAGAAACCGTATACAGACAGGTTACATATAAGATAGGTTCTGAAGGTTTGTTCTTAAGTTGAATTTACAATACAGACCCTAGAGCAGATTACAAATACAGTGCACTAGACCATAATACTGGAGAACACCCTCAGAGCAGACAAATAATGCAGGAGACCCCTAGAGCAAACCTATATTAATGGAGACCACCCAGAGTAGACTTATAATACTGGAGATCCCCAATTCAGACTATAATAGTGGAGGCCCTCAGAGAAGAGGTATAATAGTAGAAACCCTCAGAGCAGACCAGAATACTGGAGACCCCAAGAGCAGACCTAAAATACTGGAGACTCCCTGAGTAGACTTAAAATACTGGAAATCCCCACAGCAGACTTTAATAGTGGGGACCGTCAGAGCAGATAAAAGATGAGAGCAGACTAGAGATGAGCGAGCACACTCATCCGAGCTTGATGCTCGTTCGAGCATTAGCGTACTCGTAACTGCTCGTTGCTCGGACGAATACTTCGCCAGCTCGAGAAAATGGCATCTCCCGCCATTTTGATTTTTGGCGGCCAGAAACAGAGCCAATCACAAGCCAGGAGACTCTGCACTCCACCCAGCATGCCGTGGTACCCTTACACGTCGATAGCAGTGGTTGGCTGGCATGATCAGGTGACCCTACAATAGACTAGCCCCTGCCCGCATCATTCTCTGTCTCTCTCTCTCTGGAGAGAGTTGCTGCTGCAGGGATAGCGTTAGGGTGTTATAGTAGCTTAACCCAACAGCCCTTCTTAGGGCTAGAATAGCGTTATATATATTTTTTTGTTTGTTTGCTTGTGGCTGGGCTTGCTGGCACTAGTAGTGCAGCTAGTACCATATTGTGAGGAATTTGCTGGGAGACTTGCGAACGTTATCGGCGGCCCGAGGCATAGTGCGGTAACTGTCGAGACCGAAGGCGTGATTCTGCCCAGCCCTTCTGAGATTCTGATCTGCCAGCCACTTCATTTGGTGGCTGGTTATTGCAGTCTTCTGTGTATCTAGTGCTCTTGCTATGTGTTCTGTGTCTGGCTATTCTGTGTACTATGACTTCTGCTTTGCCTACTGACCATTCTATTTGCATAATCGAATCTGTACCTTTGCCACCATCTTGGTTTTGACCCGGTTTGTTTTGACTTCGCTGTATTTGTTGTTTGTCCCTCATTATCATTTATCTCCTAGTGTGACCCCACCTTCCGTCTGTCTGTTGTCGGTTTCTGTTACCATGTGAACACTGACCTTATATGCAGTAATCTCCAGTTACCTGTCCCTCCACCATCCAGCAGGCAGCTGCCATACAAAGTAGGTTTTTCCCTGTACATCTTGTAGGGTCACTCAGGGACCACCAGTTAGGTTCCTGATAGTGGGTTCGCTCCTACCAGGGCGGTTTATCTGCTTTAGGCAGGGCCTTAGTCCGGGGCGTCGCAGGTGAGTTCGCCACCACCTACCTAGTTCTGACACTAGCGCCAAGCCTGGTTGTGGTTGCGCGGTTGCTGGTCAGGGTTGCTGACATATAGGTAATATTATATATAGATATATATCTCTCACAGGACTCTGGGTGTATAAATCCCATACCAAGTTATATCCCAATAGTTAAATAATAAGAAAATCATATAACTGCCTGTATAAGGAACATTTAAAACATTTATTTTATTAAAAACTAGGACAAAAAATCAGCCCCTTAGTCATCACAAATAATAGCAGTGTGCGACACGTGGCCATACTAGAAGCCAGGATCCTACTAGACAGTTAGCACAGCATTAAATCAGAGAGATGGCACCATTCTGTGTACGTGTCTTGCTGTAAGCTAGTACTTTGGATCATAATGTTGCTATCTTAGGTAGTATCGCCGGGAATAAAAAGAAGCAGTCAGTAGATAGTGTTGTGATATGGCAATGTATGACTCGGAGCTTGTGCTCTATACTCTAATATGACCAGTCTGGCACCTCTGAGAAATGCTATGTCCCAGATAGTAGGGAACCATGTTAGATGTAATAAGTGTTTCATGTATTCATGAGAACATAGATGCTCTAACACAACAACCCCAAATAAATGAAATCATCCTTGAGTTGCAATATGTACCAGAGTCATTTCTATCCAAATGGCTCTGTATTAAAACTTTAGTAGACCAACTTGCACATAGACCTAGTGGAGATCTTTATAAACAGATCTTTCATAACCCAATATTGATAAATTTGGTTATAATTGTGGACACTATGGTCCTCCGTGGCTTTAAGCCTGTATTCTTGACAATTTTTGAAAATATTTGGGCTTTAATAAAAAACCCTTTTATGCCACTTTATGTCCTAGTTTTTAATAAAATAAATAAATAATGTTTTAAAAGTTCCTGTATCTGGACAATATATGCTTTCTTGTTATTATAGGTTTCTCTCTGTTGGTCTGTACTGTAATATGTCTGCTCCTGGTGGAACCAGGTAATCTCCAGTTTTATACATCTGCTCCGAATGTACCCACACTATAATACATCATCTGCCTTGGAGGTCTCCCACGTTATATTTCAGCTCCCTGGGTTACAGTATTATAGTTCTGCAATGTTTGTCCCCACTATAATACTCTTCCAACTCTTCCCCGAGGTCTCCCATATTATAGGACTGCTCTAGAGATGAGCGTAGCACTAAAATGCTCGCGATGCTCGTCTCGATACACTGAACACCACCTTTGAAGTCAATGAGACTCGAGCATTTTCCAAGGGGACCAAGGGTCTGCACAGGGAAGCTTGGCCAACACCTGGAAACCTCAGAAATGATGAAACCACGAAAATGGACAGAAACAGCAGGGGCAGATGCATGGATGCCTCTGAGGCTGCTTAATTCATACCATTATGCCAAATTATGGGAACAACCGCATTGGCGATGACGGAGTGACCAAATGGGCTAGATAGCATCTAAAACATCCAATCTTGACCCTGACACTATAGAAGACGGCATTCAAGGCAGCAGCGCAGCGGCAAGCTAGAGAGTGTCACCGGCGACTAGCTGGACCAATGGATAAGATATGTTGTACGCCGACGACGTCCTGCTCTGTTTAAAAAGACTCTAATACATCTGTTCCAAAAACCCTGAAGGTGATTCGGGAGTTTGGAAGGTTTTCAGGCTTTCAGATTAATACCCACCGAATCATTTTGGTCCCACTTGATAGTGACTCTCAGCTAATTTGACCCAGCTGGATCTAAAGATTGCATCGTCATGCGAATATTTGGGTTTAAAAGATCACACACAAATGTGGACGATTATATATCTCTGAATCTGGCCCCACTACTAGCAAAATGAAAAAAAGGTGAATACATGGAATATGTTACCTTTAAATCGGGCAGAGAGAGTTGTCCTTACTAAGACTATATTTTCCTTCCCCAAATTTTATACGTTATTATCCAACTCTCCCTGTGGATTGGCAAAAATGGTTTGGTTTTTATTAGAGCGATTGTAAATATTATTATGGGGGAGGAAAGGGTTCGTATTAAACAGGAAACACTATGGTTACCAAGGAGAGGGGTGGAACTTTCTCTCCCCTCCTTGTACCATTATTTTTTGTCGGCACAGATTCAGTACAATCCTTGAAAATAAAGGCTCCATTCTATTCCAGGTGCTCAGTGCAAGGGTGGGCGTAGATTTGAATCTATCTCGCCCTAACTGGATTCTGGACAACTGAATCGTCATGCTATCAAAAAACTTCCATGGTTGTGTTAATGGAGAACACTTGGACAGACTTTAAGAGGCTATATGGGATTAAGGGGGGACTCAAATTTACCCCCCTATGGGGCAATCTTAAACTTTGTAGAACTAATAAAATGGATGATGTCGGATTTTGGAAATAAAAGGGATTCACTCCTTGGAGCATCTGGGGGAACAGGGGGGGCTACCCTCCTTTCAGTTTTGGGTGTATGAAGGGGATTTTGGAGGAGAGGATTATTTTAGGTACTCTGCTACTATGCCATTTGCACACGCATTTAGGAAGAAATTAGACCACGATAAGTTTCACGATACACAAGGGTAATTGCTTGGAAATTTTGATGGTATAGACGTCACTTCACTTCTGAAAATGTCTAGATCTATCGTTTGATGAGATCTACATAGATCAGAACTTTAGTCTTAATAGTCAAGTAAAATAGATAATCAGGTTGGTTTTATCACAGCAGCACAATGGCGAGATTTATAAAAATGTGGTTAGATCCACCATCAACTTAAACCATAGATGCACTCAACTAACCCCTTACGCTCTGCGGCCTAGCTCTACGGCGCAGAGGTATAAGGGGTGTATTAAGAGGGCTCAACGCTGAGTCCTCTTCATACAGAGGTGTGGGGTTTTTGCATTTTGGCCAAAACCCCCACGCTAATAACCGCGGTCGGTGCTAGCACCGATCGCGGCTATTAACCCTCCTAAAAACGCCTCCACGGGCCGCCGCAAGTCACCGGCGGCGTTTAAAGACGGCGGCGCGTGGCGCCGCCATCTTTTTTTTTCGATCGCCACGGACCGGCTCCGCCATGAACGTCATCGGGGGGCGGCGATCGGTTGGTACCATGGTGCTCGGTCTCCTTTTGACACGAGGCTACATGGTTTATATCAGGTTCGTTACAATGAGCCAGTGGCTCATTGAAAGTATGACCGCAAAAATGCCATATATTGCAATACTGTAATTTGCAGTATATGGTAGGAGCGATCTGACCATCTAGGGTTAATGTACCCTAGATGGTCTAAAAGATGTGAAAAAAAAAGAAAAAAAAAGTAAAAAAAAAAATAAATAAATTAATAAAATTATAAAGTTCAACACCCCCCTTTCCCTAGAACGTGATATAAAAAACATAACAAACGTAAAAATCACAACAGACTTAGGTTACGCCCGCGTCCCAAAATGCCCGTCTATCAAAATATAAAAAAACGTGTTACGGCCGGCGGTAACCTCCGAGCGGGAAATGGCCCCCCAAATGTCCGAATCAGATGCGACTTTAATACACCTTTTACATAACATAAAAAATGAAATAAAAATGTCAAAATGTCGCACACAGACCCTCAAAATGGTAGCATGAAACGTCGCCTCATTCTCGCAAAAAATGACCCTCACACTTCCCGTGCGCCAAGTATGAAAAGTTATTAGCGTCAGAAGATGGCAAAAATTTTTTTTTCTTTTTTGTACACATTTGTTTAATTTTTGAAAATGTATTAAACACAACAATAAAACCTATATAAATTTGGTATCACCAGCGATCGCACGAACCGACAAAAATAAAGTATGGTGTTATTTGGAGCGAAGAGTGAAAGTCGTAAAACTATAGAGAGCCCACAAGACTACACACTGTGCGGTTTTTTTTTCAATTTTCCACATTTGGAATTTTTTTTCTAAGCTTCGCAGTACATGGCATGTTAAAATAAATAACATTACGGGAAAGTAAATTGTTACGCAACAAATAAGCCCTCACCACACAGGTCTGTAACACACTAAAAATGAAAAGTTATGGATTTTTGAAGTTGGAGAGCGAGAAGGGGTTAATATTTTATATAGAATTTTTTTTCCCCACTTGTGATGTTCAAAATGGGTTTAAGAGAAAAATTCCAACTGTAATAGTGTGCAAAAGTAGCCATGCGACATCTTACACACGTTTTATGGGATTGCCCGAAGATTAGTCTTTACTGGGAGGAAGTTTTTAAGATAATAGAGATGTCAGCTTCTATACTCCCTGCCACGAGTTGCCACCTTCGGCTATTGGGCTTGCTTCAGATTCCATGGACCTCTAAGTAAAAAGTGACCTAGTGCTGAAGCTTTTTTTTCCTTGCCAGACTAAATTAGTAAGGCATTGGAAAGATGATAAAGCTCCATGGTGAAAAATGGAGTAATCTTGTGGTACGCACCAAGGCGTTATGAATGCGCCTATGAGAAACTTATGGGATGGTAGAAGAAACTGAATCTGATATGGGACCAGTGGAGAAATTGAGAACCGAGTGTTCTTTTGACCCAGGGTGCTCACTGGATGGTAGTTAGGGATAAATTAGGTAATTTTTTTTTCCTTTTTTTTCTTTATTTTTTTTAAATTTTTTGTTGTTTCCTTCACATCTCCAGCACGGCAGAGGTGGGGGGAAGTTTAGGGGGCTCGGGGGGGGGGGGTGGGCATGTGGTTTTCGTATACATGTTAAATTTATAAACGTGGTCGTATATTATGCTTAGTCGACCCTCCCTCCATAAATGTTGTATTTCTATTATCGCATTATATAAAAAAAAAAAAAAAAAGTGTTGTAAATACAGGTTGCATTTTTTGATGACGTACATTATTTATGATATGATCTATGTGTATAACAGTCGCTTCATGTCTAGAGTGGTACCTGGTGTTTCCACATCTACTACTTGTCATTTACCTGTATATATATTGAATTTATACTACAAAAAATATTTTTAAAAAAGTGTCACGGCACATACCCTAAAGGACTCAGGCTTCAAACCAATGGGTGGCAGAGAGGAGCCAAAGAGTGAGCAAGACGCACTGAAATGTTTTCCTATTTGAACAAAAAGTTGACGGTAATTTAGTGATAACACAGCATGGTGGCGACATAGTGACTAATATATTATCTATAATAATATATATATAATATCGGTTGAAACACCGAAAAATGCGCCTGACACAGCTCGTTTGATAAGGGGACGACATGGTGGAGCCGCCATGGAGACGACTTCCATGATTAAGAGTGACAGTATGGGGCATCCATATTGCTTCTATGATTGAAACTTCAGGCTCCAGCATGCGCGACAGATGCGCCCGAGTTCCATTATGTATCTGTGAACACCCCCAAAATTCTTTCCTGACACCCGCTCCTTTGATAAGGGGATTGCTGTATATCCTCTCTCCTCCACGATCTGGGGTATAAGAGTTGAAAGTTGCGCATGGAGACATTGTGGACGCTGTGGAGGAGTGGAGACGAAATGGACAGGAACAGCAGGGGCAGTATGCATGGATGCCTCTGAGGCTGCGTAATCTTGGGATGGACGGCGGCCGCTGCAGGCGAGCTTTTCGCCTGTCCAAGCCCTGACTCTCGGCTCCTCCCCACCCAATTGGCCTGGGGGCCAGAATTTTTTACTTTTGAAAAAATTATAATTTTCAAAGCCGGCGGGTCGTTTGAATATTTCATCAAGAATAATGGAATAGCATAACGGTTTCTATTTTAATAGTTTTTTCGTAAATGGTTCCATGATTAAGAGCGACAGTATGGGCATCCATATTGCGCTGCTATGATTGCAACTTCAGGTCTCCAGCATGGCAGCGACAGAGCGGCGAGTTCCATTATGTATCTGGTGAAACACCTGAAAATTCTGCCTGACACAGCTCATTTGATAAGGGGACGATGTATGGAGGCGTACGTAGTAGTGATTAAAGGTGTTGCAGTTAAAACTAGTTAGTTGGATCTTGGAATGGAGCTGCGGTCCGCTGCCAGGTGAGCTTTCGCCTGTCCAAGCCCCTGTCTCTCGGCTCCTCCCTAAACAGCACTTCTAAGAACCTTTTGTATAATCAAGTGTGTAGTGTTCTTATAAGTTTGGGTTATGGCGGGTGAGGGGAATTTAAACATGATGCGCAAGAAGCGCTGAAATAATATCGGTAAATGATAAAAGTTTGTCCAGTATAATTTTGTGGATACACAGCAGGGTGGCGACAAAGTTAACAAGTTTGATGTGGAGCCATGAAAACAACCCAAATTCTGCCTGACACAGCTCGTTTGCTAAGGGGCCGATGTAGGAGGCAGCTATATGGACGACTTTGGGAGGCAGCTATGGAGATGATGTGTGGGGTAGCAATGGAACAACATGTGGAGGTAGCTATAAAGACAACGTGTTGGAGGCTGCTATAGAGACAATTTAATTTGGATAGTGCCTGTATGTGGCACTCCAAAATTGTTTAAAACAGAGGACCGGGTATGTGGCCCTCCAGAAAAATTAAATACATGAGTACTATAGCTACTCGCACGGTGGCTGAGTGAGTAGCACTCATCTGCTTGCAGCACTGGTGTCCTGGGTTCGAATCCCACCCAGGTCAACATCTGCAAAGAGTTTGTATGTTTCTCCGTGTTTGCGTGGGTTTTCCTCGGGTACTCTACCGGTTTCCTCCAACACTTCAAACATACTGTTAGGTTGTTTAGAATGTGAGCCCCATGGGGACAGGGACCAATTTGACATGCTTTGTGCAGTGCTGCGTAATCTGTGTGTGCTATATAAATAAAGAATAATTATTATTATTATTATAGCTAGAGCCAGTTGGCCCTGGCAAAAAATAGCCAGTTTCCTCTGCTTTAGTGTCCAAGAGGAGGAGAAAGGAGGACATGATGAGGAGGAGTGCATGACATTATTCAGTTTGAGCTTCTTTCACCTGGTGGAGAATGGAATCCTGAGAAATCCAGCTTTATTCATCTTGATAACGTCAGCCTGTCAGCCAACAGGTGTGTACGCTTATCGGTGATGATGCCACCAGCTGCACTGAAAACCCTCTCAGACAAACACTCTAGCGCAGGGCAGGCAAGAACCTCCAAGGCATCAGCGCGCCAGTTCGTGCCACATTTCCACTTTGAAACCCATAGTTGTAGGGAGCTGTGTGATCATTTAGGACGATGGTATGGTCAGCTACGTACTCCCTCACCATCTTTCTGTAAAGATCAGCCCTACTCTGCGAGACTGGGACGGGTGACAGTGTCTTGCTGGGGTGACATAAACTGGCAAAGGCCTTGAAAACGTACCCCTGCCGTGTTGGACAGCTGCCTGCACGCCTACTCCTCCCCTCGCTACTTGTCCCCAGAAGTACGCCCTCTGCCGTCAGAAGGGAAATACTTTTTCAGCTTGTGCACCAGGGCTGCTGGTATTCATGCATTCTCTCACAACTTTCCTCTCCAGGGATTGAGAGTGAAAGATTTGCTTGTACTGTGGGTCCAGGAGAGTGAATACCCAGTAATCGGTTCTGGAATAAATCCTTTGAACGCGAGGCTCACGGGATAGGCAGCCTAGCACAAAATCTGCCATATGCGCCAGAGTCCCAACGCGAATTCACTCCCCTTACTGGCCTAACTGTCCATTTCCAACTCCTCTTCTTCTGCCCATACACGCTGAACAGTGAAGAACTGAACAAGGTCCCCTCTTCTGTCCTCGCCAACATTCCTCCTCTCCCTTCCTCCTCGTCCTCCTCCACCTCCTCCGATATGCGCTGAGAAACAGACTGAGGGTGCTTTGGCTATCAACAAGGGTCTTCTTCCCCCGTCTCTTGTGACGACGCAAAGCTTCTGACTTCATGCTGATCAGAGGGTTTTTCAACAGGCCAAGCAGCGGGATGGTGAGGCTGATGATGGCTGCATCGCCACTGACCATCTGTGTTGACTCCTCAAAGTTACTCAGCACCTGACAGATATCAGACATCCACGTCCACTCTCATTGTAGACTTGAGGAAGCTAACTGACCTGACCTACCAGTTTCTGTGGAATTTGACATCTGGCATTCTACAATCGCTCTCGGCCTGCTGGTAAACTCTGGATAACATGGTTAATGTTGAATTCCACCTTGTGGGCTTGTGGCCACAACATCGTGTATCAGGCAATGTGAGGCGATGCTGCACGTTGCCCTGAGAGTGGCAGCATCTGTGCTGGACTTTCTGAAATGCGCACAGATGCGGCGCACCTTCGTGAGCAAATCGGACAGATTGGGGTATGTCTTGAGGAACCGCTGAACTCTGAGATTTAACACATGGGCCAGGCATGCACATGTTCGTCTGCTGAGTTGCAGAGCCGCCACCAGGTACGGCCATTCTCACCACAACCATGCCTGGCTTCAGGTTCAGCGGTGCCAGCCACAGATCAGTCTGCGCCGTGATGCCCTGTAATAGCTCTTGGGCGGTGTGCCTTTTTTCGCTAGGCTCAGCAGTCTGAGCTGCCTGCTGTCACTTAGCACCACTGCGCTGTTCCTAGAGCTAACCGACTGATGGCGCCATGCCCATGAAGGGTAATTGGAGGAGGATGTGAGGAGGGGTGGGAGGAGTGAGGCATGTAACCTGAGAGACCTGGACCGAGATAGGCCCCGCAATCCTCGGCGTCGGTAGTATTGACCAGCCGCAGGTCAGACTCGGTCCCACCAGCCTCCACAGTTAACCCAATGTGCCGTCAGCGATATATAGTGGCCCTGCCCGCAGCACTCGTCCACGTGGCCCATGGTCGGGTGGACCTTTTCAAAACGGCGTTGGTCAGGGCACGGATGATGTTGTCTGACACGTGCTGGTGCAGGGCTGGGAACGGCACATGGGAAAAGTAGTGGCGGCTGGGGACCGAATACCGAGGGCGGCTGCCGCCATAGAGTTGCGAAAGGCCTCGTGCTCTACCAGCCTGTAGGGCAGCATCTCCAGGTTAAGCAGTTTGGAGATGTGGACGGTTGAGGCTTGGGCGTGTGGGTGGGTTGCACTGTACTTCCTCTTGCGCTCTAGCGTCTGGGGTATGAAGAGCTGAACGCTGCGCATGGAGACATTGGTGGATGCTGTGGAGGATCGTGGAGGTCGAAGGTGTGGTTTTCGCACGGGAGGTGTTTGGGGCTGTGGTCCTGGGCAAGGAGCTGATAGCAGAGGCACAGGTGACACAGGGGAAGGAGCAGTGGTGTGCCCGGCCGGAGGTGAACGCCTTGGTTCCATTGAGTGGGGTGTTTAGCATTCATATGCCTGTGCATACTGGTGGTGGTTAAGCTGGTAGTGGTGGAACCCCTGCTGATCCTAGTGTGCACAGGTCCACACCACAGTCCGTCGGTCATCCGGTTTTTTATTTAAAGAACCTCCGACTTCCGAAAATCTAGCCTCGCCACGGGACTTCACTACTTGAAACATTTGGCCTGATGCCCAGCTCTGGCCCTACTCTCCGTGGCCCACTACTGCCTCTTCCAACCTGTTCTCTCGAGGACTCGCCTCCATCTCAGAAGCACTGTGTTCACCCGGCCTATCAACCCATCTTGGGTCTGTCACCTCATCATCCTCCGATCCCTCATTTCTGCTCCCCCCTCAGACTTCCTGCCCTGACAACAACTTCAATCACTGTCTGACAACCGTGTCTCCTCATCGTCCGACACCTCTTTACACTTCTCCACCTAGTCAACAATGTCATTATCACCCACAGACTGCGACGTGAAAACCTGGCATCGGAAAAAGCTCAGCACAACTGGACAAGTGGTTTGTGACTCGGGAAGGGTCCAGAAAACAGTTCCTCAAGTATGCCGGTTCAAATGCCAAATTTTCCTGGGAGGGGGCAGACTGGGGGGAAGGAGGCTGAGGTGGAGATGCTGATTTCGGTGACATGGGTGGACTGCGTGAAGACTGACTGGTGGACAAATGGCTAGAAGCATTGTCCGCAATCCACGACATCACCTGTTCGCACTGTTCTGGCCTCAACAGTGCTCTACACCACGGGTCCCATGTAACTTCAGACATGAACCTAGGGAGTGTAGCTGTGGCGTTCCCCTGCTCCTCATCAGCAGGTAGTGTCTCACCCCGCCCAGCACCACCCTCTGACCCCTGCAGTAGTGGGACGCCACGCCCTCGTCCTCTACCCCTAGCCCTCGGGTTCAACATTTTCAAATTTAAAGTGTAAACTGTTAATATTTTTTTGTTTTTGTTTTTTTAAGAAAAAAATGCCATCCTATTGCTATGGCTAGTTTCTAACTACCTGACAGCACACAACAGATTTTTGTGCTGTGTCTGACTTTTAGTTTTGAAAAAAAATAGAAAAGAAAAAGCGACTGTGCCTAATTCAATCAACCCTATAAATGGTCCCACTTAGGTGTTTGAGATGGATATGTGTGTGCCATAGGAGCTAAATAGAACGTTCGCAAGTCTCCCTGCAAATTCGTCACAATATGGTCTAGCTGCACTACTAGCCAGCAGGCCAGCCACAAGCAAATCAACAAAATATATCTAATATATACGCTATTGTAGGACCCAAGAAAGCTGGTTGGGTTCTTTTATGCCTATTTTCTCACCTACCCTGACACCCACACAACAGGATTTTAAGTCACTTAAGTTTTGAAGAAAAAAAATCGTCAGACTGTGCCTAATTCAATCAAACCTCAATAAATTGTCCCACTTAGGTGTTTGAGTGGATAGGTGTGTCACTATGACTAAAATGACAATTTGAGAGAACAAAGGTTCTGGGAAAGGCTTTACGTTTTCTCAAACCGGTAGAATCCTATTCCAGAATTGATCCTTTTTCTCTTAGACATATCGGGAATGATCAACATGTAACCTCGACGATATTCTCAAATTACATGCTCGGGCCCTGCCTAATACATATCAGTAAAGAGAAATAGAATCAAAAAAAACTTGTGAACTGAGAAATGCAAGATGAAATACTATTATACAATATAAAATACTGAGTTTTTTTAGAAAAATGAGTAACAGGACTTTAGTACACTGTGGCGTGCACACAAAATGCTGTACATTGGAGATTGTTATTCAAGCTATGAAGAACAAAAAGGTTCATAGAACAACGTTAAAAAGTTTTAGTTAGCATAAAATAGATATTGATATCAATACCTGAAGAACTTAACACATAGAGGATATAAAAATTAAAAAAACATACTAATAAAGGATTAAGCTACTCATCTTAAACACACTAAGCTCAGACCTAGCCAACAGTAGAAAGCACCATGCCAACAGTAAACATCATTAATAAACCGTAGCAGTAGCAGTACCAAGATACATTTTTAGACAAAATAGGTGAACACAGTAGGATGCCGCCAACAAATAACCGTATCTATACCGAGAGTATATAAGCCGACCGAGTATAATCCGAGACCCCATATCTTTTACCACCAAAACCTGGAAGGAAAACTACTGACTGCGAGTATAAGCCAGGGGTGGGACATACATTGGTTCACCCCCCGTAAGTATACAGCCTGCCACGCCCCCGTAGTTATCAGCCGCCAGTCCCATGTCATGACAAAGAAAGAATATGGAAAGAGAAGAAGAGGATAGGATCCGCGTAGAAGAAAGAGAAGATGCGGCGCGCTGACATCGGGGACATCGGGGAGCCGCGCGACATCGATGCTGAGTATTAATTTATTTTTTTTTAAGTGGGTCATTTTTTTTGTAATAGACCGTGTATAAGCCCGAGGGGACGTTTTTCAGCAAACTTTTGTTGCTGAAAAACGCGGTCTTACTACGATGAGTATATACGGTTTCAGGAATTTTCTATTTCTATTGTATAGCCGTTACCCCTTTCAGACATTTGACGAATAGTACTGCATCGCGGGAGGTGTTTTTCCCGTCATTAGAGTACTATTACGTCAGCTTCTGACCGGCTCTCTGAACAGAGCCGGCGTCCAGAAGCTGTCGGGTGTCGGCTATTACACCCGCAACCTTTTTGAAGTGGACGGGGGGATTTCTCCGATCGTGGGTATTCCTTACCTAACTCGTCAGCGTGACCACGGTGTGCAAGTGGCATTTAACAAGAATCACCCCCCCATGACGCTTACCGGGACTGCCAGTGTCCTTTTGGCCGAGACTTTTTTAAGAACAACAAGAGATCTATTACCATACGTGATAAAAAAACAAATGAGAACCTAGATCGATATTAAAAACATGCAGATATTAAGTGGTGTTTCCTAAAAGGATTGGTTTATCATGATCTTACTTATGGATAAACGGGAGTTGAATTGTTGGAAGAACGGAGGTATAATTGAAGAAGACAAATGAAATGCCAAGAAATATGTCAAGAAAATTCATTATAAAATAAAATCTTCCTATTATATTTGGGGATTAAATACTGGATAATTAAAGAAAATATAATTAACAAAATTAACAATATTGTAAAAAAAAAAAAAATAGGGTATATGGTTAATTGGGAGAAGAAGCTGGGTAACTTTTTTCATTAATTAGTTGGCAAAGGTCAATATATACATCTTATAAGCTATATTATTCAACAAACCATATTGAAACATTGCGTAAACTAAAACAAAGAAATTAGTTATCACCAGCGCAATTAGCGAAATTTTCAGGTAATGACCCGAATTTATGGGCCTGGCGCTTTGCAAATCAGAAATGCTTATTAATACATATGCTGGCTATTGATCCCATAATTCCATTATTCTGGAAAGAGTGCGTGCCAAAAATTGATTAAGACATTAGGAAATATGAAGTGTATGTCTACTTTTTTTTCCCCTGATTTATAGGGATATAAGTTAGAGATGAGCGAGTTATACTGCCTCAAGCAAGCAAATTGTCTTTGATAAGGTGTTAGAATGTATGGAAACATCTGCAGATCCCTTCTTCATTCCGAAGAACACGAGTTGCAAGTTTTCCGTACATCTGCTAAACTATCAGAAGACACAAGTGCAGCCGGTGTTCTCTCACAAAGTATGTAAGGACAATGTATGTGAAGAATTTCACTCCTATTTGCAGAACCGGTATTTATTGACCACCTGTGTTCCCTTTAAAAATGCTGGGAGTCTCCCATCCACCCTTCAATTGGGGCTCGTTATCGAAACAATCACCCGAGGTACGGCAATGTCGTCTCGAATAACGAGCACTCAAGCATTTAGTGCTCGCATCATCTAGATATATACACACGGATCAGGCTATTTAGTGGATGTCGTATATATATATATAATTTATATCGTGTTTTAATCATTATGTCAGTATGTAACATGTATTAATGTAACGTATATGAATTTGAAAATGTTTGGTGTAATTACATGTTAAACATTTCAATAGAAAGCAATAAGAGCTGTTCACTGAAATAGAAAAAATTATGTATCAGATTATTAAAGATGCAAGAAAATGGTATAAAAGACAGCCCACCCCCTAGATCAGTGATGGACGACCTTTTAAGACCGAGGTGCCACAACTACAACCAGAATCCACTTATTTACCATGAAAGGTGCAAGGGACATTTCAAGCCGTAACTTACGCGACTCGTCTTCACATCTTTCAATTGATTGGCCCTGAGGGCCACCAATACAGTGTGAAAGAAGGAAGGCAAATTCAGACCATCTTGTAGATTCTCCCGAAAGAAATGGGGGTTCATCAGGAGGACCTCCAAGCCTGGAGTTCTGTCCACACGTCTCACTTTTCCCCGGCAGTTCCAAGAGCCAATTGAAATGTCACTTTAACCACTTAACAGCTCTGCGCGTAGCTCTAGGCGCAGAGAGAGGTTATAAGGGATGTATGAAGAAGGGGCTCACGGGCTGAGGCTATCTGGCAGCTGCGATTCGTTACAATGAGCCAGTGGTCATTGGAATGAATGTGCTGCAAAAACTGCCATATATTGCATACGAAGATTGCAGTATATGGTAGCAGCGATCTGACCATCTAGGGTTAATGTACCCTAGATGGTCTAAAAAATAGTGAAAAAAAAAGAAAAACAAAAGTGAAAAAATAAAAAAAATTAATAAAATATTAAAAATTCAAATCACCCCCTTTCCCTAGAACGATACTAAAACATACTAAACAGTTAAAAATCACAAAACCATATAGGTATCCGCCGCGTCCCAAAATGCCCGATCTATCAAAATATAAAACGGTTACGGCCGGCGGTTGACCTCCGAGGCGGGAAATGGCGCCCAATGTCCGAAATGCGCTTTTACACCTTTTTAATAACATAAAAAATGAATAAAAAATGATCAAAAAGTTCGCCAGACCTCAAAATGGTAGACAATGAAAACGTCACCTCATTTCGCAAAAATGACCCCTCACACAACTCCCATGCGCCAAAGTTATGAAAAAGTTATTAGCGTCAGAGAGATGCAAAATTTTTTTCTTTTTTGTACACATTCGTTTAATTTTTGAAAATGTATTAAAACACAATAAAACCTAAATAAATTTGGTACCACCGCAATCGTACCGAACCAAAGAATAAAGTAGGTGTGTTATTTGGAGCGAAGAGTGAAAGTCGTAAAAACTGAGCCCACAAGAACGTGACGCACGTGCGGTTTTTTTCAATTTTTCCACATTTGGATTTTTTTTTTCCACAGAGAGGGCCCTGAGTGCCACCTCTGGCACCCGTGCCATAGGTTCGCCACCACTGCCCTAGATGGAACAAGCAGCCTAATTAGGACACTATACCACCAGTCATCTGGTGATAGATTTCCTTTAAGCTTTGTTTTTGCATGTGATTTTGGTACCTCCAAGCAAGTTAAGGTAAATTATTTGGGCTGAATGCTACTAAATTTTTAAAGCACTAATGTGTCTTCTTTACGTTATGTCAATGTAAAGATTAATTGATGTATTTTTCTATATGTGACTACTACTTGTATCAATGTCTTTATTTCCTAGGAGTGAATTTCAAAATGGATTAAGGCTGCAATGATAAAGTCAGTCTAGGTATCAGTTCCTTTGGACAGGAAACCCTTTTCTATTTATGGCTAACTTCACACCTGTGGTAGATGATTTAGGTTATTCAGTATTTAAAGACCTACAGTCAGGCATTTGCACGTAGATTGTCCTATGCAGATATCAGCCATGAAACTCTTCCTTCTTCTTTCTGCAATGTATCTGCTGACCTCTAAAGGTAACTATATATGGTTATTGCTTTACCACTTTACAATTAGGAATCATGTTCATCTGGATAAGCCCCAAGTATTATGTAGACTGTAAATGCACCTATAGGTTTCTATGGGGCAAACATTGCTTCTGTTACAAGGCTGAAATCATCATCATTATCTGCTCCCTGCTCTGTCCCTCCCCATCTCTCTTTCCTCGCTCCTTTATGGAGCCATTAGCTGACTCCATGCTTGAAGAAATTCTCTGTCAGTTCATGGCTGTAAGAGTTAGAGGAGGGAGGAGCAGTGCACAGAGGAGATAGTGATGATGACGCAACAGGGACTGCAACACCCCTGTGACTCAATGCAGCTTCCTGGCAGGGAGACTGACTCCATTACTGCATTCCCTTTTTTTGATTTTGCGAACCATTTGCCCACTGCCATCGTGCCAATTAACAATTACCAGACCTTAAATGGGAACACTGCCCCAAATCTTTTTTTACCCGGTTTGAGGGTAATGGGTCAGTGTATCCCTCAAGGAAAAAAAAAGATGCATTTAGGGAATACTAGGGCATTCCCAGACACATAGGGGCTCATTTACTATGTAGACTGATAGATTTAAAATTTTAAAATTGTCAGTTGCTTACTCTGTAAATATATTGTTAACATTGTGTCCAAAGAAAACAGGCTCACTAGATCCTTTGATTAGAAATGAAGATACCTGGTGTATCTTCTCTGTTTCCTATCTCCATTTCCCTTATGCTGGATTCCACCATAGACCTCGGTCCGAGGTCTGCCGGAAGTCCTACACGGGAATTGGCAGATAATAGTGCAGATCACCAAGGTCAAGGGTAAAAAACAATTTTATTCTTTATACTCACAAAAACAGCCTTAAAAACGCACGTATCAAAGTTTTAAAATGACGCCAAACACCTCCCCCGACCTAGGTTTTGGCTCCTTAGGCATTTGTATGATTTAATTTTTACTCTTTACTCTTACTGTATATACTTGTGTATAAGCCATGTTTTTTTAGCACAAAAATTTGCTGAAAAATCTCACCTCAGCTTATAAACCAGTCGATCCCACATCATCACGTGCATTTTTGGATGTCTGTTTGATGTAACAAAGCTGATCCACGAAAATCCACCAGGAAAAGGTCAGTTGTGGGAAATAATGTTTTCAGAATTCTGTGACCACTTGGTGTGGAAGGTAGAATAATTTTCCAGCTCATTACTAATCCGATGCTG
This sequence comes from Engystomops pustulosus, assembly GCA_019512145.1. Lineage (NCBI taxonomy): Eukaryota > Metazoa > Chordata > Amphibia > Anura > Leptodactylidae > Engystomops > Engystomops pustulosus. The sequence goes on from CM033645.1 coordinate 114,715,788, forward strand.
TAATTTGGGACAATCATGGTGCATCCCATATTATTTATGATGCTGTGGACTCTGTTCTGGATATTCTCTAGATTTTGGTTGTTATATGTCTCCTTTAGTTGTGTCCCAACGACATAGGGGATGGTGTGGACAACTGACACCATTTTGCGGCGTTACAAAGTGGAGTGAGGTTGATGTCTTTTCTTTTCTTTACTAGAAAAATGGGCTGCGCCCAGAAGTTCCAATACTGCGGGCAAGCGGAGATTAAAAAATAGTGTGGGACAAACAGCTTTAATACAGGAGGAGCAGGGGAATTATGGGAATCTCATCTTTTATTACCATGCATAATACAGGCTGGTATTACCATTACCAGGTGCAGATTTGGATCTATCTTGGGAAAAGAAGCTAAACAAAACCCAGCCCTACATGCTTATCTATCCATTTCAGAGGGGAACGACGCATGATCATTATGGGGAGGAACTCTGATCACAACCGATACTGGGTTTGCTGACTGCTGCTCATTGTAAAGAGTATGTACAGAAAACCACCTCCCTGTAGATTAGTGAAAATGAGGGCATCGGAAACTCAACTATAAAATTCAGTTAATTTATACTTTGAGATATTTGCTTAATTTCTTAAAAGACATCTACCACCAGGGATGAAGGATTGTAAACACCGCATAGACCAAACGGGCGTGACCCCCTCTGGCAGTATACCACTCTTCCTTTTAGCTTCTATGTCTTGTTTATAGAAAAAAAAGGTTTTAAGAATTATGCACATGATCCTGAGGGGCACAGGACCCTAAACATGGACCTGAGCCTCTCAGGCTCATTTGCATATATTTCAAGCCTTATTTTGTTAAAACCAAGGAATCTAAAAGACTGATCAGTACCCAGGTGCCTTCCAAAGCTTTTGTATTTATGAAAAGTTATAAACAAGCCCAAATTTACTTGTACCCGGTAAAACATATCCTATCGATCCATACCCCATTAGTGTTCCTATCTGGCCACATTAGATTCTGTGTGTAGTAATGTTGGATCTGTAAACAAGAAATGTATCAAGTTCTATCTTATATTTATCACTACTGTATAGGATAAAAACATTGGATGCTATTCTTTACCCCTTAAGGAGCGAGGGTCATTGTGCCTGAAGTGTCAGGTCATTTTTGACGATCTGTTATGCCCTTCTTTAACCGGTCGCGACCCCCGCCGTTGGTATTGTTGCTGACACTTCCATCCTTATAGACCACAAGTACCCAACTCTGATGGCTACTTTCAGCAGTATAATGCGCATGTCCTTAAAGCCGGAATCATCTCAGAGGCTGGTTTCGCAAACATGACATGAGTCACTGCACTAAATGTTCCCGCAGATCCATCTGGACCCCAGGCTGCAACATCCATATGCGAATCTCCCTTCCACCACTCCAGAAGAGCTCTATTGGATGAGATCTGGTGACTGTGGAGGCCATTTTGAGTCCAGTGACCTCATTGTCATGTTCAGAAACGTCTGAGTGATTCCAGCTTGTTGATGACATGGCGCATTATCCTGCTGAAAGTAGCCATCAGATGTTGGACATGTGCGTCATAAAGGGATTGGACTGTCAGCAACAATTGGACACAGGGGCCCAAGAGTTGTCCAAAAAAAGAGAATATTCCCCACAACCATGACACCCACCACAGCCTGAAACTGTGATACAAGCAGGATAGATCCATGCTTCCAGGTTTGTTGACGCCAAATTCTGACCCTACCATCCGAATGTCGAAGCAGAAATCAGAAATCGAACTAATCAGACCAGCAAACGTTTTTCCACTTCTACGTCCAAACTTGTGCAAATTGTACCTCAGTTTCCTGTTCTGTAGCTGAAAGAGTCGACCCCGGTTTGATGAGCTTCCTGCTGCTGTAGCCCATCTGCCTCAAAGTTCGACGTACTGTGCGCGTTCGGAGTGCTCTTCTGCCTACCTGGTTGTAACGGTGGCGATTTGGGAGTACTGTTGCTGTTCTATAGTCGTCGAACCATTGCCCATTATTCCTCTGACCTCTGAGCCAATCACCAAGGCCATTTTCCGCCCACAGAAACTGCCGCTCAACTGGATTGTTCTTTCTTTCTGGACCATTCTCTGTAAACCTAGAGATGGTGGGTGTGAACCCCAGTTTGCTCAGCAGTTTTGAAATACTCAGACCAAAGCCCTTCTGGCACAACAACCATGCCACGTTCAAAGGTCCACAAATCAACCTTTCTTCCCCATACTGATGGCTCGTTTGAAACTGCAGGAGATTGTCGTGACCATGTCTACATGCCAAATGGCTAAATGCACTTATGCCGCATGTGATTGGCACTGATTAGATTACATATAGTTTTTTTCATATTACACATGCGGCACCAATAGAAACATTGTCTACTATAGAAAATACCATATAATCGCAATGCGTATTTACACAAGTCAAGAGATATATTGGTAAACAATATTTTAAAATGTTCTGCGAAATTATGTATTGCACTGAAATCCTAGAATTTTTTGCATTATGTTATTTAAGAACACAGTGCATCTGCTGAATATGACTGGCAAACCGCGCATAGTTACGTATAATCACAAACTTTGATCCAGTATTAAACTTCAAAATGTATGGCGTAGAGCTACTAAGGTGTATGATGAGGGCTCACGGGTGAGCATTGTCATTCAGAGATAGGATGGCCAAATATAACTATTATACAACCTCGTGTCAACAACCTCATCCTCATAGTCTGTAAGCTCTTGTGAGTAGGGCCAGCAACTCCTATTGTCCATATGACTGTTTGTTTTGTGTAATGTAATATTATATTGTATATGTCCCCTATGATTTTATAGCGCTACAGAATTTGATGACGCTATATAAAAAAGATTTTAGTATATAGTAGAAAACACGACCGCCGGTGCTAGCATCGATCGCGGGTATTAACTGTAATGGCAGGACACAAAACAAGGACTGTGAGCCCTGGCACTGGGCCGCAATCTGTCCCTAACTTACTTACTGGTGCCCCCTAAATGGTGGCCAATAACACAATAAGGCAAGGTATACAATCCGGGTCGACACAGCGGGGAATAACATAACCAAATTGCAATCCAAATAGAATAGTCAATACACAGGTAAGAGATCAGAAACCAGAAACTAGAGAATACAAGAGAAGAGACAGTGGACACAGCAAAGATTTCACCAACAAGGAGTCAAGGCTAAAGTGGAAACTAGGCCCTGCCGCAGGTGGAAGGAGCAAGCAATACTGTCCACAGTGTTAACTCTTGCAAGACAGAATCAGAGTGAGGGTTGTGGCAGATATCAGGTCAGACAGCCCTAGAGCCTAGTTCAGACTGCAGGATGGACAAAAAACTCAGTGTCTCCTAATCCTACAAGCACGGATAGAGGAGACAGCACTGTCAGATGTGACATTAACTCTTTGATTGACGCTCTTCTATTATGACTCTATGGGTGCCTCATCTTTGTTGAGATCGTTGCTCCTTGTAACATCATATCGGGGAGTAGCATTGGTTTCATAACAGCCTCGGGTCTTTGAAAAGCTGAGGCTTAATGGTTCTACATTCGTTACAATGTACCATTGCACATTGTAATGAACCTATGTAAAAACGCCATATACTGCAATACAGTATCAGTGCAATATATTGCAGTATATGGTAGGTTAAAGGAAACCTACCACTTGAAGTGGCAGGTTTCCGATGGCAATATCGGGCACCAGTCTCAGGTGAGCTGGTGCCGGAGCTTATTTTAGTTAGTGTTTTAAACCGCGGTATCGCGGTTTACAAACCTTTTAAACGTTGTAGCCGGCGGCAGGCAGGTAACGCGCCTCGGCGCTGTACGGTGCACGGGCTTCATTCACTTCCTTGTAGCACGCGCGCACGGTAAGCGCCGAGCGCGTACCTGCCTGCGCCGCTACAACGTTTAAAAAGTGTTTTAACGCGATACCGCGGTTTAAAACACTAACTAAAATAAGCTGCGGCCCCAGCTCACCCTGAGCTGGTGCCCGATTATTGCCATCGGAAACCTGCCACTACAAGTGGTAGGTTTCCTTTAAAGTTAAAAAAATAAAAAAATAAAAAAAGACCTAAAATTTAAATCTCCCCTTTTAAACTTAAAAAAACTAAATAAACATAGAAATCACAAACATGTTAGGTAGTAGCCATGTCCCAAATGCCCAATCTATCAGAATACAAAAACTAAAAGGAAAATAGCACCCAAATGTCCAAAACGCCACTATTTCGCATCACATAAAAATTTTTAATAAAGAGTGATCAAAAGGTCACAGTCATCAAAATGGCAGCAAAGAAATGTCATCATCTATCTGCAAAAAATGAGTCTAACCACAGCTCCACACACCAAGTATAAAAAAGTTATTAGCATCAAAAGATTGCAAAAATGTTTCTTTTGTACACAAGGGTCCGGGTGGCTGCATTTTTGTTGGTTTTCCCGACTTTTCGGGGATCGCATGGGGATTTTATCGCATGCAATGGTTTTGTGTTCAATCACACCGGCTTTCACGTGACACAAATTGGGGGGCGGGCGTCGGACGATCTGACAGATTCGGACTATGTTCGGGATTTAAATTTGCATGGACCTGGTGACCTGATCGGGGAAGGGACACATGCAGAAAATCAGGCCTATGATCTTCATGAATCGCGGCAGGGTTCATCCAGTTGCACAGTCCGGATAGGGGATCACGCAGGGACCAGGTAAGTAAATGTGCCCCATTTTTTAATTTTTGAAAATGTATTAAAAAACAATGAAACCTATATAAATTTTGTGTATCATCTGATCATACTGAACCAAAGAATAAGTAGAGAGATCGTTTGAGCACACAGTGTCATAAAAGTCATAAAACTGAGCCCACAAGAACGTGACACAATGCATTGTGTTGCCAATTTCACCACATTTTCCCAGCTTCCTAGTATAACAGCATGGAATAATAAATAAAATACTGGGAAGTAAAATTTGTTATGCAGGAAATAAGCTCTGACACACCTCTGTGCAAAGAAAAATGAAAAAGTTAGATTTTTGAATGTGGGGACAACAAAAAATTAACAAAAAAGTGCTGCGACGCAAAGGAGTTTATGTTTTATACAGTACAGGCAGTCCCGGGTTACATACAAGATGGGTCTGTAGGTTGTTCTTAAGTTGAATTTGTATGTAAGTGGGGAACTGTATATTTTACATTGTAATCCCAGACAGAACTTTTTGGTCTCTGTGACAATTGGATTTAAAATGTTGGGTTGTCATAATAATCAAGATTAATACTAAAGCTTCATTACAGACAACCTTTGATAACTGTTACAGCTGATCATTGTAGCCTAGGACTAAAGTACAATAAATTACCAATATCCAGAGGTCCATTTGTAACTAGGGGTCGTATGTAAGTCGAGTGTTCTTTAGTAGGGGACCGCCTGTATTGTAAAACATGTTTATACAAAATTTCTAATGTTATACACTCTTGCACTTAAAATGGTTTTCCATAGATTTTAACAAACACTAGTTCAAAGGTTTATATTAACAGTCTTATCCCTTTCATTATCCTGATTTAAAAGGGAATTCAAGCAGGAGGAGAGCCGACAGTTTTCTCCATTGAACGACAATTTCCAGTGCATTACAGACCATACATCAGGTAAATACTCTATGTCTGAGCACATCCTTCATTCACTTATATCTTGGACACCAATTTTTGTTGTTGAAGTCATGAAAAAGTTCCCATTTTGTGGCACACTTGCAAGGACGCCTAAACCAGCCTGCACCAAACATTAGTTATCTGCACCAGACAGTTATAGATTTCAGTTATAGTGCTAAGACTTCAGAACCTCTAAGTATTTGTGGCAGTCATGGAGTTTTGTATCACAATGTACAATAAAAACTTAAAAGCATCCAAATGTGCAATGGTTCTACTACTACCTTCTCATCTATCCTTGTACGGCAACATAATAGGTCTCAATAGAGCACATGCATCATAGTTTTTCGGCTGCCCCTTTTTCAAGTTTCCTGAAGTTGCCACTTAATCATTTAATGTATCTTAAGTTTTTCCCTTTGGTGATACATGTGATGAATTGCCTGTTTAGTTTCACTTTGCGACTTTTTGTAGTCTGTGACTTTTTAGTCCAAATAGTAGCTCCCAAGTGTAAGTCTGCTGGGAAAATGAATCATAGTTTTTCGGCTGCCACTTTTTCAAGTTTCCTGAAGTTGGCCTACTCATTGCAATGTATGTTAAGTTTTTTCCCCTTGTGTATACATGTGATGAGTGCCTGTATATTCCACTTTTGAGATTTTTTGTGTGGTGTGTGACTTTTAGTCCCAAATAGTAGTTTACAAAAAGTAAGTCTGGGTCCAGGAGGCTCTGTTTCGCAACTTATTCGGCGCAAGAGATGGGACCAATTTCAAGCCCAAAAGATGCAAAAATGAACAAACATCTGGGCTACAAAGATAAATACAGCACACTGCATTAAATCACTGAGGCTGTTAACATCTGATGATTCTGCACATAAAAAGTCGCACAAAAAATCATTGAAAAAAGAAACAGAAGCAATAGGAGTGATAAATGTCCCCTGGGTCTAGCATGCTCGTTTTGGGACTTAAAAGGTGGCAAGAATGGGACAATTTTAGAGCCCAAAAGTCTCACAGTTGATCAAATATCTGGGCTAATCAAAGATAATACGGTATACTGCATTAAATCCTTGGAAACAGCCAACTTTGGTACACGACTTGATTCTGCTCCTAAAAGTCTCAAACTGTGAAAAGTCGCACAAAAAAAGGAAAAAGAATCGGAGTGATACATGTCCCTCATAGACTGTAAACTCGTGCATACAGGCCCCTTATTCCTGATTGCGGGATTCACAGGAATGTCCTTTAAAAACTTTCTTTCTCCCTTTTCCCATTTATCCTCATACTAAATGTTCAGTCATTCTGAATCTACTGCTTATCTGGAAACTCTATAAAGGACATTCTGTGAATCCCTGCAATCTATCAGGCTGTTCACATGCAGTGTTTGAATTGTGTTTTGTAAAATTGCACAGATTTCAGCTAAGTGAGCTTTCAGTTACATGCCGCCCATAAAACTGCAATAAATGAGAAAAGGCAGGATTAAGAGAAGGCTGTGACAGGGGGACATAGTTAGAAATACATGCTTGCTCTTTAACCCTTCCCAACTTGCGCCGTAAGCGGGTCCCGTGCATGGAGAGGGCTCGCGGGCCGAGCCTCTCCATAGATGGTAAGTCTTTAATGCATATTGCACCGCTGGTGTTTTCCCCCCGATCACCGCCGGCAGTGCTGACGGTGGCTTCAAAAGATGGGCGCCGCAATCTTGCCGCGGTTGTCGCTCCCCGTGACGTCATCAGGGAGCAGTGATCCATTGCCATGACAGTCTCGGGTCTTCCGAAGACCGAGGCTGTCTCGTTTTACACCATTCATTACAATGTGCTATCAGCACATTTAATGAATGAGGAGGAAAATCCCCATATACTCGCCATATGTAGTATGGCAGTATATGATAGGATCGATCATACAACCTAGGTTAAAGTACCCTAGGGAGTCTATTACCCTGTAACAGAAAATAGTGCCCAAGTTGAAAATGGCACTTTTTGCCATTTTGAAAAATATTAAAAAATCAATAAAAATGGTCAAAAGGTCGCACAGTCCTAAAAATTTATAGCAATGAAAACACCATCAAAATTTGCCAAAAATGACACCACCCCAGCATCCTGCACCAAAGTATGAAAAAGTTATTGCTGCCAGAAGATGGCAAAATTAAAAAAAAAATTGTACAGGAGGTTTTAAATTTGTAAATGCATGAAAACATTATAAAAGCTATACAAATTTGGTATCCCTATAATTGCACCAACCCAAAGAATAAAGTAAACATTTGTGGCGTACAGTGAAAGACGTAAAATCCAAGCCCACAAGAAAACGTGGGCTGCATTTGGAATTTTTTTCCCGCTTCCCAGTCACGCATGGAATATTAAATACTGTCACTACAAGTGCAATTTGTTACGCAAAAAATAAGCCATCACACAGCTCTTTATGTGGAAAAATAAAAAGTTAGATTTTTGAAGGCGTGTGTGAAAAATGGAAGTGAAAAGAATATAAGACCAAGTCGTTAAGGGGTTAATCTACGGCAGCAATGCTGAAGAGAGGCTTCAGGCTGAGATTCTGTGTCCTGAGTGGCTTGGCTGTTAGTGCATGTGCAAAGAACCTTAGCCGATGTCAGAACCAGGAAGTGCCGTCCATTTCAGGAGAAGCTAGAGAGGGCTAATAGAAACATCAAGCTGGATCTTAGGCTAGAAAGAAGCTATCAGGATGATATTTGTATAATTGCAATTGTTGTCAAATTCCCTCTCCAGCTGTGCTAAAAATATTGTTGGCCTGGTATTTCAGAGGTACGCTTTAAGTTTGATATTTTTCAATTTAGTATTTTCATATATTCTTAAATATCTCTGTACAGTGAAAGGAATGAGAAGAAGATACTATTAACTGTTTTCCAGAAGTCCTGAAAAGAGAATGGTGGGTCTGATTTGAATGTCCTCGTAAAATAAATTACATGGTATCTCATGTGTCACTGTAATATACACTCACCGGCCACTTTATTAGGTACACCATCTAGTAACGGGTTGGACCCCTTTTGCCTTCAGAACTGCCTCAATTCTTCGTGGCATAGATTCAACAAGGTGCTGGAAGCATTCCTCAGAGATTTGGTCCATATTGACATGATGGCATCACACAGTGGCCGCAGATTTGTCGCTGCACATCCATGATGCGAATCTCCTATTCCACCACATCCCAAAGATGCTCTATTGATTGAGATCTGTGACTGTGGAGGCCATTTGAGTACAGTGAACTCATTGTCATGTTCAAGAAACCAGTCTAAGATGATTCCACTTTATGACATGCGCATTATCCTGCTGAAAGTAGCCATCAGATGTTGGGTACATTGTGGTCATAAAGGGATGGACATGGTCAGCAACAATACTCAGGTAGGCTGTGGCGTTGCAACGATGCTCAATTGGTACCAAGGGGCCCAAAGAGTGCCAAGAAAATATGACACCACCACCACCAGCCTGAACCGTTGATACAAGGCAGGATGGATCCATGCTTTCATGTTGTTGACGCCAAATTCTGACCCTACCATCCGAATGTCGCAGCAGAAATCGAGACTCATCAGACCAGGCAACGTTTTTCCAATCTTCTACTATCCAATTTCGATGAGCTTGTGTAAATTGTAGCCTCAGTTTCCTGTCCTTAGCTGAAAAGAGTGGCACCCGGTGTGGTCTTCTGCACTGTGTTGCCGCCATGTGATTGGCTAATTAGAAATTAGGTGTTAACGAGCAGTTGGACAGGTGTACCTAATAAAGTGGCCGGTGAGTGTATGTATATTCTTTCTACAAAAATTCTGTCATAGCATCTATTGAAACATACACACAAATTATTATTTTTTGACAAAAAAACCCTCTAATGACATTTGAAGATGCTTTAAGATTAAATTATATGCATTGATCTTGTTCATCATCGTTTTTATTAACGGTCATAATCTGTTGTTCTCCCTTTACACTTTCTGTATTGTGCTTATCCCCATTACATTATCATTTTCATGCTTGGTTATCTCTGTTTAAAAGCCAAATAAGATTAATAGCTGTCCATTGCGTGACTGCTGCCATATGTTGCAAGAGACCATTACCCAACGGCAAACAAACGCATACAATATTCACTGCATACTTAGAGTACAGAACATGGAACTAAAAATGTAGTTAAGGTGGCTGTTTTTCCAACTGATTTAAGTCACTATATACATTTCAAATTCTTAATTGCAAAATATCAAATTACAACCATTAAACAACAATACTAAAAATACATTAAACAAACTTTTAAAATGTATTTATATTCCGTCCCCTATCCACCACCCCTCGCCATCCTGCTGGTCTTTGGGAAGATGAAAAGAAGGAAAACAAAAAACATAAAGTTGTCCCATACTTGAATCCAGTGTTCAGGCTTTCCCAAACCTCTATAATATCTTTTATAGATATTACCTCTATAACAATCTTTTCCTAAACTTCCCACCAATGTAGAGATTCCTTGTTTCTCCATTTTGTAACAACCATTAGTCTTCCCAAAAACAATAAGTTATTCACCCTTTCACTGCCATAACTCATTATCCCAAATAAGTACAGGCGGTCCCCGGGTTACGTACAAGATAGGGTCCGGAGGTTTGTTCTTAAGTTGAATTTGTATGTAAGTCGAAACTGTATATTTTATAATTGTAGATCCAGACCAAAAAAAAATTGGCCCCAGTGACAATTGGAGTTTAAACATTTTTTGCTGTAATGGGACCAAGGATTATCCATAAAGCTTCATTACAGACACCTTACAGCTGATCATTGCAGTCTGGGACTATAGTAAAGCATCCAGAGAGCTTAACCAGAGGTCAGAAGGGTCTGTCTGTAACTATGAGTTGTCTGTAAGTCGGGTGTCCTTAAGTAGGGGACCGCCTGTACTTGTTATCCTAATATTATTTTGTGGCCCATCAACAGTACTCTTTACAACCTTATCCCAATATGTAATTAACTTTGGACATTCCCATATTTTATGTAAATAATCAACTTCTGATAATTCTCACAATTTGAACTATCCCTTAGCTTCATCCTATACAACTTCATCTGTGTATAGTGTAATCTATGGTATAATGTTAAATTGTATTAATCTGTGATTTGCACACAGTAAAGATTGTTTTATATTTTTGTATATATCATCCAATGTATTCTCATTTATCTAATTCTAATTCTTTCCCCATCCTTTTCTAGATGGGTACCCCTCTGTCCAAAATAGTATATTTTTACGGTATGGTCAAAACATTTGACTTTTGAATACTTAAAATGCTAAAATCAATGTTTAAACAAAGTCTCTGAAAATGCACAAACCACGAGGCCAAACATTTTATGCTTGATAGGCTGGTATACAGGCAAACACTGTAGTTCGTTGCCATGAGCAATTAGAACAGCTTTGCTCTCAGACACTTCCAATAAAATAAGCTCATTCAGTTCTGGTGTTGGGTTGTGGCCCTCACTTATTTTTTATGGCACTGGACACAACATTTTCTATCAATGAATTATATATTGGGTTTATATCAATTGCACATAATTCTGGTGTTACGGATCTGGAAAATTGCAGGGCATGAACAGAATTTTGTTATCTGAAGCAGATGCGAGATTTAAAAAACGGACAGATTTGTGACTATTTAGGAAATGGTAATGTTTATCTAAATATTATTTCAAGCAGAATCTCTGTTCATTGCTCACTGACATCTTTTTTGTTTTTCACCTTTGCTTTTAACTCAAATGCTATAACTAGAAAAACTAAAGCTACCCGCAAAGATCAGATGTATGGGCCGTCAGAAGTGCTGCCACCTTTTCAGTCTCTGAAAGTGCCCATCTTGGACAAGAAGCAACTCTTCTCTGCTCATCAGTATATTGCTTTGAGGGGAATTTCTATGCTTAAACAGCATAAAAGAGGGAATACTAGCCAGAATATGTCATCTTGAGGGTGCTGGTAGTTTGGTGGTGTAAAGACTTGTGACAGGGTCCCTTTAAACATCATATTGTGGCTCACTATGTGTTATTGCACATTATGTGGCTCTATGGTCCTCTTGGAAAATTAAATCACTGCTATGATTGGTATAGAAATAGAAAGTATGCAGCCCTTCAAATCATATGATTGGTAGATATGGCTAACAAAGACCATTTAAAAAAAATAATAAAAAACTTTAAACTATAGAAGTTTAAAGTTTTGTGTCATACTAGAATCATATTGTAGTACAGGCAGTCCCCGGGTTACATACAAGATAGTTTCTTTGGGTTTGTACTTAAAGAGTAACTGTAAGGTTTTTTGTTTTTCACAAATCAATAGGTCTTGGGATGTAAAACAACTTTGCTATAGCCATCAGCCATCATCATATAGTCTCCTCTCGATGTGCTGATAATCTGTCAGAGAAACAAAGTGTAAACAAACTAAGGATTCATGGAAGGGGATTAGCTGCTGCTCCCTGCTCACAGGGAATGAGGTCATGTAACAGTGAATGCAGTAGAGCTGGATGTGTATGTCTCCTGCACATAATAGTGAGGTACAAGATCCCCCTGTTCCCTCCCTGCATCCCTGTCTCGGATCACAGGCGCACCAATCCTCTCCGTGTGCCCCAATCCTCCCCGCCCCAGCGGCGGTCTCCGCTGCTCCCATTCCGATAATTGGTGCTGGCCTGATATAAATTCCTGCCCCTTCATGTGACCCTTGCCGCATCTTCAAGCTTTCCCCTGAAGAGAAAGCTCCCCTATGTATCCTGCATTCCTGTGTGCCAGTCCGTTCCTGTGTATCCTGCGCTTCTGTGTGCCAGTCTGTTCCTGTGTATCCTGCATTCCCGTGTGCCAGTCCGTTCCTGTGTATCCTGCATTCCTGTGTGCCAGTCTGTTCCTGTGAATCCTGTGTTCCTTTGTGCCAGTCCTTTCCTATGTTCCTGACCTGCGTGCCAGCTCCTGCAATTCCTGACGTCCTAGTGTGCCTTCCTGTGCTATTCTCCTGCCATCACCCCGGGTACAGACTGTCTCCTGCATTACTACCTTGGCTGCCACCGCGGGATAGTCACACCTGTGGAACAAACTGGTGGTACTGTCTGCCTGGCGTGAATAAGACATGAGGAGCTAAAAATTCTGGGTATATTCTTGGGTAAATGCCAAATGGAGAGCTGTAAAGTCTACCTTACAAATAGAACTTGGGGTGTTTAATCTTTCAAACCTCCCTACTTACATTTACATGGTGCTGTCAAAAAGAGTTTTTACATCATAGCAAAGGCCCAGGAAAGGTTTAATGGAGAATTAACTTAAGACTAATCTGTCTTCTGGGGCATTAAGGGCTCTTTCACATTGGCATTGGTGCTCGGCTTCAGTTGCGCATCCGTTGTGTCTTGTCTCCTTTGTGTCTCCGTTTTTTCTACTGTTTTTTCTCTGGGATACATGTGTTTTGTCTTGCAAAAAGACTGAAAGTTTAATATTGCTTTGCACTTGGTTTTTCAGCAGTTTCAGCAGGTTTTTTGCAGATACATAGACTTCTATTGGCTTCTGTGATCCGCATCAGTGAAAAAAATAGTATGTTTCATAATATTTTTCCGGAAAATTCAAGCCAATGTGAAAACACCCAAAGAAATCAATGGCTTTGTGAGGTATCCGTGGAAATCACTGAACCACGGACGTAAAAAAAAACCGCCAATGTGAAAGAGCCCCAAGTCTGAACACTGCTGTCACATACCTACCAATTTACATGTAAAATCACTGATTCTTTTGCCCCACCCCTACAAGATCTAGTTTTATTTAAGGACTCTTTATTTTCAGCTATAATACAATCCCAATTGCATGTCAACAACTCATAAAATATTCCACTGTTTTCTTCATATGTCAAGCCACAACTTGATAAGCTAATATGTAGTTAATAGAAGCAGCACCACCCAAACTCCTTGTGGAAAAAGGAATGGACTCACATCCCAGGATATTAAATCACATAATGATAATGATATCAGTGATTTAATGTAGAATATATTACTTATTTTGCATTAAAAATGGCACCAAAAACTGTGAACTAGAAGTGCAGGAAAAGTGTCAGGATTGAAGAACTGCGCCGAAATTGAGCTACGAAAAATAAGGATGTAGGAAAGTAGCAGCGCTCCCTTTCCTCCACTCCAGCACTGTTCCTTAAAATGCAATGCAAACGCATTCTATAAACGCGGCCTTAGAATATACAGGTAAAATTTCCATGTAGCAGTAGGTGGGCCCCCAGAATCAATTTCACTGCTGTCAAATCCTGCCCACCCTCAAGGTGATATTCTTACCTAGAGCATTGATAGAATTGATCACACTTTGCAGTTTAACTCAATCCCGACCACCCACTGACGAAAGACATCAGTGGGCACAGGTCTCGAACCTGCAGCAACATCTTTCTGCATCTTTCAGTTTTTTTCTGCTCCTGCACGAAATGCAAGAGCAGGAGTGGGTCTCCCACTGTCAGACACAGCCAGAGACCCAAGGTAGAAGGCAGAAGCGCTTTATTTCCATTTCTCCTTTCTTCACAGCATAATGCTGAAGTAGCTCTATGCAGTGAATAGAAGGTCCGTCAAGTCAAACCTTTAAGAATGAAACAAAAAATAGAAAGAGAGGCAGCACTCCTGGAAAAGTAAGGTGTTTATTCATCCGTTGTGGAAAGTGTAATGTTTCAGCCCCTCAATAGAGCTATTTTCAACCCGACTTGCTTATCTCTGAGTCGGGTTCGCTGAGGCTTGCACCCACACCGGAATTTATTATTCATTATATCACAGTGCTGCTCTACTTTTCAGTTTTTTTCCTCATAAACCATGATACTTACATAGAGTCCGCCAACAACCTCCTGCGGCAGAGAGTTCAGTAGTCTCACTGCTCTTACGGTAAAGAACCTTTGTCTATGGGGATGGTAGAATCGCCTCTCCTCTACGTGTAAAAAGATCCTAGGTGTAAAAAGATCTTTGGAGAAATCCTTGTACTGCCTGTTCAGATATTTATACATTGTAATGAGGTCTATCCTCAGTCGTCTTTTTTCTAATCTCAAATTTTGTAATCTGTCATTGTATTCCTGTCCCCTATTTCATACTGGTAGGTTATTTAGATTGGGAGCCCCTTGGGAATAGGGACCAATTTGGCATGCTTTGAACAGCGCTGCGTAATCTGTGTGCGCTATATAAATAAAGAATTATTATTATTATTGTTGTTATTATCTGCACCCGTTCCAGTTCTACTATGTCCTCTTAATAAACTGGTGCCCAAAACTGTACACAACATTCCATGTGCGGTCTGTTCCGTGATCTGTATATGAACAAATCTATGTCCTTATCATGAGAATCGATTCCTCTTTTGATACATCCCATGATTTTATTTACTTTAGCAGAAGATGCCTGGCTCTGGTCACTTAAATTAAGTTTAACATTGCACCAATACCCCCAAGTCTTTTTCTGATGTAGTTTAATTGATTGTTAAGTAATTGATTGTTTAGAACATGATTGTACTTTTTGTTTCCATGGCCAAGTGCATAACTTTACATTTATCTACATTAAACCTCACCAACCATTTCTCATTTCATTGAAACTTGACTGTGTAAACCCCCTACAGGGTCATTTATAAAAAATATTAAAAAGAAGTGGCTCCAATACTGACCCCTGTGGCACACCACTGGTAACATCAATCTGAGAATGTGCCATTATTGACAACCCTCTGTTTTCTATCACCAAGCCAATTGCTTACCCAAATGCACATATTTTCCCCTAGTCCCAGCAGTCTCATTTTATATACCAACTTTTTATGTGGCACTGTATCAAATGCCTTGGAATAGTCCAGATACACAACATCCACAGCCTTACCCAGTTCCAGTCTGGAACTTATTTCCTCATAGAAGCCAATCAGATTAGTCTGATAGGACTGATCCCTCATAAACCCATGCTGATGCTGGGTTATAAGGTTATGTACAGTGACATACTCCTGTACAGCATCTCTATCGCTTTTTGATGCTTTTTTGTATAATACCACATTTGCAATGAGCCAGTCCTGTGGACCACAACCAGTCCTCAAGGAATCTTCAAATAATAAAAAATAGGGGTCTATGCCATCTGGGACTGGTCATTTGTCTATTTTAGTGGTTGTGATGCAGAACCATACCTTTCCTGGGTTAAACTGTTGACATTCAAAAGAGAATTTACATGATTCCTCATGCAATTGTCTTTTGTTGTGGACAAAAACCTGCTACCTTTGAAGGACCTGAGGGACACATCCCACAAAGCAGTATGCCCCCTCAAACAGCTGTCAAGGAAAGCATACATGGCACAGGATGTACACTGTGTAGCATTGGCACTTATGAAGTCCATTGTACTAATGAGGAATATAAGAGAAAATATCGAAGAACAGAAAATTCACAGAAAAAGTGTACCACAAAAATACAGCAGTTACCTGCTAAAGTCCCTCCACCTTAAATCCCTTAATCCTAAATCCCAATTTGGACATTGCATGCACTTAAGATCAATGCCAACTTTCAAAAAGCGTGCACACACGCTTTTCTGTTTCCTATTAAATAGGTTAGATGCCAAGATAAATTGCTGCTATCACTGCAACAAAGATCAGGCTATAAACCAGAAAAATACTCTCTGCTCAAAGCTGTGTAAAAAAACAGGAAGATTAGGTTTCAGCTTTTAGTCATCTTAATAGACACACACTATAAAGTCTGGAATATGTATTTGTACAAGAGGCAGGATTGCAGTCTGTTTCTTTACAAACTAAGCAGAATTTCTTTATCATAAACATTCACAACTGTTCCACACAATATTAAAAATTGTCTGAAGTAACGATTATGTTTTAATTGAGCATCCTCCACTCCACATAATTAAAAGATGCTTCAATAGTCAGTCAGCAGATTTTACCCCAATAAACTACCAGAACTCTCATGTAGAGTATGAAATGCCCTTTCTAGCGAATCCTCTCTTATGTGAAATCTCGTCAGTTTACCTATAAAAACCTATATATGTAATTGCAGATGTCTATCTTCGGTTCTACAGTACACAAATCCATGGCATGACTGGTCTGTATTTCTGGTTTAATAACTCACAGAATCACAAAAGAGACCAGATTCTTATTTTTAATATGATAATAGGTACTATGCGCCCAAGATACAGGCATCTGAAGTGATGTTTTCCCTCCAGCCTCTTTAAGTGACTGCTTATGTCTCTGGAGGTAATTTTATTTATAGGGTGAGATTTAACATAGAAGAGACCATGAAAGAAAGCATATTTCATACCTCACCTGAGGATGTAGAGGGGTAAAAGCTGATAACAGTGTCCCATGTGGGTAAATTGTGAAAATGTATGTTGTTTTACCAAACTATTGAAACATATTGGCATGACATTAGTTTAGACTGTCTGGTCCAGGAGTGCTCAGCCATTTTTTGTGTTATGACCGCATTGTCACACTATGCAACTTCAATGGGCCACACTTATGACCAATATCCTAGAAGCACCACTCTACAGCTAATAATACCGCCACTGACATTACAAATACCACTAGATATAACCTCACAAACCTAAAAGAAATACTGCATTCATATAAAAAAAAAACAAATCAGACAATTCATAATCATTCGGACACAGTATTTACAACCATACAATAATGACCATATACTGGTAGAGTTCTGCACAGAGGCTGCAGTGTAATCTCAAGACTTGCAGTTGGTGTCCCTGATGTTGTTTCTTCCCTTCAGACTGATCTTCCAGGTGACTTCTTCCATGACTCATATCTGCAGGTTTATAAAACAGACATGGTTGGCATCATCCTACATACTCAACTGTCCCATATATATATATATATATATATATATATATATATATATATATATATACCATTCACACAATAACTGCTCACAATGTGAAACCCTATACACCACATATACTGCTCACACAACACTGCCAGGTGCCCCTGTGCCCCTTAAATTATATAAAGTACCCCTAATGATATTATATACATTTCCCCTCACAACTGTATACATTACTTCCTTTCTTTTATATATAGCACCTACGTCATCTGAGCGCCTCCAGCGGCTGGTAATTTATGCATGCCGCTATTATTAATACAGCCGTGTCACGTATTCTGATCATTCAGACTGCTGATGACGTGAGCCAGCGGTCTGAAAATCTCGCAGAGACTTTCCTTGCATGCAGCCAGCTTCAGCTAGGCAAGGAAAGTTTCAGCGTGCATGCGCAAGATTTTCAAACAGCAGTCTGGATAACCATAAGACGGGACCCAGCTGTATTAAAAATAATGGGGTCCTGCCTATACTATCAGCCCCCGGGCTCAGGTGAAGAGGGCCTGAGCACCTCCGATTCGTTATCATATTTTATAAGACTCTTTTTTCTGCAAAGTCACCCTGTTTCAGAAGTTAATAAAAAAACTATTAAAAAAGAAGACTCCACAATGGGTAAGTACATTATAGGAGTCTACCATCAGTATATCGGATTGTAGAGGTACTTTAAGGTAATCCACTTCGGCAGAGGAATCAAAAAGTACAACTATGTTTTAAATAGTGAATTGCTTAAAGGGGTATAACCACAAAGACAAGATTCTTTAATATACTCAGGATAACAAAATAACACATTCTCAATACAAATACAAAAATACAGCATTTCACACATGTAATTCAACTGTAAATCTTTTGATTATGGTGGGGCAGGGCAGATGCTTCTCATGAATAGCTTCTCCTATTGCAGTGCACACATTGCAGTGTGCTCTCTGCCTCCAGCTCTGAACCCCGACCATAGAAACTTCCTGCTGGCAAGCTGCAGAGATTTACTTTACAAACTACAGATGAGATCTTTATTGCAGGGGGTGCAGGGGGTGGAGGTATAGCAGAGCTGACTCCATGTGTGTTAGAGCTGAGATGTAGCAGAGCTGTAGTGTGTCATTGTGTTTTATATCCATCTCATTGATCTCATCATCTTTCATCTGTCTTATCTTTTTTTTTCTATGTGTCAGATACTAATGAATATTCAAAAGCTAAATAAAAATGTAAATAAACTTGTAGCCTGAAAATCAAAGTACATTGTCAGCACACAGCATCTGATAGCACAGAGGGATCATGAAATTTCTGCTAACAGAGTCCTCACCCATATTCGGAAATTTTACACTGACCATCACTGAGTTATAGGGACTAAAATATCAATAAAACTGAGTAAAATTATAAAGTTAGGGGGGTTAAAATTATCTTTATTGTGTAAACATTGCTAGTGGATTAAATTTTGAGAACTTTCTTTCATGAGCAAACCCCTTTAAGTAAAACTGCAGAGGAAAAATATTTTGGGGTAATGGTGAACAGTAAACACTTTAGTGCCAGGCAGCTGTCAGATAAAGACATAGTTTTGCCCTTATACAAATCACTGCTCAGGCCACACATGGAATATAGTGTACAATCATGGGTACGGGGGTATTAAAAGGACATAATCGAACTGAAATGGGTGCAGAGGAGAACAACCAAGATTATTAAGGGAATGGAAGATCTTTTTATGCCTTGGCCTGTGACCAAGGAAAGTGGCATCCTCTACGCTTAGAGGATTGGCTGCAATTTTCTCTCCAGCCCCCCTTTCCCATTCCTGAGCAATTAATATCATTGTTTTCAGATCTCTACTCTAGATAATGTGAATGCAGCAAACTTGTTGCAAATTATGGCATTGCAGACGCCAAGAAAACTGGAGGAAAATTTTTAAATACCCCTCAGGATAAAAATACTCCCCTTGTGATTATTACAGTTCACCAGACTGGAGTGAGCAGTAGCCTTGTAGGGGACACTAGGTAAAGAAGCCAGTGTTGTCTCCAATGGACACTGCTATTTACCAATATGTACATATGTATCTCAATGGCCTTGAACTTGTCGATACAATATGAAAAACTGGGCCACAAAAGAGAGGGAGTTATTTAAACTCCACAACCTAGTCCTGATAGTCCCCAAGCATAAATGTCTTAATTTTTGGATCTCTGCTGTCAGATGTGTGGAACTAAACTGTTTGGTCCAGCTAAGGGCCACCCATCTGACAGAGGAAAGCTCAAATAATATATTGGGGCACATTTACTTACCCATCCTGGCGCGATCCCCGCTGTGCGTTCTCCGATGTGGATTTGGATCTTCCGCGATTCACATAGCTCATGCGCCCGATTTCTTGCATCCGTCGCTTACCCCGCTGAGGTCCGTCAGAGTTCACCTTCTTCTTCCAGGTGCATGTAAGTTCTTGATCTTACGACACAATTTAGTTTTTAAATTCCACGTTTTGTCCAAATCCGTGGAGTTGTCCGACGTAATGCACGCGATCGGATTGTCCCCCAATCCGATCGCGTGCGCCAAAAACCCGGGGCAATTCGCACTAAAAGGAAATATTCGGGAAACCCAACAGAATCGAGGTCCGCGGACCCTTAGTTAATGAGCCCCATTGTGTTCAAAACCTTTCCTAAACCTATGCTATTAAGGCTTTCTATTGTTAGGTGGGTTGCTCTGAGCTGGAGCAGACAGACTTCCTCTGCCCATGTGGTTGTGCCTATCCAGTAAAGTTCACAAATTAAAGGCATTTATGTTTGGGAATAGTGGGGACTACAGATAAAATTGGATCAGGGTAACTATGTCTATTAGAGGATTAAAAGGCATGGTGTTAGAGAAGGAGGAGGGAAGGTCATCCTTAAGCTCTGCCCAAAACTGCTACTTTTAATGGGGTAGAGTTCAAATAATTCTATTTCTTTTCCAGTTTCTGATAACAGAAGGGGGTCAGTTGTGACACTTACTCATAGATCCAGGTACCATGACTGTGGTAATCTTTGTATAATTCTTATCTATTGCTTTATATCCTTCTAAAATTAAACTTTTCAAATTATGCTAATAAATCTAAATTGCTATCGCGCTGTACCGGAGCCCCTCTGTGCTCTGGCTTCACAAGCTGTTACACTGTACAGGAGCATATCTCACCCTCCTTCCCCCGCTCCCTAAGCATTTCCCCTTTCATATGTTTGCTGTAATCTCACAGCAACAGTGCACAGTGTTAAAGCTTATGAAGCCAGAGCATGGGGGGCACTTGTAACAACCCCACATTAGCATAATTTTAAAAGTTGATTTCAGAAGGCAGGAAGTCATGGACAACAAATATAAGAAGATGGACCACAGTCATGCTTACTGAATCTGAGTAGGGTTTACTATTCTTGATTTTGAAGGTAGATTTCCTATAAGGCCACTGTCATGTTTCTCTCAGTAGTCATACAGTGAACGAGACATTGGGTAAGATTTGTCAGAAGTGTCTGAAAGCAGAACTATTCTAGTTTTTCATGGCTACCAATCAGAGTTCAGCTTTCATTTTCCCAGTGCGGTTTATAAAGTAAAAAAGGAACTCTAGAAACCTGAACAGTTTTGCTTGAAGATAGTTTTGATAAATGAGGCTCCATGGAGTCTCTGCTTTAGTGTGATGATGGAGGTTTTTCTTCAGCGATGTGCTATACAAGTCTCCTGCTTACTGCTGTATAGTGGACTGCACCACATCCAGCCCACTGGTGAAGATTCATCATGAGGGAATTTACAAATTTACTTTTGCTGGACTCATTGATGACAATGGGGCAGATTTATTTACCCGGTCCTGTCGCGATCCCTGCGGCGCGTTGTCCGGTGAGGATTCGGGTCTTCTGAGATTCACATAGCTTGTGCATCCAATTTCCTGCATGTGTCGCTTTCCCACCTTCTTCTTCCTGGTGCATGTAAGTGCTTGATCTTCCGCGGTTTCTCCGAATCTGTTGGGTTGTCCGACGGCACGCCCCCCGATTTCTGTCACATTGCAAGCCGGCGCCGATGCGCCACAATCCGATCGCGTGTGCCAAAAACCCTAGGCAATTTGTCGCAAAATGGAAATATTTGGGAAACCCGACAGAATCGCGGTCTGCAATATGCACCAAATTGTGTTACATTTTGCACCACGTTGAATAAATTTGGCTCATGTGCAAGTATAGCATTTCTGTCCTGATATTTTTCTGCACTTTTAACTCCACCCGCTCACTAAAAAGGTTTTCAACAACTTTTTAAATCTGGTGTCAGCTAGACAGGCTAACAACATCCTCTTTCACACCCAATTTATTCTAAAATTCTAAAATATTGCATGATGTTGCAAATGAACTCAATAGGTAGCAAAACATTGCAACTTATTGAGCCAAAATTTGGAGTGCCAGGCTTGATATAATTTCCACACAGTGCCTGTAAGGTCATTTGGTGCTATTCTTAAAGAGTTTTTTGCAAGAAATTGTGCCAAAAAACAGTGGTCTTTGGTTGGGTAAGGGGTGGTGTGCTCATATGGGACAATTTGCATAAAGTATAATGGGAGAAAATTTGTCCTTTAGGGAGGTGATCTTCTCAAAGTAGTGGTCTTCTGGAGAGGTTTCAGGGTATACAAGTGTACATGCAGTTTTACATCTTCTTTACATTGGTATTCTTATAAGTGGCAAAACTGTTGCAGTAATTCTAATATCTGCACTTTTTCACATGAATATGATCATTATAATATGTATATATGATATAATACAATATTTCACATGAACAGTATTATATGGTCTTCTATTCATAACATTTCTATATAATGGGGCAGTTTTACAGTTATTGCATTGTTTAGTTCTAACATGTGCTCCAGCAAATAGTGTACTGTACCGAATGTAATTTTAATGTAGTGTGGGCTCCTCAATTACACCTGCTTCCTAAAGCAAGCAATGCAGCTCCTGAACTGAAGTAGGTCTCTATATGTATTTTTTGGCAAGTAAGTTACCTCTTGTTCACCACCTCCACAGTGTTGTGAGCCTTTTCCATTTATTTTTGTCTAGTTTACATGTGATGAGATATTGCTGCCATGCCACTATATGCTAATTTATGGAAATAATCTGTGGGCATATTTGTAGTGAAATTAAGAGATTGAATCAGTAGTAAATGAAACACCGAGCAGCTAAGAAATGACTACTAGAAAGCGCTGCTGTTCGATATATACATAAAGACTGGAATGTGGACTAACTGGTTACTTTTTATTGTCTAAAACTCTACAAGATGTAGGCCTTTTGTTCTCTGATTTATCCAGAGCCACACCCTTTAACCCCTTTCCGTTCGTAGTCCTATATATTTCACCATTGCTTTTGATTTCAGTTTTTGAACTTAAAAAGCTAGTTCCGGAGAGCTGATACAATATATAATGAGGAATTAGATTCCATTACACGCGGGCTTAACCTTCACCAAGTGCATTCAGCGCTTGCCAGGAGTCATCAATATTTAACAGCTGTTGTTATTATGAAATTCCTCGCCGGGTAATGTGGCTTCATCGCTTGCACGCAATGGTTTGAACCCGTGCCAGAGCTCTGTCAGGCAGAAGACGAGATTGACAGAGGGCTGGCTTTGCGTGACAGCAAGGGTTTGGTCAGCCAGCGGTCTGTTCTCCCTCTGGTGTTTCTCTGTAAATGGGATTCCACTGCTAGGAAAGAAGGCAGTGTGTGAAAAAAGAAAGAAACAAGAAGGAGAAAAAAGCAATGCTAGGATGGCCCTGTGCCAGCTCCCGCCCACATGGAGGGAAGATAGTTGTGCTCACATCACGCGAACATGTCAGGGAGGAGGGGGAGAGGGGGAAGATGCACTGTACATTGCCTGCAGGAGAAGGGCTGATGTGAATGGGATGGGAACCCTCTGTGATGCCCTGTTATGTATGGAAAACACATTAACCATCCACTCCTGGGGAGGAAATGGCATTCTTTACTTAACCCTCGTGCTGCCAGCAGTGCCTGCAGTGGTTAACAATAAGAACAAAAGACAGAATGAAGTTATTTTACATGAACTCCTTCATTGCATCTGCCTCTGAAACAGTCTGTATTATATAATGTTATTAGTTGTCAAGATCTGATGGGAAAAATATAATCTTGCAGTGACCACAGATGATGATTATAATAAAAAAATAATAATCATCTTTTTTATATAGCGCCATCATATCCCGTAGCGCTTTACAAATCACTACATTATACAGAGTACAGTCATATGGAACAATAGGATTGAGGGCCCTTCTCGCAACAGTCTATGAGAATGAAGGGAATGACACACGAGGTAGAAGAGGTTGTATAATAGTCTAGCCATTCTTTACAGAGAATATATATATACACACATGTTCATGTAGTGTTTTATGCTGTATGCGTGTGCAGCACATGCAGTATATAGTTTATGTGTAGTGTATATATGGTATATGTTTGTATAGGGTATATTTAGTGCATGTGTGTTAACGTTAATGCATATTGCTAAATGTGTGTAAATATCTGTGTAATGTATATTGTGTATTTCTGTATATGTGTGAACAATATATGTGTTTAGGGGATGTCTAGTGAATGCTGGGACAGGGTAAATGAAATAAAGTTTACTATGCTGCAGTCCCCAGACGAGTGGCATCAGTAGTGGATTATAACAGGCGATTTTGCGCGGGAATCAGGGGTCCAAGATTTCTAGGATGTCCATAACCACCCAAACCACAAGCCAAATTTTATACTGAGAAGGACCTTCACCAACAAAATCCTCATACATCTGTTCCTGCTCTTAATACACATGTACACAAGAGCCATTTCAGGACTTTTGAAAACCTACAAAAGTCCTGAACCTGCAGATTGAAAGCAGACAAAAGGGACACATCCTCCATTCCCCAAGAAGCTGATTCTAGTACCACATGTAGGAGGTGAAGTCTGGACTTGTAGGGGTTATAATAATCATGCAGCCCAGTCTTAAAGGGGTTGTGTGAGTATTAGAAAAAACTCAGAATCGTCTCTGACTGACTTGTACCAGTGTCGTACTTGGTGATGGGTGGGAGCTACAGTTTTTGAATACATATTATTCTACATGTAACAAATCATGGACAGGCTTTTTAATTTGCTGTCTTGCACAGTCTGCTTGCAAACAGTTACAAATATAGCAATAGGGACATAATATTCTCAAGTATAATGTGCAAATGGCAACAGATGTGGTGGTTTAGGTATATGGGGCCCTGAACTAAAGTTTGCAACAGGGCCTATCGGAGGTCTTGTTACACCATTGGCTGCAGATAGATAGATAGATAGATAGATAGATAGATAGATAGATAAGATTTTTGTTGTTAGATAAGATTAATGTCAGAAGTATCTGCTGACAATAAAATAGGGACAAAAGCTGAGTGCACTAAACCCATCATCATAACTATACAGGGGTTGTGCCAAATTTGTTTGTTATCCCCATTCCACTTGGTAGGGGATAAAACAATATGGGGGTCCAACCCCCAACATTCAAGTGAACAACGCCCACGATCACCAGAATGGTTCTCATTAATTGAATGGAGTGGTAGGTTGAGCATGCGTCACTTGAATTCTATGGGAATATTAGAAATTACATCACTGGGCTTTCTCCAGCCCTCTCATAATCGGTAAATGGGAGAAGCAGAAATAGGTGTACATAGTGCTCACCAATTTCTGAATGAGTGGCTGGATTCATGCCCAACCTGCCAGTTTATTCAATGAGTTAAAATGTAACACCTTGTAATACCTTTGATTGTGTCCTCTAGTACCTCTTGACAATGGCAGCAGAACTTGTAAGTCCAGTAAATTGCAAAGTCCCATGGTTTGAATTGGGTTGAATTATTTTTCCAGTGCATAGAAAATATGTGCAACACCCCCGCCAATGTAAAGGCAAATGGGAGGTTGGAGCTCTAGGTTAGGAGCTGTTAGGGAGACTGATCACCTCTCTTGGAAGGTTCTGGAGAAGGTTTACACATTGTGTAATTGTGGCTGTGGCTTCTGCCTGGAATGGCAACAGTTTAAGCTGTTATTTGTATTGTCCAATTAGGTACCTGTAAAGCAAGCTGAAAGCTGGTTGGGGAATGCTACCACCTGACCAGGGGAGTATAAAAACCTCTTTTGGGTGGAAGCACATAGTCAAGACCACATGTTCTGAGTGAACAGAGAGACAGTGTTCATCATACCTTTAGTGCTATCCCAGAAACCAATCCCAGGAACTAAGCCAGGAGATTCTAACCCAGAGCTGCAGCTTCCACAGTTTGGACACAGCTCCATCTCAATTATCCCAGCCTGCATATACCATCAGGCTGCTGCCTTATCCTGTGAACCACTCTCCACGACCACTCCAGTACCAGAATCCCGATAACCAAGGTTATTAAATAGATTTATAACAAGAACCAAGACTACAACTTAGAATCAGCAATGGAGCCAAGCTTAGCTTAGATATAGGAACAGAAGCAAGCAGAGTGAGACTAACCACCTTATACTACATCAGATTTATCACAGTGTCACAGGAAAAAATAACAGTGAGTCACAGCACAGAGATGATGCTGCAGAATTGTGAGCTCATGGGTAATACGAACAATTACTTTGGTGACAGGTGAAACCTTTGATCAGAGGAGTCTCTTCACACTGCAGCCATGTAAGCTTCTTCCAGTCACAACTAAGCTCTGTAAATTTAGTAATGCAAAAATATGAGCACCTTCTTAACACAAATTTAATAATGTACTTCTGCACCCATGGAGATCAATGTTATGCCCCCATAGTAGCCAATATAGTAACTTTCCCCTTACATTAGCAAATATAGTAAAGGCGCCCTCACTGTACCCAGTATAGCAACGATACCCCCTCAGTGGCCAATGCAGTGACAATTCCCCCCACAGTAGCCAATATAGTCAGAGGGTTCATTCAGCAGCAAATATAGTGACAGTGCCCCCTCGGTAGCTAATATACTCACAGTGCCCACATAGTAGCCAATAAACATAGTGGCTACCCACAGCAGCCAATAGTAGCAGTGCCCCCACAGTAGCCAACAGTCACAGTACCCCTATGTTAGCAAAGTCCTAAGTGTCCCCCCCCCACAGTAATAAAGTCCTAGTTCCACCTCTTTGCCAAGACCCAGTTCCCCCAAAAAATAGCTATGTCCCGGTTCCCCAAAGTAGCCAAGTACCAATTTCCCCACAGTAGTCAAGTACCAGTTCCCCCCAAATAGAAGCCAAGTCCTAGGGCTCCCCACAATAGCAGAATCCCAGTGACACTCTATATTAGGCAAGTTGGAGTGCCCCCCTCACGTAAGTAAAGTCCCAGTTACCCCCCATAGCAGCCAAAGCCCATTGACCCTAGAGTAGCCAAGTGCCAGTTGCCCCAAATGGTAGACAAGTCCCAGTGACCCAGTTGTTTAGTATACCTCTGTTAATAGTAACGGTGCTCCCATAGTTTAGGAAGAATAAAATAGTTACCTTGTACCTCTTTCTTCTCTTGGTGTCCAATTCAAATGCAGGAGTGATGCAGGTAATGACGTCATCATGCGACCACCGGCACTTGGTTATCTCTGCATCATGTTATCAGGCGGGTGCATCGTCCAATGCTGCAAGCTGGGGGCTCCTATACTACCCTGGCAAACTAAAAGGAGTTGTACAATTAATCAGGAAAGGGGTAAGGGTTAGAGGGGTGCTCCAGGATTCAGGCCCCATGCTGTGGCTGAGCCCGTGCTGGAGCCCCACTACTACACCCAAATAGCTGCCCTGTGGTTACCCTTATATTTTTATCACAAAAAAGCTTCTTGTGCCTGTCATGTGATCATGAAAAATGTCCCTGAAAATGTCCCTGGCTGAGAAAATATTCACAAGCGTCTAAGAGTACACAGCCAGTTTTTGAAATATGGTTATTGTTTAGGTTTGGGATTATAACATTAAAATGCTTTAACTTACCAATGTGATTTTTTGATGACATGTCGAACTTCACGTTAGTGGTATATTTTGTTTGAAATGTTTTACACTTAAGTTGTAAAAAAATGCCAGTGGCTAAAATTCAGAAAAATAGCATTTTAATTATTTCTAAATGTTATGCTCACCAAACAGTGAATATAGCCTCCCATATTAGTTACTTACAAGATTTTAACACATATATCAGACCCTTAAAATAATGTGGGGAACATTTACTAAGAACACTGCAAACTGCTCTATGTTCAGTTTGCCTGTGTATAGTGCAGAGTGAGCTAGATTCATGATTTTTGCCGCACGTTCTGCATGAATCTAGTGCCCTCTGCAATGCTCTGACAGAGTGCACCACTTTTATTTTGGTGCATGGAACGCCCCCAAACCTGTGTCGCATGGTGATTAGTGCAGCTGCACCACAAACGGGTTGCGTGCGACACAAGCAGTTTGCATCTAAAAGAATATGCAAAGTCTGACAGAAAACTGGTGCACGGCCACATGTGTATGATTCCTTTCCTCGTGATCTGACTAAATATTATAGGAATTGCTTGATTGACTAAGATGTGAGGCATAACCCCATGGATTTTTTTCACTTGATGCCTATTTTGTTGGTTTTGCCCACTATTTAATCACATTACACATAACAGAATGTGTGATTATACACACCTTCTTTGTCTTATTTTTGGTGTGCTTTGGTTCACATTGTTATATGAGTGGTGCAGATCCCACCCCAAATTTCAGGAGTTTTATAATATATTGCACATACTGTTTTTATTTGTTAATTTTTTTTTTGCTGCCCCACCCTGAGACTTGTTCAGACTAATACACAGCCCTGCTGGTGTATTATAACAGTCAACCTATGCATAGGCAGATGCATAGTCTGATACTGAAACTGCTAGGTCCTGCCCCTTCATCAGAACCCAGGCTTGTCATGGAGACGATCGGATCCCCACCTAAACCTGGTACGAGGGGAGTGGGGAGAGGGTATAGAAGCTGTGGTCAGACAGTGGCGTCTATAAAGTTAAACAACCGGAATCGAACAGCTGGGTCGGCAAACAGCGATCGCAGCTCCTTACTGAACTAGAAATACTTTTGTGTGCTCAACTTAATAATTTTCACCTAAGCTTCCAAAAATATCAGTTTATGAGTCATTCAGATGTACTTTAAAGCTGTCAGAGTAAAACTAAATAATTTGTTAACATTGTGCTCCCTTTTTATTCAAAAATAACAAAACATCTTGCACCAGTTATTTAGACTTTTGTGTGTTAGATTTATCATAGTGGCTTTGACTACTTTATAAATGTGGTTCAGTGAATTTAAGAATTTTGTTGAAAAGTCGCAATTTTTTTTGCATAACTAATTTTTTAGTTTGTGTAACTAATTAACAAGTGTTTCCTATGGATTAGAATGAATCTGTCTACCACATGTGGCTTAGAACACAAACTACACCAACATTTGGAGAAAGAATCTATATCACACATCCACACACTATACATTTTGTTAAGAAATTGAACTGGCGATTCTTAGTTACATTTTGATCAAATTTCATAAGGCCTCCAACCACTTCACAGTGACCTTGCTTGGATAGGCCTCTACACTATTGGATGTGGCACAACATGGAGTGCCCTGTCACTGCCACACAGCACCAGTGAGGACCGAGACCCAACAGACCCATCAGTGGCAGGGCCCCATAGCAGGCTTTAGGCTTTGGCATGGGGCCCCCATTCCCACTTGAAAATTATAGATATTTGTATACTCACACATGCAAGTTACAATCACACAGTTGTACACTTATGCACATATGCTCATATAGGGGCATATTTATCAGGACCTCTGCGCCACGCCAGTGCTAGCTTTTGCGATTATTGCTAGCTTTTGCAATTATTTGCCCCGATCCGCCACTTTCACACCAGTGGGGTGTAAAGGGGCGTGATGGGGCGTGAAGGGAGGGCGCGGCCAGTCGAGCATTACTGTCCCCGCGCCTGCGCACTTGCTGCTGCCGGCGACTTTTCATATGTGGCGGAAGCCTCTTGATGTATCGGCCTGCAAACATGGTGCGGCGGGGCGCACGAGCGTCAGCGTATGATAAATATGCCCCATAGAGCATATACACACATATAGTGACATTTACAAACACACAGCATATAAACACACATACAGTTTATGCAGACGCCATACACCATATACACATACAACATATACACATCACAGATGCAGCATATATACATCACATATATGTTATATAGATATTATGATGTACAAATAATAATATGAATATAATGATGCACATCCTCCACTCTTTAGTTTGTCAGGTCAGATGTTGGGGCCCCCTGACACTGTGGGCCCCATAGCAGTTGCTATGGCTGCTACCACTGTAGTTACGCCCCTGGCCCCCATGGCTCAGGGTACCCACAAACACCACCCCACAGAAATAGTATTTGCAATGCAGTTTTGCACTGTGTGAACAGCTCACTATATGTAAATTGTAAACACCTGGACTACCTATACCAACCTTTGGAGAGAGAAAGAGACAAACATTTTCACTATCATATCAAACCAACAATAAAAATATAATGTTGATTAAATGCCGTAACAAATACATGTTAAAATAGGTGAAAAATCTTTTGTCAGATGAAGATTATATTATTGCTGCAGATGTAGAAAGAAAAATTGTGAAAAAGAAAAATTCTTGGAAATCTTACTTTTAGGCTATATTCACACGAACGTATGGGGGACGTATATACGTCCGCCGTATATAAGGCCGATATACGTCCCCCATAGACTTCTATGGGCGCACGGCACCCTATGGGAGGGGTACGGTGCCGCACACGTGCGGCACCGTACCGTTCCGTACCCGGGAAAAAGATAGGACATGTCCTATCTTTTCCCGTAATACGGCGCCGTGCGCCATAGGTTGCTAGGTTGCTCCTCTCCCCGTACACTGCCGTTGCCCGCTACGGTACGGTACGGGCGGGCAACGGCAGTGTGAATATAGCCTTAGAACTAACAGTTAAACCTCACCATCACACTTTCTGTACTGATACTTCCTCAACATCCTCTATACAAGTGTCTCACATCCTTCTTGCTCTTACAAATTTTCTGTCTAGTGGAGCACATTATATGCACAAAGTTACTAGGTGTTGTTTTATTTACAAGCTCCACCTCTGACCACAAGTAGAATCAAGAATCTGCTGTATCAGTTAACCATTGATTTCTGGATACAATAGGACAGCTCTCTTCATTTCTTCATCTCACGCAAAAATAGAGCATGCTGCGAGTTTTACATGCCTGAAAGAAATCACACAGGTTAGAAAATGTGCGTCTGAAAAAACCCAATGAATATAATGGGGGTGCACTGCAAGAAATTGTGATTATTAAAAAAAAATTTTGATATGTATGTAAGTAATACTGTCCTTCTACTTTCAGAACTAACTGCTAAACCACACCACCACGCTGTCTATACTGATACTTCCTCAACATGCTACTGTATATTGAAGTCCTTCTTGCTCTTAGGGCTCATTCACATGGCCGTCTGCGGGGACGTACATGTGGCCCCAAATTTGCGGTCGCATGTACGTCCCCACAGATGGCAATATCGGCACGGCACAGATACGGTGCCACACATGTGTGTCACCAATCTGGGCCACACACCGCAAAAAGATAGAGCATGCTCTAACTTTTGTCGTGTGTGCGGCCGTGCGCCGCTATTCTCTATGGAGTGAGGAGGGGCCACCTCCTCTCCAGCACACGGCGGTATGCTCGCATGGCGGGCATACCGCATGTGAATGTATCCTTACTGACTAACTAGTGGAACATGTGGAATATGTGCAAAAATAAACTAATAAACAATAACATTCAGTGGTATACCCAATTGATCTGTCAGTCAGAGAGGTGATTACCGTATCTATTCCTATTCTAATGTGCAGAAACTGTTAAAGGCCTCTTGCACACAAACATGTGCTTTGACCATGTGCTAGGCATACAGATAGAAGCCAGGTCACAGCCCCAGTGACTTTAATAGGGCACCTTGATATATGGCATGTTATGATATATACAGGGCCGATTCTAGCATATTTGCTGCCTGAGGCGAAAACTAATAATAATTAATGTACCCCCCTCCAATTAAATTATATACAGACCCTCTCCTTCTTAAATTAAATCTGGCCCCACATATACAGCCCTCCCAGCTTAGTTAGGGCTGTGCCCTATTAACAGCCACCCCTAGTTTAATTAAAATCCACCCTCGTATGCAGAACTCACTAGTTTAATTATAAACAGTCTCCCATGTAGTCCATCATCCTAGTTGAATTAGTATCTGACCCTAATATATACTGGCCCACCCCCTCTAGTTTAATTATTTAACGCCTCCCTATAGTCCCCCTAGATTAAGTAACTTGCCCCATATATAAATTCTCCCACCCCAGTTTTATTATATTCAGAACCCCCCTCACAGTATATATACATATATCTTAAAATATAGCCACCTGACAGATTATACAAATAGAAAGTCCAGGCAGCACGTGCAGGTAATTATGGGTGCAAGCTAATCAGGATTGGGTAAGCGATCCTCCATGCATAAGTAAAAAGGAAAAAAGCAGCACTCCAAACCATCGAATCAAGAAAACGTGGTCGTTTATTTCATGTGTAGCAGCGACGTTTCGGCTCGCCTTGAGCCTTTCTCAAGCCCAATCATCAGTGTGTTATTCTTTCAGATTATGAATTACCAAAGAACTTAAGCTTATTACGACGACCTCTATGTTTTCTATTCCCCGACTGGATCACTCATTGCTTACGCTATATAGGTGTGCACATATTAATATTTTATATGCCTGATCACTGTCTCAATTCTATACAGGCCACAGTTTTCTTAAGCAGAGGACAACCATGATTAGTGCCTACCAGGAGTGGTATTTAAACTACAATGGGAGGTCAAAAAGTTGGGACCACTGATACAGTGGTCACCCAGACCCCATATATTCTGATTTCGCAACAAACCCTCCGTTTATTGGTGACACTGTGAATCGAGTATTACATTGGTATTTAACTGTGTGCCAATCATGATGTCTTTATATGGATCTATAAGGATCCTTGTACATAGATACTTACCCCGTGATCATCATAGGCAAACGCTTGACGTACCCATAGCAACAGCGGGATACTTCCGGTATCTTGAGCGGAAGTGCGGCCGGACACCACGGCTTGCGTTCCAAGGATGCGTTCCAGCTATACGCTGGACATTATGCACACTTAGCGGACATTCGGAGTGAAAATCGGAGGATCTGAAACATACGGGGGTACGTCTAACCACCGAGGGAGGTGGTTTTTTAATATAATGCACTTTTACACTGGAATCGTGTATATGTTAGATGGCTCACTATTGTTATTATTACTGTCATTGTAAATGGGAAAGTTTTGCACAAATATAACCTTGAGAACACAACATATGCACCTCTATTTTTGTATACATATGTATGTATATTACTGGATATATGTATGACACCACCTGATTGGCTATAATATGTATAGGGTGGGGTTTATTTGACCACGTGACTATTGATTTTTTGTATATATGTCTATGTAACACACTGATGATTGGGCTTGAGAAAGGCTCAAGGCGAGCCGAAACGTCGCTGCTACACATGAAATAAACGACCACGTTTTCTTGATTCGATGGTTTGGAGTGCTGCTTTTTTCCTTTTTACTTACACCTGACAGATTATTTATATTATTTAGAACCATATAGAAATCATCAAATCTATGTCAGGTTCGCTAGGGAGAATGCTGGGACTTCTGGTTCTTCTGGTGGTGCTAGCAGCGTTCTCCGACCTCTGGCGGGTGTTAGCACAAACTCCACCTCTAGTCCGCTACCAGCGGTCTCTGGCGTGCGCCCTGGGTAGCGGCTGCTAATCTCGCGCTGTCTAGGAGTTGTGTTCGGAACTGCTGGGACTTGTGGTACCTCTGCATGGTACGTCTGCATGATGCTTGGTTATTCTGCACCATGAGGGGTTAATTCCCAGAAGTTGTCCAGCTCCTATCAGGTACTGGAGGTGGGGTTCTGGCTGCATAAATTGCAGCCTCACTAGTCACCTGTGCCAGTGTTTGAAATCCCTTCATCACTCGCTCTCTGCATTAGGTTGACTTGCTCTGTATCTGTATTGTTGTGACCTCGGTTAGTTTTTTGACACTGACTCTTTGCTTACTGACTTTGGTCTTGACGTACCCTCTCGTTTTGACTCCGGCTAGTTTACCACTCTTTTGTGTTTTATGTTTTTCAGTCTGTTTTGTTTCTCTTCCCACACTTATCCAGTGTATTTCGATGTCTTCAAGTAGTATGTCTTCAAGTAGTCGCCCCACGGTTTAGCTTGGGGGGGCTACAGGAAGGGACAGAGGTTGGGGCAAGCTCAGGGCACACTTTCCCCTGTCTTCTGTGTTACCCAACCCTAACAGTCTAATTCCCAGTTTAAGGTGTATATGAATATATATAGACCCCAATCCCCCTTTTAATACATCCTTTGTTAATAAAAATAATAAAACTTATACTTATGTACAGTCCATTTGCTCCCACGCTGTCTTCTCCCGGCTCCGGTCTTCTTCCGGCACTCCCGGCTACCATCTTCACCTGGCTCCCGTCTTCTCCTTGCACTCAGCTACCATCTTCTCCCAGCTCCCGTCTTCTCAAGGAACTCCCAGCTCCAGTCTTCTCCCGGGTACCATATTCTCCTGCTCCCATCTCGGCTACGCACAGAGACAGGCGGCCTAACGTCATTACCTGCTGCCTGTGTCACTGCATTGTATGGAGCGCTCGGCAAATTTATCACATGTCTTAAAGAGACGGGTATGATGGATTTACCAGGTGGGCGATTAGGGTGCCCAAATTTTTCGTCTGCAAAGCAAGGTCTGCACGTCAAAATCATGTGCAGAACTCGCGTTTTAAAAACACTAGTGTTAAAGGACCTTAAACCCAACATTGCTGCCTGGTGTGGAGGAATTTTTAAACAAAAAACAAAGATGGCTGTACATGCTTTTAAATATCTGAAATTACAAGATATATAGCCCTGCTTGGAATCTTGCACCACTAGTGCAAATGAGGAAAAGTAAAAAATGTGCAAATTCACAACTGCGCTTAAATTTGAATTTTTCGTGCCAAGAATAACATTTTCGGGACAGTACAAAAATTTACAAAAAGTAATAAATAAAACTTACAAATAAAATTAAAAACAATGATAAAAGTCACCATTTATTATAAAACTTCCACAAATAATAAAAAAAGGAAAATCACCAAACAATCCGCACATATATGGTATTGCTGCATCCGTAACAACCCACACAATAAGATGAAATCTTTACTGAACCTGTACGGTGAATACAGTAACAAAAATAATTGTAAAAAATGATGAAAATTTGGATTTTTGTGTATCCAACTAAACAAAAGAGAAAATGTCACATTAACACCACAATGGTTTTAATAAAAAGTACAACTGATTCTGCAAAAAATAAGTCCTAATACAGTTTAACCCACAAAAAAAAAAAATTATGCCACAGATGGCAATGAAAAAGCAAGTGATTTTTCTTCTCCGAATGCGGTTTTATTCAGCAAAATTATTCAAACAAGGGCTGTTTTCAATAGTTTGAGGGGTGCAATTTAAAAATGTGGTACTTTGTGGGAAGTTTCTAATAGATGGATAAGCCACTAGGAAAAGTGCTGATTGATTTGTTCACCTCCTAACAACCTAATAAGATAACATTAAAAAAATTATGTCAACATAACGCAGACAAATGGGTAATTTTTGTTAGCAACCAATTTGGAAGGCTGAACTTACGGTATGATGAGCATAACATTTAGAAATTAGAAAATCGCAAATTTTTCAAAATTTTCACTGAATTTAAAATTTTTTCATAGATAAATGCAAAACCTTAAAATATACTACTAAGGGGAAGTACAACATGTAATGAAAAAACTATCTGGAAATCACCCTTGTAACTCAAAGCGTTCTAAAGTTATAGGAGCAGATTTACTTACCCGGTCCATTCGCGATCCAGCGACGCGTTCTCTGAGCTGGATTCGGGTCTGGCCGGGATTCATCAAGGTAGTTCCTCCGCCGTCCACCAGGTGGCGCTGCTGCGCTGAAAAGCATCTGAACGCGCCGGAATTCACCGAGGCCGGCTGAGTAAAGGTAAGCATGTCCCGAGCAACACATTTTCCGTTTTTAAATGCGGCGGTTTTTCCGAATACATCAGGTTTTCGTTCGGCCACGCCCCCCGATTTCCGTTGCGTGCGTGCCGCCGCCGATGCACCACAATCCGATCGCGTGCGCCAAAATCCCGGGGCAATTCAGGTACAATTCGGCGCAAATCGGAAATATTCGGGTAACACGTCGGGAAAACGCGGATCGGGCCCTTAGTAAATGACCCCCATAATCTCATAAAGTGACACATGGCAGATTTGAAAAATCTGTCTGGTTCTTAAGGTGCAAAAGAGCTGGGTACTTAAAGGGTTAAAATATAATTTATTGAGAATGTACTTAGCGCCTCTTATGCTTCTTATCCTTCTTGACACCATTGTCTTTCTCTCTGAAATCATACTGTATGACTAGAAAGCTTGTGGGCAGTTATTATTGGCTTTGTGCCAGTTTTTTTGACTGACATGTCTTTTTTCTTTGCTTGCTGTGCCATTTGCGCCATATTTGTTATATGTGGGCACCACAATTCAGCTTCTTTTTTTGTTGCTTACTTTTAGTTTCCCAACTAGATTAAATTAAACCAATAAAAAGCAAGTTTAGAAACTACTAAGCTGCTTCATGAATGTGGTTTGACATTTCTTACGCTCATCTGATGATCTTTTTACGGTGCGCCAAATTCATTAAGGCCGTGTACCACAATATATAATCATATATAATCAGCCACAATATATAATAATATATAATCAGCCACAAAACAAGCACCAAAAATAACATATGCCTGCCATTGTTTTCTTACTCTTTCTTATTTACTCACACTGATTTATTCTAAATTTGTATAACCCCTTAAGGACGCAGCCATTTTGTAGCTTAAGGCTCAGTCCCATTTTTTGGATTCTGACCTGCGTCTCTTTATATGGTTATAACTTTTGAACACTGTTACTTATCTAAACGATTCTGAGATAGTTTTTTCCCCACATGTTGTGCTTCATTTCGTGGTAAATTCTGGCTGATTTTTGCGTTTATTTACAAAAAAAAAGAAAAAATGATGAATTTTTAGAAAAATTTGCCATTTTCGAAATTCAAAATCAGCGCGTTTTCAGGCACATATTTAGGCGTTTACCGTCTAAATAACTTGCCGAATAACATTTCCCATATGTCTACTTTACATTTTCATAATTTTGAAATGTCTGGATAATTATTTGACGTCACGCGGCTTACAAATAGATTATCGATCTTCCGTATTTCAGAATTTACTATTTTGGGGATAAATACTGTTTTAATGAAATTTTACATATTTAGCATTAAAAACCCTATATAATCAAACCCATTTCAAATCTGCCACCCTTAACTATCAGAAACAGCTTTTAGGAAGATTGTTAACCCTGAGTTCTTCATAGTAATTGAATCAAAAATAGAGATGAAATTTAGAATGGTCAAATTTTGGTCGTTATACGTTATTTAGCCCTAAAATTTACACATTTCCAAAAGATATAAAAAGAGAAAACCACACATAAAATTGTTTATGCAATTTCTCCCGAGTGCAGAGACCCCCCACGTGTCCGTTACTTGTTTTATGGGCGCACAGCGAGGCACAGAGGGGAAGGTGCACCCTGCAGCTGCCAGGATTTTAGTTTCCTCATTGGCCCTTTTTGTAGGCTATAAAATATTTGCTTTTTCGTTATTTGGGCCATGTGATGGCATTTTTTTTGCAGGATGAGATGCTTTTTCCAGTTTTCACAGTATTCACCGTAAAGCCCAATAATCATGTTATCTTTATCCTATGGGTCGATACGATTACTGGGATACCAGACATGAATATTTTTTCTTATGTTTTACTAAATGCCAAATAAAACCCTAATGTGGGGGGAAATCTATCATTTGTCATTGCCGTCTTCCAAGTGGCCATAACATATTTTCACTTTTTTGGCACAGAGTGTTGATGGCTTGTTTTTGCAGGGACATGTTGTACCTTGCAACAGTATCATTCTGGGGTACATATGTTTTGTTGATCACTTTTTATTGCATTTTTAGTGGGATTCAATAGGTAAAAATCATAATTTTTACCAGGTTTTTAACAGTATTTTTTTACGGCGTTCATCATACTGGTTCAATAGTTATTTAATTTTATTCTACGGATTGATATTGATGCGGTGATACTATATATATGTGGGGTTTGTGTTATGATTTAGACTTTTTTGAACGTTATATGTCTCTTTATATGTTTCGGGGCTTATGGGCATTTTTAGTGATTTATAAACTTATTTTTATTGAAAAACATTTTGTTTCATTTTTTATCTTGTTACACATGGGACATGAAAAGCATACCTGATTGCTTGTTCATGTATACTCTGCAATACTTATGTATTCCAGAGTATTAGCAGTGTCAGCCTATGCACATGCATAGGCTGACACTGTGCCTTTAAGATGACGTCACAGACGCCATCTTAAAGGCACTGCCTTCAGGCATCTCTGGCATCCCGATTGGACCCCAGAGATGCCATAGCAATGATCAGTGCCTCCGAAAACGGTGCGGGGGTGCCCATCGTGGGGGAAAGACCCCCGGAAGGCATGTTAAATGCTGCGGTCGCGTTGACTGCGGCATTTAACGTGTTAACCACCCACGATCGGAGCCCACTCCGAACACGGGTGTTAGCGGGGGATGCCAGCGGTAGATTACTGCTGACATCCCGCGACCCTTGATGCCGGTTCGGCTCCTGTGCCGAGCTGAACCGGCATCGTCTCTACGCTGTAGCTGGACTGCGCTGAGCGCTATCTGTAGGACCCAGAGCGCTAAGTGGTTCACGGTGAAACGGAGTCACTTCACATGGGTACTGGCACAAGATATATTGGGGGAGTTTTATCAAAAGAGTCTGAGAGCAGAAATGTTCTAGTTTCCCATGGCAACCAATCAGAGCTCGGCTTACATTTTATAAACAGCTGTGGGAAGATTAAAGCTGAGTTCTGATGGCATGGGCAACTAGAACAGGTTTGCTCTCAGGTAAACGTCTGACAAATCTCCCTCACCCCCCATTGTCCATACATTATCTAAGGGCATTTTAGCACTGCTGTGGTCAGTCCATGAATCACAAAGCAAGCATGAATCAGCCTTACACAATGGGGACTGAGAACCATGAAAACTACACTATGTGCCGTTTGCCTGTGTATAGGGCAGATATATATTATAATATATATATATATATATATATATATATATATTATAATATAACACTCACCGGCCACCTTTATTAGGACACCTGTCACATGCTCGTTAACACTTAATTTTAATCAGCCAATCACATGGCGGCAACTCAGTGCATTTAGGCATGTAGACATGGTCAAGACCAATCTCCTGCAGTTCAAACCGAGCATCAGTATGGGGAAAAGAGGTGATTGGAGTGCCTTTGAACGTGGCTGGCTGTTGGTGTCAGAAGGGCTGGTCTGAGTATTTCAGAAACTGCTGATCTACTGGATTTTCACGCACCAACCATCTCTAGGGTTTACAGAGAATGTGCCGAAAAAGAAAAAAACATCCAGTGAGTGGCAGTTCTGTGGGCGGAAATGCCTTGTTGATGCAGAGGTCAGAGGGAGAATGGCAGACTGGTGCGAGTGATAGAAAGGCAACAGTGACTCAAATCGCCACCCGTTACAACAAGGTAGGCAGAAGAGAATTCTTGAACGCACAGTACGTCGAACTTGAGGCAGATGGGCTACAGCCAGAAGACAACACCAGGTGCCACTCCTTTAGCTAAGAACGGAACTGAAACCATCTTAGGGTTACAGAGAATGGTCGAAAAGAAAAAACATCCAGTGAGCGGCAGTTCTGTGGGCGGAAATGCCTTGTGATGCCAGAGGTCAGAGGAGAATGGGCAGACTGGTTGAGTGATAGGAAAGGCCAACAGGGACTCAAATCACCACCCATTACAAACAAGGAAGGCAGAAGAGCCATCTCTGACGCACAGTACGTCGAACTTGAGGCAGATGGGTACATCAGCAGAGAAACAACCAGGTGCCACTTTTTAGCTAGCTAGAACAGGAGGAAACTGAGGCTACAATTTGCACAAGCTATCGAAATTGGACAGTAGAAGATTAGAAAAAACGTTAGCCTGGTCTGATGAGTCTGATTTCTGCTGTGACATTCGGATGGTAGGGTCAGAATTTGGCGACAACAACATGAAAGCATGGATCCATTTCTGCTGTATCAAAGGTTTTCAGGCTGGTGGTGGTGGGTGTCATGGTGTGGGGAATATTTCTTGGCACTCTTTGGGCCCCTTCGGTACCAATTGAGCATCGTTTGCAACGCCAAGCCTATCTGAGTATTGTTGCTGACCATGCCATCTTTTATGAACACAATGTACCCAACATCTGATGGTACTTTCAGCAGGATATGTGCCATGTCATAAAGCTGGAATCATCTCAGACTGGTTTCTTGAACATGACAATGAGTTCACTGTACTCAAATGGCCTCCACAGTCACGATCTCAATCCAATAGAGCATCTTTGGATGTTGTGGGGAACGGGAGATTCGCATCAGGATGTGCAGCCGACAAATCTGCAGCAACTGTTTGATGCCATCATGTCAATATGGACACAAATATGTGAGGATGCTTCCAGCACCTTGTTGAAATATTGCCATGAAGAATTGAGGCAGTTCTGAAGGCAAAAAGGGTCCAACCGTTACTAGCATGGCCTGTTACCTAATAAAGTGGCCGGTGAGTGTTTATATATATATATATATATATATATATATATATATATATATATATATTATATATCTTGAGAAATATTTTGCGAAGAATTGAATTCAAATTGAGTCAACCATATTGTAAATATAGTGGATCCAATGGGGCACATTTACTTCACCAAAAGTGCATTGTCCGATGATAATGCACTGTGCCGCAATTCCCTAAGATCGTGCGCCAAATATCTTGCATGTGTTGCTTCCCCGCTCAGCTCTGACAGAGTTCACCTTCTTTTCAGTGGTGCATGTAAGTGCTTGGGCTTGCAACACAATTTGAAAGTTAAATCACACGCTCAATGCGAATCAGTCAGATCGTCTGACGGCACGCCCCTTAATTTGTGTCGCACGGAAGCCAGCGCAGCTGCACCACAAAAGGATCACGTGCACCAAAATCCCAGTGCAGACACTAGTTAAATACCTTTGCAAGACATGTAATCCCTGAAAAAGGCTGTAGGCCGACGAAAATGAGCAGCGCGACTCTTAGTAAATGAGCCCAAATGTGTAAAATGTGGTAAATGCAGATATAAGATGGACATGTGTTTACCTTTGAAATACACAGAATCTGAATTGACTGGTTTCTATAAGGTACCAGCAATGATTAAAACATGTATTAGATAGAGCAGTAACATGGTTAATCACCGGATACTTTCATTTTGATGCATATTTAGATCACTTTACTTATCTTTCATGTAGTGATTTGCAGTCCACCAGAGGAATGGTAAGGGTTTACTAGACAGCCACACCTGTGAGATCATCAGTAGGACGATGAAGATGAAGTTGCTAAACCAGCCATCAGCCACAATCTTATAAACAAAGTCAATGGGACTGCATAGAAGCTTGTAGCTAGGTAGCTTGTAGCTTGGTGTTTACAGTATAACATATAGAAGTTATACACAGGATAGGTTATTAAAAAGAGACTTGAAGTTTCATTCAGTGAGGGAGTGTCATAGGTTTACCTATATAGATGGGTTTTACAAGCATGTTTGAAGCTTTGGACATTGGGTATTAGTCTGATTATCAGGGGTAGAGGTTTCCAGAGAATTGGTGCAGCTCAGGAGAAGTCCTGGAGATGGGAGTCGGAGGTTCAAACTAAGGAAGAGAATAATCAAATATCGCTGGCAGTTCGAAGAGTACTAGTAGTCTAGACAAAAGTGAATCAAAGCGACAATTTGTAAGAAATGGGCAGATTCCAGAAATATTTTTGAGATGCTTGCGGCAAGAGTGTACTAGTGATTGAAAATAAATATATATATTATTTTAGTATATATTTTAATAAATCTTTATATATACTATTGTGTATATAAATGGCAATGGCATATACATAAATTGAAATGCACTGCATGATTATCTATTCAAGGCTTGTTGAATTTGTCAAATTATAGGTGTAGTGCTTCATGCTGTCAGATATGAAAATTGCATGCTGCTCTTTCTATGACCTCTGACTGTAACACTTCACTGAATCTCTCACACTGATCAGTTATGTTACTTATAATTTTTTTACTCACCTTGTTTAATAGCAATTGAGGAACAGCACTCCAAGAAGCAACCATGCCAGCCGGTTGGTCACGCAATAAAAGGAGACAACCCATCCGGAGGGATTGCCATGCCAGAAGGAGAGCTACTACTAGAGGTGGGTGATAAAATGCTATCATTTCCTTAACGGCAGTCTATTAATAATTCAAAGCCTTCCCTTTGTGTACTGAAGATCTCTCTGCTATTACAGTTGGCTTGGCAAATTGCTCGTGCCACTGAAAGTGTACGTCTGTTGCTGTTTAGAAAGAGAAGACATGCAATGTTTTCCAACACCATGCTTGTTGTTGTTGTTCCTGGGAGAAGAGAGAAGGTGATTAGCAAACATCTAAACATGACTTATTCCTTATAAAGTGCATGAAACAAAAGCGTAGCTTTCATGTGTGCAACAAAATTGAAAGTAATACATTACCAATTTTCATATTAACTTATTAAAAGCCTATAGCTTCCAATCAGTTTGACTTTCTGATACTAATATATATATATATATATATATTATATAATATATATATATATATATATATATATTGTCCATGATCATAGGGACTACTGTGTTCTCTTCGTGAGCTCTTTATGATATGGTAGTGCAGCCACTTAGCTATAGACAACAATACAATATACTCTCAATACCAATGTAAATACATTATATATATAATATATATATAATATATTATTTATATATCTGCTAATTAAAAAATATAGTGTGGGGATCACATACATACCAATAAAAATAAGTAAAAGAAACAAACGGACAAGCTGAAGCCTGTGCTTCCACAATAACTAACCCTTAAAAGAAATCTACTCAAACAGCATCATTTTATAATAAAATAGTTCTATTCAAACGGGACCCTAGTAATGATGAGGCTTGGATAAGTCAAGATATAAAATACCTCAACTTATGTCTGCCGGCTCCATGAAGCATCAATTCATAGTGGTAGTTTTACATCTGTACCACCCTGTGGGAGGAACATAGTTGCTGACCAATCTATAGGCCTTAGTCATGTAAATGGTAATACCCATGCACAACTAAGAAAACCAAAGTAAGCCCAGTTTCTCATAGCAGTATTCTGATCAGTATATCAGTCTTCATAAAAAATACAGGAGTGGATCCTGCTGAGAAATGTTTCAAAATATACAAAGATATGTACATCTAATTGCATTAGAATAATTTTTTTTTTTTATGGCTGCCCATACTGGCCAGAATATACCAAGATAATTTGGCACTGACTACAACATCCCCTCTTCTACAGTCCCATTTACCAAGTATGTATCACTTTAAAAATCACTGAAAGCAGCATCTTTAAGTGTTGTGGAACTGCAGGAAAATTCTTGAGTCCTGTTTGGTGTGCTGGGGGGATGGCGGGGTCCCACAGAAAGGGTCTGGGTGCGCTTGGCCACCCATGCCATAGGTCCGCCACCCACTGGTATAAGGCCTAAATAATGTAAAAGTATGGAAACACAAAAAAAATAGCAAAAGCTAAATATTTATTTTCACTGTAGCATTTTAAAGAAATTGCCTTTAGTATAATTGTCAAAAGACATGCCAGTACTGCACAGTCACCATGCTCCGCGAGTCATCGTGAAGGCGGATGGGA
Organism: Engystomops pustulosus; assembly: GCA_019512145.1. Lineage (NCBI taxonomy): Eukaryota > Metazoa > Chordata > Amphibia > Anura > Leptodactylidae > Engystomops > Engystomops pustulosus. Next base: position 114,759,147 of record CM033645.1, read on the forward strand.
TGCACCAACGCTTCATCGGGAATGCGGCCATCCAATGGTCTGAGGGACAGTTACTGGCCCCCTGGTTTATTTATACTGTATATGATTGTATGATTGTCATATCATGCAATTATTGGTGACAAAAGAACACAGACTGATATAAGCAACATGCTGTTTTGGCTATATTTTACTGTGGACAATACATGAACATTAGGACACATAGGTGATTCTTATCATTGAGACAAAAAACGTAAACGTCTGCCCATCTGGACAAATAAGTTGCAAAGCATGCAAAAAAATGAAAGAATTAAAAAAAAGGTAGGGAGGTTTTGTGTTTTATATATACACACACTGAGAAATAGGTGTGCCAAGGGAGTGTACAATGCCTCTCACACTTGAGACTCCACAAAATAGCCTCAGCTCTGTGAAGGAAAGTATGGAATTGATTACTATCGTACCAGATAACATGGAGAGTGTCTCATAAAAAGATTTATGAGCTGCCAGATTTGGGAGTGGTCTGTGATATTTTCATGCTATTTGGGCTTGATTTTTTTGATGACCTATGATTTAGAAAGGCTGTTGTAGATGGGTTTCCTGCCCAAAAACTTTTGGAAGCATTTATCATGAAAGTCACTGAGACGTAAGCCTTAACATTTCTCAGAAGGATTTTTTCAAATAATGCTATGCCCCATTGTATACTGCTTCTGTTAAGAACATGACATACGTTAGATAAAACAAGCCCAATATTGTCATAATCCAGCATTGGATGAAAATAGTACAATACCTACGTACTAATATAGTGTATAATAACCAAGCATATGTGACATTTAATTTAAAAAGTTATTAGCTTTTTCCTGTGAAACTTGTGAGTGAATACGCATTTACGGTTATCTAGGTATTTGTTAGTTCTATAAATATTGTAGAATGTAACACGTAGCATAGCATAGATGGCATATGCAATTAAACATGTTAACCATGCATACATCATAAAAAGTTACTTTAGGTAGCCAGGAAGAACAGGTAACTTGGTCTATGTTACACCATTTTATGAACAGCATAATGAAACGCAAACTTGGCTGATTGTCACGGGTGGGTCCGCGGGCCATACCGCGGGTCGCGGGTCACCCGTGCTCCCGGGGCCGCAGAAGGCGCGGTGCCGACGCGACTCAACTCTCCCCGCTCCGGAATCGTGTCAGGTTCCGGCCGCGCGCATCCCCGCCTCTAGGCACGCGCGCATCTTCAGGAAATTTAAGGGCCAGTGCACGCTAATTGGTGGCACTGGTGATCACTTCCTCTTAAAACCCTGCACCTTCCTGACACTCTTGCCGGAATCTTTGTCCCCTCACAGCCTTAAGAGAAAGCTCTGTTGCGATTGCCTGCGCTTCCAGGTCTCCTGCGTTCCGAATTCCTCCGTGTTCCTGTGTTACTGAGACCCTCGTTTTCCCGTGTACGGGTTCCTCCGTGTTGCGTCCTGTGTGCTGTTTCCGTACCCTTCTTGCTTGGACCTACTGTGCGACCCCGGATCAGACTCTGACGTTGCATACCTGCCACTCCTGACAATTGTGCCTGAACTTTGACCACAGATTGTCTGCCGTCTGTGTACTTCTACCTTGCCACCACTGCAGCACAAGCACGCGCTGAGGAACGACCTGGGGTACCACGTCGCAGCTTGTCTAACCCGCTTGTGGCGGGCTCTGGTGAAAAACGGGTGCCACTTAGACTCGCGTACCAGGGTAGTGGCTTACGACACCGTCTGCAGTGGTCCAGAGGAATCCACACCTGCAAGCCTGACACTATACAGCACAGAGAAAGAAAGAAGAGAGCTAAGGAGCCACGACGAGCATTGGGACGCGGGGGGTGAGTATGTAAGTTTATTTTTTATTGACGTGTATGAGACACCGAGGTGAGGTTTTCAGCATATTTTTAGTGCTGAAAAATCAGCTTATACACGAGTATATACGATAATTGCAAAGCACATTTAAACATTTAATATTATATGGTGTGTAAGTAATTCAACTAAACCTAAACTGATGGATTATGACAGAATCCACCAATAGTATATTCTATATGCCCTTTAATCAAAATAAAAAATTGTGTTACAATTTATGTCATGTTTACTGCCTACTCTGCTAATAGACATGGTGATGCAGGGCAATAAAAAAAAGATTCTGGGGTTTTCATTCATACTCCAAAAATATTTAGTGGAATGAGTGTAATTTCTATTTTAGCAATAACACATAAAAAAAGAGATTTACTGTAGATTATACTGTGAACTGTCACAAAACTGCACTATGTTGTCTTTGGTTTGGCTCAGAGCATGGCTGATTCTTTGTAAAACTAAGTACAAATGTAAGTAAATAAGATTTTTCGGAAGAAATTGTAAGCTTTCTCTGAAGTCTTAAAATGTTCCTTCAGCAGGGGAGTAATATTACATTATTGTGAGCAAGTTTGCAAAATGATAACAAAGTGATACTAATTGGTTGTCATTGGTTGTTTTGTCTTGTCCTTCTGATAATATATTCATCCCTAAAATGAAAATTGTGGACCTAAAAAGGCTCTTTTGAAAAATGGCTGTCATACAGCAGGCATCGCTCTCATCAATTCTTAGTATATAGGGATGCCTGCATCTGTTTCTGTTGTCATTTCAATTATTATCTGTTCTATCTATTGTTTTAGGTTTCTACCTTCTGCTATGTTGTTTTTTTAATAAAACTGCAGCCACGTAAATTGATTCCATCAATAAACAGTAAGACAGTATCAAGATAGTTGAACAATGGCATATATTCAGTGCTCTACATTAATCGAAACCTACACACATGGATCTACTATAAAAGTAGACCCGGTGGTCGGTGCACAATAGGACGTGAGGATAGCCCATTTAAGGCTAACCTCACGTCTCCGCAATCTTTTAATAACTTTATTTTCCGTTTGTAGCGGGGGTCAGTTTAATGTGACCCAAGTCCAGAGACACAGACAGGCTTAACGGCAGAAATGCGGTTTCCTTGCGGCTTTTATTGGCAGCCAAAAACAATGCAGCTTTACAGGCAAGTAAAAATAAAACAAAACGGGAAACAAAAAAGGGCTTGTCTGTGCGCTACTGTACCATCGCAGGTCCCTCTCTAGCAAAGCAGCGCACTCACAGCGGCTAGTGACAAACGGTGGCAAGCCTTCCAGAGCAATGTCTCTCACACAGAGCTCCAGCCCAGTTCAGCTCTGGGATAAAACCCCTCTCCCAGCTGCACTTGGTATTAGGGCTGTGGCAGTCTTGGTCAGTGCATAACCCTTACCCCAGCATGGAAGTAACTGAAAGGATATATAAACCATCTATTACTTTCCAGCCGCTGTCCTACATTACCCACCCCCTCTGCTCAGACCTGTGGGGGAGCACTTGTGCCCCTAGAGAGTGGAAACGGGACAACGCATCAGCAGTACCTTGCTTAGACCTGGGCGGGTGTTCCACATGAACTTAAGTCCTGCAAGGCTAAAAACCACTGTTACCCTGGCATTTTCCCTTATTCTGAGCCATCCATTTGTAAGGGAGATGATCCGTCACCAACCTGAACGTGTCTCCCTAGGAGGTAATATTAGGGACTCAATGGCCCACTTAAGTTGCAAGACATTCCCTCTCAATGATGGCATAACTTTTTCGCAGAAGACAATTTTCCACTCAGATAAACAACAGCATGTCTTCTCAGACTATCGTGAGAGGGACAGCTCCAAGACGACATTAGACGGCATCTGCCACAAATTCTTCTCGAAATTTGGGGCTATCACACACTGGCCTTTTGCACACAACATTTCCTTTAAACTGTTGGAACGCTTGTCTGCTTCTACATCCCACTTGACCATAGCAGGTTTTGACCTTTGGTATGGTCTGTGAGGGGTGCGCAATTGTGGCAAAGTTTGGCAAAAACCTCTAAATACCGGCTGCTTCCTAAAAAAGCCTTTACCTGCTTTTTTTGAAACAGGTTAAGGCCATTTCTTATAGCCTCAACCTATACATTTGGGGCTTAATGAAACACCTCGCCCAATGTATACCCAAATATCTGGCTTCCTCCAGGGCATGGCCACATTTTTTTGGGATAGCTGTCAAGCCCGCTCTCACATTGTGTTTAACACCATTTGCGACTTTTTTAAATGCGATCCCAGTGAGCTAAAAATAACCACATCGTCCAAATATATGCAGACGCATACTCTGTGAGGCTGTAAATAAGGCCATCAATTCTTGAAATGTAGCCGGCGCACCATGCGGCCAAAGGGGAGAATAATATTGGAAAGACCATCAGGCGTGGAAAATGCTGTTTTCTCCTTCGCCGCTTTAGTAAGTGGCACTTGCCAATAGCCTCTGGTCAGATCCAAAGTAGTAATGTATCTTTCTGGGCCTAATCTTTCAATCAATTCGTCTCTCGTGCATCGAGGGTAGGCGTCAATTTTGAAACTCATTTAACTTTCTAAAGTCATTGCAGAACCTAAGACTGCCATCAGGTTTGGGATCAGAACTAGGGGGATCGACCAACCACTGTTGACTTCTCATAACCCCAGAGACAAAATTTTTCCCACCTTCCTCTGAAAATAGTTGTCTTTTGAGCCTCTGGTACCCATAAGGTCTCAACCTACCTTTTGGCCTGCCCTGTCACTATGTCGTGCCGTATGAATTGGTCCGCCCTGGCAGGTCAGAAAAAGTCTCTTATTTCTCTGTAGAATCCTGACCTCCGATACCTGTAATGCGGACAAGGCTCTTGAAGTGTGGACTGTGGTAGTTCATGACTAGGTGAATCTCTAGGCCAACTTCCAGCAGTCAGCACCTCTTGTCTTTCAAGGTTAAGCAAGTTTCACATGGTAAATTTGGAGGGCTTGTCTTTTCCCTGGTGGATTACACCCTATAGTACGCTCACTTAGTTTTTCACGAACTTAAGGGGCCTTGCCACTTGCCAAAAAATTTGCTCTAACTGTCGGCACAAGCACTAACCACACGGTCACCAGTTGTTGAAAGGACTGACTTGTTGACTTATTGTACACCCTGCGTGGCTTCTGAGCCTGAACAGGTGCAAATAGTGCTCTTTCACCATGGGCCATTTAGGCGGCCATCCTTTCCTGTAATTTCAATCAATGTTCAAGGGTAAGGCGGTGTGGTGTGCGCCTAGTCCCAGGTATCCTTGGCATATCCAATAGCCCCACTGGGTGTCTACATATAACAATCAAAATGGGGAAAAAACCTGTGGATGCTGTGGCATCCTCCTCATAGAGAACCATTATAGTAGGGCAAAAGGCCCCGGTCCAGTTTCCCTCGTTGTCAATTACCTTCGCGAGCATCCCCTTTAAGGTTCATTAAACCTTTCAACAGACTGTCCGTATTGTGGGTGATGTATACAGAACGTAGTAATTGAGGCAATATTTAGGAGAGACACAGCTCTTTGGTGACCTTGACTAAACGAGATCCCTTGGTCGAGTAGTATTCGTTAGGGGACTCCCCGTCGAGTGAACATCTGGATAGTCTCCTTGCCTTGCTTTTATGAAGAGTTGGTTTCTGAGAGGGATTGGCCTCGGGATAATGGTGTGGATCGTCAGTACACCAAAATATGGCTGTTGCCCCTGGCAGGACTTGAGGAAGGCGGCCAACCAAATCATGCTAGCGCTCAAAGGGTATTTCAATTATGGTTTAGTGGATCAGCAGACTACGGAAGTGAGTGTGGTCTAGGGGTGTGTATTTGACACTCTGGGCAAAAGACTGGAGAAGTCCTCTATGCCTTATGATGCCGGGCCAAAGAACGTCCGCTCTATACGTTCCCTCGGCTTTTACTCCCCCAGGTGCCCACCCAGTACATGTGAAGGACCCAGCTCCAATAGCAGAGTATGTGGGACGGGTACCACAGTGCACGATCTGCTACAAACAACTCAGAGTCGCGTTTCTGTAACTCTATACAGCAACACCATATATTACCATAAAATGTGGTATTACACCAAAACTCTTACTGGTTCTTGGGAATACACCATTGATCACCTTTACATTCTTCCAGCATACGGTCTAGGTTGGGGTCCCTCAAACTGATCTGTACCAAAGTTCCCTTTGCAATTGTTAGGGCAGAAACAGTCTCAGGACAAAGTTTCCTCTGAGTCTCCCAGCGAGGGACCTCTAAAGGAAAGTTCTCCATTTCCCTGGGCTCTGTAACCGTGTTTGAAGTTTACACAGATTTTCACATTTTGATTTGACCTACACACCTTAGCTGCTTATTTTCCCACAGGCTTCCCAAAACAGAGGAAAAGGAAAATCACACCCCAGTATGATTGTTGCATCAAAGTCTTACCACGCCACTTCATGCCTCACTGACCCACAGGAGAGTCCAGTTCACCAAGGCTGTTGGGATAGTCTTTTGAAATCACCATGTATACACCCCACTCCATCCAGAGGGTCTGTTGAACTTGGTCAGGGTCGACCAGGATGGCATGCATGCGCAACAAAGTCCACTAGACTTCCCGAGTCCAGCAGGGCCATCACATGACGCCCTCCAATCTTGACTGGCACCAATTGGCCGGTTCACGTACAATGTCGTTTTGGGCGCATAAGAGGGCCTGCACAATAAGACCTGCGTGCCCAAATCGCAGTGCCATGAGGTCAGTTAGTTCGAAAAAATGTTGCAGCAACATGTCCAAACCACCGCAACGCCCGTAAACTATGTGCGGAGCACAGGCACCGGGTGTCCCTCCGGAGGATTGATAGTCGTTGGCTTGGCCCTTGAGGGGACACACACCCTCTTTAGCAGAACAGTCTATCCTCTTTACAATAGAATACAGTTTTACCACTGGATAGTTATTTTTTTCCCAGTGTTTGCACAATTTTTTTTCCCCCATTGCCAGGTACTATTCGGTAGCTGTGAAACATACTCAAGCTGCAGAAACCAAATAATTCAATGCTTTTAGATTCGTAGATCCAAGGCCGCCGCTGCGATCCTCATGGTAAGGATAAGAACGATCAGAGAGACCACACGGTCCACGAATCTGCGGTTCTGGGGAGAGGCTTCCGGCTGCAACCACTTGTGTGAAGTATTGTAGAGGTATAATCTGAGACCGTGCAGGCTTTTCAGGATCAATGTCCAGTTGTAGAAACACTGGGCTGGACAGCCAAGGGTTAACCCCTAGGCCTAGCCAGGATTTCCCCTTTCGCAGCTTTGCATAAACTTTGGCATCCGGCAACCGCAGCGTCAAAGTAGGCTTTGGGGTTCTCCTGACAAAAAGGGGCCACACATCCGCACCACTGGTCCTGGGGTAGACTCGGCTCTCTTTTTTCTTACGCGCAATTCTTGGCAAAGGTACCCAGATCCGCCTAATGTAATCTTCCGGAGTCATCTTCTAGAGTCTTTTGCACCAAATGGCGTGGCATAGACTGCAATGCGGAGACTGTTCACTTGTGTCCTCAGCCAAGACGCTGCTGGAGGGGACTGGTTCAGCTGCTGTTGCTCTCTCACCGAGGTCTGGTGCTCTTTACAGCTTCCTCAATGCACTTGTCGATGCAGAGGTTGTTGTTGGAGGTTGATGTTGGACTGCACCAGATAATTTTAGTAAGACTCCTCCCATGTTTAGTCGGGCCATTGTCGGTGGCATATGAGCACTTTAAACGAGTACTGTCTCTTTTAAGAAACTGCCCGCATCCTCCACCAAGATGTAGCGGTTCGGTTTTAATGACCAAGTCCAGAGACACAGACATGCTTGATGGGCAGATAATGCGGTTTCCTTGGGTTTTATTGGCAGCCAAAACAATGGCAGGACTTTACAGGCAAGTAAAATAAAACAAAGCGGGGGAAGGGAGGAAACAAAACATTGAGAGTACGCAACTGAGCGTTTGCTACACTGATACATCAGCATTGGTGTTCCCTCTCTAGCAACGCAGGCACTCACAGGCGAGCTAGTGACAGTACGGCTGGAAGCCTTCCAGTAGCAACGTCTTCACACAGAGCTCCAGCCCCAGTATGCAGCTCTGGGATAATATAAAACCTTCTCCCAGCTTGCAATTGGTATTAGGGCGTGCAGTCCTCTGGTCAGTGCAATTAACATTTACCCCAGGTATGGAAGTAACTGAACGGAATATATACACCATCTATTACCTTTCCAGACGCTGTGTCCTACACCGTAAATGCAGATTTTTAAAGAGGGTCGTGGGAGCTTGAGCAGCCAGAGCTTGACGGCCTACATGGTTTGGTACTCGCCTTGCCCCAGTCGGCGTCTGAACATGCGTAGAACCCAGGAGATTTGGAGTATCTTACAGCTTATTTAACTATTGCCTTCCGGGCTACTGCTATTCGCAAACTAGCCAGCCTGCCTATACGGTTGGCAAGGGGGTTGCAAATGTCTGATAGTGGGTATTGTTTCACCTCGATCATCGGAGAGGCACATACCGAATTGTTTGATCTGCGGGCTGTTATAGGCGGTGAGCTTGAATTGCATTTGCTGTTATTCAATCTATTATTACTAGTTCACACAGGTCATTCTTAAAAGGGATTCTCCGGATTACTCCCCCAAGGACATATGTTGCCACGTGGATTATTAGTCCCCGATGCATAACCTCAATGTGTCACCAAGGTTATCCCTGCAGCCTATGAACATCCTCCATAGACTGTTATCACCTACAAAGTCTGTGTCATCTGCAACAAACTAAAACACAAAGTGAACTAATTGAATTCCGTACATCTATAGCATAATTGAAGTTAATAATTCCCCAGAACCTTGTCAAACCTCATTTTACTAACTAGTGGCTATTCTGTGTAGGAATTGTTGACCCAACACCATTTAGTATACGACCTTCAGCCATTTTTGTATCCAATTGTAAACGATTACTGCCAAGCCAATAGACCTTATTTTACCCATTAGGCATCTAAGAGGGAAGTGTGTGAAGGCAAAATCTAACAACACAATATCCACAAGCGCTCCTCGTCGAGGCATCTGCTTAAAGGCGGTGGTATTATCGTCTTGCAGTCACATTCAGTTTCATTAATCTTCCATATTAAATTTAAGGTATACCTGTGAAGATAATTTCTCAACAATGTAGTCATATGGTCCTTGTAGAAACAAGACTGTGTCCTTGGGACGGTCACCACCTATGCGGAGGGTGGATGCCAGCGCAATGACGAAAAAACAACAAGGTTCTTTGTCATATGTAAATGTCACGGGAGTTACTGCAGTCACTATAGCACTCTTGTGGAATGATTGCGTGAGAATCCGAGGTGGTCGAGCAAGCAATTCCAAATGGCGCAGGTCTGGCCACTGACTGCCACAAATGTGATGCGGTGGTGGTATCTGAGGAGCACTCTCTGGATTCTAGGGACAACATGATTACGATTTAAGGAGTACTATCTTTACACAGGTAACGATTTTTTAAGAACGCATCCAATAGCACATTGTAAATAAATGAGGAAAATCCCCATATACTGCCATACTGTAGTAGGCAGATATGGTAGGATGCGATCAGACAACCTAGGTGGGGTGACAAAAAATCGATAAATAAACACACATACAAACCAGTACAGAAAAAAAATTCTAATTAACAAAAAACCTAAAATTTCAAAATCACCCCCCCCCCTTTCCCTAGAACTGACTAAATATAACTAAACAGTAAAAATCATAAACACATCAGGTATGACGTGTCCGAAAATGTGCACCCGGATCTATCAAAATATGATAGACGTTTTTCACTGCGTTTAACCCCCGTAACGGAAAATAGGCACCCAAAGTCGAAAATGGACACTTTTTTTGCCATTTTGAAAAATATAAACAAAATCTAAAACGTATCAAAAGGTAGCGTACAGTCCTAACAAATAACATCATTGCAATAATTTTACATTTCGACAAAAAATGACAACCCCACAGGCTACCGTACACTAAAAAGTATAAAAAAGGATTATCTCCAGGAAGTTGTGGCAAATGCAACAAAAGTAATTTTCATTAGGTTTTCATTTTGTAAATGATTGAAAAACATTAGTAAAACCAATCACAATTTGGCTATCCCCTCAATAGTACCGACCCAAAGAATAAGTAGACATGTCATTTGAGTAAGTTAGAATTTAGGAGATTCTCTGAATATGATTAAATGTACGTAATTAAGGATGAGGCGACACTAAAATGCTCGGGTACTCGTTATTCGAGACGAACTTTCCCGGATGCTCGAGTGCTCGTCTCGAATAACGAACCCACATTGCAGTCAATGGAGGACCGACATTTTCAAGGGGACCAAGGCTCTCACAGGGAGCTGGCCAAACACCTGGGAACCTCAGAGGAAAGGATGGGAAACCACCCGGAAAAATGGACAGGAAAAGAGGGCCAGATGCGGATGGAGTGCCTCTGGAGGGCTGCCTAATCGCAACCATTATGGCCAACACTTATGCGCAACAGGCCCAGACTGGCCAGACAGAAAAGTAAGTGACGAAATGAGCTGGATGCGACATTAAAAAACATCCAATAATTGACCCGAACTATAGGGTAGGACGGCATTTGCAGAGTTTAGTGCAGGGAGAGGGCAGGCAGGCTAGAGAGTGATCATGGCGAAATACCCAAATGGACTCAGGCTTCAAACCTAATGGGTGGCAGAGAGGACCAAAGGAGGTGAGCAAGAAGCGCTCAAATAATACTGGTAACTGATATAGAAAGTTTGCAGAATTTTGTGATTACACAGCAGAGGTTGGCGACAAGTTAACATGGAAGCCATGAAAACAACCAAATTCTGCCTGACACAGCTCGGTTTAAAGGGGAACCTGTTTATGGAGGCAGGAAAGCACAGTAGTAGATAAAGGTGCTGCGTTAAAACTATGTTAGTTGGATCTTGGCAGAAGCTGGCGATCCACGTGCCCACAGGCGAGCTACTATCGACCAAATCCGAGCCCCGTGACGATAAGGCTAATCCCCCAAACAGCACTTCTAGAACCTTTGTAGAAGATCAAGTGTGGTTTTCAGTAGCAAAATCTTATAAGTTCAGAGAAGTATGGCGGGGTGAGGGCCATTTCAAACCAGCGCGCAAAGAACGCTCTTAAAGTAAGATATCCCTAAATGGTTAAAAGTTTTGCAAGTATATTTGTGGGTTACACAGCGGTGGCCCTCCAGAAGAACAATTGAAGTTAGGTGGCGACAAAGTTAACAACTTTGATTGTTGGAGATGCCATGTACATGTAGCCTTGGGCGGATGTGCTTTTATGGGACTAGGCTGCACGCACGTTCAGCAACCCTGCTGTCGCTTAGCGACGGCACTGCTGCTGTGCCTAGAGCTACGACTGATGGCGCATGGCCCACGGAGGTAATTCGGAGGAGGAGATGGTGGGAGGGAGGATGTGGGGTGTGGAGGCCGGGGGTACAGTAGGCCTTGCGAACCGTGGCTCCGAGTTAGGCACCGACAATCACGTGTCCGAGCGTATAGAGACCCAAGCCCAGGGTCAAGACGGCCCAGCCTGCCAGCCATCGTTTAAGGTTGTAGGTAGCTTCTTATAAGTGGGATCTATGAGCGGGTAGAAAGCGGGAATGACAACAGTATGCGAAAGAAGCGAAATGGAGCGCCTGGAGCTGGCGTTCCGCTGCCAGGCTAAGCTTATCGCAATCCAAAGCCCTGTCTCTAGGATACTCCCCAACAGCCCTTTAATAACCTTGTAAAGATCAAGATTAGGAGCGTGCTTATAAGTTAGGAATGCCGAGGGCAGGAGTGAGGGGGAGATGTAAACAGAGCGCAGAGAGCGCTGAAATAATATCCCTAAATGGTAAAAGTTTGCCGCAGTGATTAGTGGGTGTGGATAACCACAGCCAGCCGCCAGAACAGGTGGGCGACGAAAAAGTTCAACAACTATTGATGTGGAAATCACAATGAAAACAACTCCATAATTGTTGCACTGACACCACACTTCTGTTGATAAAAGGGAACGATGTTATTGGAGAGGCAGCTATAGGACGACTGTTGGGAAGTGACTGTAGGTGTAGCAAGGAGAAACGTGTTGGAGGCTTGCTTTATGGAGACAATTTAATTTGGATAGTGACTTATGTGGCTAGTCCAAACATTTTTTCAAACAGGGAGTGGTCAGGTATGTGGCCCTCCAGGAAAATGGCAGAGATTGAGTGCCTGTTATGTGGCAGAGTCCCCAAAAAGTTTCAAACCAGAGGAGCCGGTAGGGCCCTCCAGTAAAAATGGAATAGATTGAGTGCCTGGATGTGGCAGTCCCAGTCCCAAAAAATTTCAACCAGAGGAGCAGGTAGGGGCCCTCAGTAAAAGGACCAATAGATTGAAGGGCCTGTTGTGCAGTCCCAAAAATGTTTTTTTTTTTTTTTTTTTTTTTTTTCTTCAACCGAGGAGCATGGTAGGTGGCCCTCCAGTAAAAGGAGAATAGAATTGAGGTGCCGTATGTGGCAGTCCCAAAATTGTTCCAAACCAGAGGAGCAGGTAGGTGGCCCGCAGTAAAATGGAATGATTGAGTGAGTATGGTGCAGTCCCAAAAATGTTTCAAACCAGAGGAGCAGGGAGGTGGCCCTCCAGTAAAAATGAGAAGAGATGAGTGCCTGTATGATGGCAGTCCCAAAAAATGTTCAAAAGAGGAGCAGGTTAGGGGCCCTGCAGTTAAAATGGAATAATTGAGTGCCTGTATGTGGCAGTCCCAAAAAATGTTCTCAAACCAGAGGAGCAGTAGGTGGCCCCAGTAAATGGAATAGATTGAGTGCCTGTATGGGCAGTCCCAAAAATTTTTTAAAACAGAGGACGTGGTAGGCGGCCCTCAGAAAAATGGAATAGATTGAGTGCCTGTATGTGGCACTCACAAAAATGTTTCAAACAGAGGACCGGGTGAGGTGGCCCTCCAGAAAAATTAAATCATGAACGCTACGATAGCAATGAGCCAGTGGGCCTGTCAAAAAATAGCCATTTTCCTCTGCTTACGATACAAGAGGGGAGAAGGAGGAAAAGAGAGAGGAGGAGGAGGAATGGCAATTATTAGGTGAGCTTCCTTCCACTCGGATGGGATGGAATTCTGCGAGAGAAAGTCCTGGCTCTTTATCATTTTAATAAGCTTCCAGCCTAAAGACAGCAGTCTGTTGTCAGTCGACAGGCGTGTAACGCTTACGGTGATGATTTCTGGACAAAGCTGCACTGAAAACTCTTCGCTCGGACAAGACGCTAGCGGTCAGGGTCAGCAAGAACCTCCAGAGGTCGTAAGACCCAGGTTCGGCTCAACATGTCTCGCTTTGAAAACCCAGTAGTGGTAGGGACGCTGTTGTGATCATGGACGATGGTATGGTCAGCTACGTACTCCCTCACCAGAACTTCTGTAAAGGATCAGCCCTACTCGGCCGCGGGATCTGGGGACAGGTGACAGGTCTTGCTGGTGGTGAAATGAAAGGATCGGCTCAAATAGGCCTTGAAAGAGTTAGCATTGCCAAGTTGCTGGTACACAAGGTAACTTGACTCGTTCCTGCTCTCAGCTCTCCCCCGGGCTATCTTAGTCCCGTCATGTAACTACTAGACACTCTTGCCGCCTAGGCGCTGTCAAGGAAGGGAAAAAATGTAAAGGTGTTCAGCTTGGTGACGACGCCAACGGGCATCTGGATATCATGCATGTCTCACAGTCCTTATCCTCTCCAGGGATGAGAGTGGTGAAGAATTGGACCTGTTAGCGATGGTGACCCGGAGAGAGTGAACCCACCCCAGTACTATCTAGGCTTGCTGGAGACTAAAAGTCTGGAATTGACCGCGAAGGAGGTCACGAGGAATAGGGCAGCCTGCATGAATCTGACCAATGCGCGCCAGAGTGCAAAGCGTAGAGAATTCACTTCCGACCTCCAAATGGCCTGCATCTGTCCGAGTTCCTCCCAACTCCAATGCTCCTCCGAACTGCCTTATCTATGCACCCATTACAGTGAAAACAGATGAGGACGATGTATAAATCAAACAATCGGGTCCACATATTGTTTGTACAAACGCCACATACATTCTACGTCCTCTATCCTTACCACACCCCTCCTAAATCAGCCCTAGCATTCCGATATGCGCTGAGAAAACAGACCCTCAGGGTGTCTTATGAGCTAGCCGCAAGGACAAGGCAGGATAATTAGTCCCCCCGTATCTTGTGCACGCTAGGCGCAAAGGGCTTCGACTGTTTCATGCTGAAAACAGAGAGTTTTTAAACAGGATCAGCAACAAGCGAGCGGATGGTGAGGCTGATGATGGCTGTTCCTATGGCATCGCCATGCGTACTGACTTAGCTATGATGGTGATCAGAGAACTCCTCAAAAGTAACTCAGCACCTGACAGATATAGACACCCACGTCCACTTTTGTTCCCTCCCCAAAAATTTATTGGTCATGTTTATTGTAGAGACGTTGAGGGAAGCTGAGATATGATTCCTGACTGACCGAAGGTATGTGGGTGGACGAAAAGTTGACATACTGGCAGATCTACAAATTCGCTCGACGCTGCTGAGGGAGTAACTATCTGAAGTTAGGAGGATCACACAGCGTCAGTGATTGAATGTTGTCCACCATCGTGGGCGCGGTCAGACACAACAGTCGGTGAAGCGGGCACAGGCAGTTGGAATGGGGCAGGCGTGCCGGAGTGCCCTGAGAGTCCGACAGAAATCTGCGGCTGGAGTCGTGTAAATGCGCACAGATGCGGCGCACCTTCGTAGAGCACATCAGACGATTGGGGTATGTTTGCGGAATATACAGGCAAAACAGATAGGCACTAGTAAGACTTTACACAACAGGCCAGGCCATGGCACGAATGTGTCAGTCTGCCGAGTTGAGAGCCAGCCACCAGGTACTGCCGTTGTCACAACAACAACCATTCACCGGATTGAGGTTGATGCCGGTGCAGCCACAGCATCAGTCTGCGCCTTGATGATGACCCTGTAATAGATCTTGGGCGGGAAAAATGGGTGTGCCTTTTGTCGCCTAGGCTCAGCAGTTGAGACCGCTGCTGCGCTAGCGAATAAGCCATGCGCATGTGCTCAAATTAAGAGCTTACCGTGACCTGAATGGCGCGCGTGGCCCGATGGTATTGGAAGTAGTTCGGAGCTAGGAGGACGCTGGTGGACGGACAGGCTAGGGTGGGGTGGAAGGGGGAGGAGAGGTTAGTAGGGCACTGAAACGAGAGGTGGAAGGACACGCGAAAAGGGGGGTGGACCCCGCTAAAGATCCTCGGACAAAGTAGTCGAGAACAAAAGCGGAAGACATAAAACGGTCCAAAAGTCAGGGCCAATAGAGAATAGCACAACATGCCCAAAGGGTCAAGAGAACTCTTCAAAAGTGCAAACTGGAGATAACGAATAAGCAGCTCGATGACACCAGCGGCGGACGAAGAGCCGAGCCAAGGCCTCACCACCCAAGTAACACCCAATATGTGCCAGCAATCAGAAGAATAATATAAGTGGCCCTGCATACGCAAAGAGGCGCACTACAGTCCACAGTGGTCGTTGGTCAGGTGGACAACCTTGTCAGAAAGTGCCGTTGGTCAGGGCACGGATGCACGAATGCTGATGTTGTCTAGACACGTTGACTTGCTAGTGGCTGGGAACGGCACAGGGAATAGTCAAAGAATAGCAGGAAAAGGGGAAAATGTGAGCCGGCTGGGAGATAGCAACCTACGTAGCCGTAATACAGCATCGGGAGCCGGCCGACGCATGAGGATCGAAAGGCGCCGCGGCGCTCTAATAGCCTATAGGGCAGCACTCCAGCCAAGCAATCTGGAGAGTGCACACTTAAGGGTTGGTGCGGTGACGGGTGTAGCGGCACCTATATTTGAGTTTCCTGCTCCAGCGTCTGGCGGTATGGAGATCTGAACGCTGGTGGATGGCATTGTGCGAGGATCGTGGGCAAGAGCGAACAGCTGGGGTTTGTGTGCTCAGGGAGTTCTGGGCAGGGGGTGACTAGCAGCTGACAAGAGGGCAAGGAGCGTAGCTCGTGCAGCGGCCGGAGGTGAACGGGCGTTTGCACTGAGTGGGGTGCTTAGCATTCATATGCTGCGCATACTATTGGCGGTAGTTAACTAGCTAAAGTAGTGGTGGAACCAAGCGCTGAGCCTGGTTGGCAAATGTTGAACCACCACAGTCCAGTCGGTCATGCCGGTGTTTCCTTAAAGAACCTCCCCACTTCTGAAGAGCATGAGCCGTCGCCGCAAGAGCCATCAAACGGGAGCTTCATAGCTGAAGTGGGATGATGAACCAGCTCTGGCCCTGCCTCTCCGTTGGCCCCACCACGCGCTCGTGCGTATCCACCCAGTGATCAGGATCAGAGGAGGACTCTCCTCCGTTCAGGAAGCACTGTGTTCACCCGGGCCCTCTCAACAGCTTGGGTCTGTCACCTCATCACCCTCCGATCCCTCAGTCTGCTCCCCATCGACTTCCTGCCCGGACAACAAAATTTCCCCACTGTCTGAACCGAGTCTTCCCTCCATCGTCGGACACCTATTTACCACACTTCCACGTACGTCAAGAAGGTCATCATCACGCACAGACTGTGGAGGTGGGAAAACCTGGGCTATCGGAAAATTGGCTCAGCAGCAACCAGGGCCGGCAACGTAGGTTTGTGACTGGGGAGAGGGGTACAGAAAACCAGTTCCTCAGAGTTATGCCGGTTCAAATAGCCAAACGAATTATTCCTGGGAAGGGGGCACAGCCCCAGCCTGGGGGGGAGGAGGCTGACGGTTCTTGTGCACGCGGAGACGTGGAGGAGTGGGGATTCGGTGACCAGGGGGGGGATGCGGAGAAGATGAGCTGCGTGGTGGACAACATTGCTCGCAAGCTTGTCAGCAAGATCCACGACCTCACTGTTCGCAGCACTGTTCTGGCTCAACAGATGCTCTACCCCCCCCCCCACACAGAAGTGGCCCTAGCTAACTTCGACAGACATGAATAGTAGGGGCTGCTAGCATCTGCGGACGTTCCCCCTGCTCCCTACATCTGGGCAGGTGCGGTTATCACGCCACTGCCCAGGACCACGGTTTGGGCACCCAAACCCCTGCAGTAGTGGACTCCCCACGTCCACGCAGGCCCGTCATCGTGAACCCCTAGCCCTAAGGGGGTTAATAACAGATTTAAAATGAGAGTTAATAACTTTTTTTTTTTTGTTTGGTTTTACTTATTGTGTTTTTTTTGTGTGGTTTTTTTGTTTGTTTTTTTATGGTGTTTTTTTTTTGTTTTGTATTTTTTTGTTTTAAAAACCAAATAACAATCCTATCCTATTGTCTATGGCTATTTTCGTAGCCATAGTATAAAAGGAAGCACACTTACTATGCAGAAGAATGAAGCTTAGTGCCTAATAGAAATCCAACCCCTATCTGAATTGGCCACTTCGGCCTTTGCTATAGGATAGTGCGCCACAGCGCAGAACACGGCGTCCAAGCTCACTACAAATTGCTCAGAATTGGCAAGTAGATGCATATGCCAGGAAATACAGCCACCAAGCAGATCAAACCAGAAAAATCAAATATATGAACTGCTACTGTAGGCTCAGTAAGCGTTGTATATCGGCCTTATGTAATGTTTACTAGCTAGTATCAAAGGAGCACACTACTATGCCAGATTGAGATGGAGCGACGAGTTAAACTGCCTAAAGGGAATGAATCCAACCCCTACCTACTGAATTGTTGCCACTTCGGCTTGCTATGGAATGGGGCGCCACTAAGCGCATGAACACAGCCGTTGTGGGTCGCAAGTACTCACTACAAATTGCCAGAATTGGCAAGTACATGCATGCAGACAACTACAGCTACCAGCAGATCAAACCAGAAATCAATATATAGAACGCTATGTCGGCTTCAAGAAGATGTTTGTATTTCCATAGGAGTAGGTTTATAGCGACACAGACGTAGTAAAACTCCCCAGTATCAAAGGATAGCACATACTATGCCAGATTGAGATAGACACGCGTTACTCTTGCCTCAATAGTACAATCCACCACACCCTACGAACTTTTGTGCCGCCACGTCGCTGCTATGTGAATATGTGACGCAGAAGCGCTCGAAACACAAGGACCCTACGGTCGCAGAGCTGCAGTCTCCACTACAAATGCTCAGAATTGGCAAGCTACATGCACTGCAGAAACTACAGCCACCAGCCAGATGAATCAAAACGGCAGCACATAGAAATAAGACAGAAGGCTAAGGTATAGCGACGATAGAGACTACAGAATGATCGGGGAGAGGAGAAAGACTGAGGCTAAGTCGAAGAAGTGTCGTATTCTCCTATGGCCTATTTTGTGATAGAGAAACAAGAAGTATCAAAGGGAAAGGCAACCTACTACTATGCCAGCAGATGAGAGGACAGCTGAGGAATTGACCTAATAGAAATCCAACCGCCTAGCTGAATTTTTGCCACTTCGGGCCTATGCGAATGGATATGTGCGCCGCACTAAAAGCGGACGAGAACACAGCAAGAGTGTCGCAGTCTCATACAAATTGCTCAGACATTGGGCAAGTACAATGGCACTGAGATGAACTGTGAGAACTACAGCCACCAGGCAGTTCAACCAAGAAATCAGAATATATAGAACGCTACGTAGGCTTCAAGAAGCTGTTTGTATTCTCCTATGGCACGAATATTTGAGCCCACGTATCAAAGTAAGCACAACCACGTATGCCAGATGAGATGAAACTGAGTTATGCCCTAAAGAAAAATCAACCCCTACTGAATTTTGCCACTTCGGCCCCAGGCGGAGTGGCCGATGGATATATGTGGCAGCCACACCTAAGCGCCACAACAACACAGACGGGCTGGTCGAAGTCTCAGCTACAGACATTGAGCTCAGAATTGGCAAGTACAGCAACGCAGAACACTACAGCACCAGCCGATCAACCAGAAATACAAAATATATAGACGGTACATGTACGGCTTCAAGAGAGCTGTTTGTACTTCTCCTATGGCTAGTTTTCTAGCCAAGTATCAAAGAAGTCGCATTAATATGCCAGATGAGAGACACTGAAGTTATTGCCTAATCGCAGCCACACCGCCTTTACTGCATTATTGCCACCAATCGGCGTGCTCGCTAGGAACAGAGTGCAGTTCGCACTAAGCGCAGAACACAGCTGGGTCGAAAAGTCTCACTACTACAACATTGTCAGATATTGGCGAAGTACATGCTAGCACGTCGCGAAACTAACAGCCACCAGCAGATCCAACCAGAAATCAAATAAAGATAGGCGACGTACGTAGCGTCAAGAAGCGGTTTGTATTCTCCTATGGGACTATTTTCTAGCCAAACGTATCAACGGAAAAGCAAATACTATGCCAGATGAGATGACACTGAGGTATTGCCTAATAGAAATCCAACCCCTACTGAATTTGCCCACTTCGGCCTTTGCTATGGAATGTGCGCATAAGCACGCAGAACACAGCTAGGCTTCACGCTACAGTGTCTGCACTACAAAACTGTCCAGCACATGGCAAGTACCTGCACTGCCAGAAAACTACAGCCACCAGCAGATCAACCCAGGAAATCAAATATATAGAACGCTACGGTAGGCTTCAAGAAGCTAGTTTGTATTCTCCTTAATGGCTCTTTTCTAGCACATTGGTATCAAAGGAAGCAAGCACACTACTATGACACCAGACGAGGGATGACACTGAGTCGAGTAGTTGCACTAATCGAAATCCCTAGGACCCATACTGAATTTATCCCACCTCCGGCCTGTGCCACAGTCGATAGGTGAGGCCCACCTAGCGTCAGAAACAGCGCGGTCGCAAGTTCACATACAGAACTTGCTCAGGAATAGTGGTCAAGTACATGCACTGCAGAAACTACAGCCACCAGAAGAATCAACCAGAAATCAAAATATAGAACGTAGCGTAGGCTTAAAGTGAGAAGCGTTTGTATTCTCTTCCTATGGCTATTTTCTAGCCAAGGATCAAAGGCAGCACACTACTATGCCAGATGTAGATGGACACCTGAGTTATTGCCCTAATAGAAATCCGAAGCCCCCGTTACTGAATTTCCCACGCTGGCTTGCATGGATATGTAGGTGCCAAACTAGCGTGTGAGCTAAAGCACAACGGTTATACAAGTCCACCCTGTACTACATTCCTCTACGAAGAATGGTAGTATGAACAAGAAATGATTGCAAAATTAACAATAAAAAAAAGTAGGAACGTATTGTAGCCCTAGAAGGGCCTTTTTTGGGTTCTGTTGCGAGACACAATCGCTCCTGCAACGCGTAAGCTAATAGAACATCCCGTAAACGAGTCCCATGACCAGCGAAGCTTCTCCAGCGGAATCCAGAGACAGAATGATGGCCGATGCAGACTTCGCATGCGATGTCACCCTAGCCAGGATAGTCCTATACCCCAGTCCGTGACCTACCTGGTCTGCGCCAGCCCATACCAGCCAGGGATGCTATCGACGTGTAAGGGGGGGTACCACGTCATGCTGGAGGGTGGAGTGCAAGAGTTCTCCGCTTGTGAGTTGCTGTGTTTTCTGGGGACTGCCCAAAAAGCACAAAAAACGAGCGGGAGAGCTGCCGAATTTTGGACTCGAGCGGGGAAGTATTTCGGTTGCGCGTAGTAACGAGCAGTTTCGAGTACCCTAATGCTCAACCGAGCATTTCAAGCTCGGCCGTGACGGAGCATGTCGAGTCTCTCTTATAATAATCGTACAATATAAAGATCTCATATGGGAAACATGTGTTTAGGCATTGTGTTTTTACTTATATAAAGTAAGTTGCCAGACCTGTAAAAGCTTCACTTCAGAGCCCACTGACATAAAATGTCACCGATTAGGTTTTGCGTGATCTGAGTCACTTACAAGGATGATTCACATCACAGCCGCATGGTTGGTGTTCACTCTTTTAAACAGCAGTAAACATAGCAGTCCATCCCAGGGAAGAGAGGGAGAGAGAGACAAGCTAGATTTTCGTCATTACCACACTCCACAAAAACTAGATTTAATCCAAAATATATTTGGGATCGGGATTTTATACTGTGTTTTGGGTACGGAACCTGTTCTATGTAAGAGTGTATTTGAAATTAAGATTAACATTGGAGAGAATTGGATTGCTAAAAAATATATCATTCTGTACATACAAAACACATGAAAAGTGCTAAGCATGGCCATTATAAGAAAAGTATATGTATTTTAGTATTATAGGTGATTGTGCTGAAGTAAATGGTCTAGGAAAACAATTAGAGTAAAAAGGACTGTCAGCAGAAATCGACTCATAAACCACTCCAAACTATTGTTGTCAAGCAGCTGAACAACTGGCGGTCATGTTTCTTTTCCATGCAACCCGTCCTTGACGCGCGCCGTACTAGTACACGTGGCGCACAAGGGACGGTCCCGGTGCATGGAGAGGGCCGAGGAGGCCGAGCCCTCTCAAAGCGGTAAGTCTTTGCTGCATATGAAGCAAAGGTTAACGGGCTCATTAAAAAACCGCGATCGGGGGCTAGCGCCAGATCGCGGGTGCTTCACAGCAATCACAGCATTGCCGGAGGCTTTCAAAAAGATGGGACCGCTTATGGGAGCGCCACTTGGCGCGGATCTTTCGCACTCCCCGATGAAGTCACGGGTGAGCGGTGTGTGATCGTCTGCCATGACAGCACGGGCCTCACGAAGGCCGAAGCTGTCTAGCGTATCGTTTTAACTCTTCAGTACAAATGTGCATCAGACACATTGTAAGAATGAGGAAGTAACTCCCATATAATGCAAATTGCAGTTCGGACAGTACCCTGAGGAAGCGTGGGCGAAACGCGCGTTGGGGTGTCTGATAGCTGTCCCTGCCTACACCACATTATGGGTAAGACACTGTTCTTATACTTAAAGTTTCACCAAGATTAATCATTAGACTTAGTAGGTGTTTTTCTAGGCAAATCTGCACTTTATTAAAATACTGAGGAAACAAATAAATAACTGTGATATGTCTTTGGTGAATATACCCTTTGTGCTAGTAGGGAGGACTGCTTACTCAGACCATTAGTATTGGATATCCTCCATTTAACATCCATTGTAATTAATTTTAAATATGTTAATGAAATAAAATTTCTATATAATTTTATTGGAGAATTGAGTGACTCCTTATTTTTCTTGTGGTATTGAATATGTTTGGGAGCAATTCCGTAATCTGAGGATGGGGGGCTTGGTGCCTGGTCCCATTGCGTAAGCAGAATGAAGATGTGGTTTCTAATTAAAAAATATAGTTGTGGGGATCACATACACTACCAATAAAAATAAGATAAAAGAAACCAACTGAGCCACAGCTGAAGCCTGTGCTTCCACAATAACATAACCCTTAAAAGAAATCTACTCAAACAGCATCATTTTATAATAACATATGTTCTATTCAAACGGGACACTAGTAATGATGAGGCTTGGATAAAGTCAAGATATAAAAATACCTCAACTTTATGTCTGCCAGGCTCCATGAAGCATCAATTCATAGTGGTAGTTTTACATCTTTACCACCCTGTGGGAGGAACATAGTTGCTGACCAATCTATAGGCCTTAGTCATGTAAATGGTAACTACCCATTGCTACAACTAAGAAAACCCAAAGTAAGCCCAGTTTCTCATAGCAGTATTCTGATCAGTATATCAGTCTTCAAAAAAAATACAGGAGTGGATCCTGCTGAGAAATTGTTTCAAATATTACAAAGATATGTACATCTAATGTGCTTAGAATCATTTTTTTGTTATTATTGGCTGCCCAATACTGGCCAGAATAATACCAAAGATAATTTGGCACTGACTACACATTCCCCTCTTCCTACAGTCCCATTTACCAAGTAAGTATCACTTTAAAATATCACTGAAAGCAGCATCTTTTAAGTTGTTTGGAACTGCAGGAAAATTCTTTGAGTCCTGTCTGGTGTGCTGGGGCGATGGCCCGGGTGCCCACAGAAAGGGCTCTGAGTGCCGCCTCTGGCACCCATGCCATAGGTCCGCCACCACTGGTATAAGGCCTAAATAATGTAAAAGTATGGAACACAAAAAAAATATGCAAAAGCTAAATATTTCATTTTTCACTGTAGCATTTTAAAGAAATTGCCTTTAGTATAATTGTCATAAAGACACTGCCAGTTACTGCACAGTCACCATGCTCCTGCGAAGCCGGATGGGATGACACCAACGCTTCATCGTGGGAATGCGGCCATCCAATGGTCTGAGGGACAGTTACTGGCCCCCTGGTTTATTTTATATGTATATGATTGTATGATTGTCATATCATGCAATTTATGGTGACAAAAGAACACAGACTGTTATATAAGCAACATGCTGTTTTGGCTATATTTTACTGTGGACAATACATGAACATTAGGACACATAGGTGATTCTTATCATTGAGACAAAACGTAAAACGTCTTGCCCATCTGGGACAAATAAGTTGCAAAGCATGCAAAAAAATGAAAGAATTAAAAAAAAAGGTAGGAAGGTTTTGTGTTTTATATATACCACATCCTGAGAACTAAGGTGTGCCAAGGGAGGTGTACAATGCCTCTCACCACTTGAGACTCCACAAAATAGCCTCAGCTCTGTGAAAGGAAAGTATGGAATTGATTACTATCGTACCAGATAACTGGAGAGTGTCTCATAAAAAGATTTATGAGCTGCCAGATTTGGTGGAGTGGCTGAATATTTCTATGCTATTTTGGCTTTGATTTTTTTTGATGACCTATGATTTAGAAGAAGGCTGTGTAGATGGTTTCCTGCCCAAAATACTTTTGGAAGCTTTATCATGAAAGTCACTTGAGACGTAAGCCTTAACATTTCTCAGAAGGCATTTTTTCAAATAATGCTATGCCCATTGTTAACTGCTTCTGTTAAGAACTATGACATACGTAGATATAAACAGCCCAATATTGTCATAAATCCAGCATTGGATGAAAACTAGTACATACCTACGTACTCATCTATAGTGTATAATAACCAAGCATATGTGACATTTAATTTAAAATTTATTTAGCTTTTTTCCTGTGAAACTTTCGTGAGTGAATACGCATTTACGGTATCTAGGTATCTTGTTAGTTTCTATACACTATTGTAGAATGTAACACGTAGCATAGATGGCATATGCAATTAAACATGTAACCATGCATACATCATAAAAATGTTACTTTAAGGTAGCCAGGAAGAACAGGTAACTTGGTCTATGTTACACCACTTTTATGAAACAGCATAATTGAAACGCGACTCTTCCGGCTGATTGTCACGGGTGGTCCCGCGGCCCATACTGCGGGTCGCGGGCTCACCCGTGCTCCCCGGGGCACGCAGGCGCGGTGCCGGCGCGACTCAACTCTCCCCGCTCCGGAATCGCTGCCAGGTTCCGGCCGCGCGCGTCCCGGCCTCCTAGGGCACGCGCGGCATCTTCAGGAAATTTAAAGGGCCAGTGCACCGCTAATTGGTGCACTGGCTGATCACTTCCCCTTTAAAAACCCTGCACCTTCCTTACACTCTTGCCGGATCTTTGTGCCTCACAGCCTTAGAGAAAGCTCTGTTGCGATTTGCCTGCGTTCCAGTGTCTCCTGCGTTCCTGACTTCCTCCGTGTTCCTGTGTTACCTGAGACCCTCCGTTTTCCCGTGTACCAGTGTTCCTCCGTGTTGCTGTCCTGTGTGCTGTGTTCCCGTACCCTTCTGCTTGGACCTCCTGTTGCTGACCCCGGATCAGACTCTGACGTTGCATCCCTGCCACCTGCCCTGACATTGTGCCTGAACTTTGACCACAAGATTGTCTGCCGTCTCTGTACTTCTACCTTGGCCACCACTGCAGACAAGTCACGCCTGAGGAACGACCTGGTGGTACCACGTCGCAGCTTGTCTAACCCGCCTTGTGGCGGGCTCTGGTGAAAACCGGGTGCCACTTAGACTCCGGTCCCAGGTAGTGGCTTACGACACCGTCTGCAGTGGTCCAGAGGATCCACACCTGCAAGCCTGACACTTATTACAGCACAGAGAAGAAAGAAGAGGAGCTGTAAGGAGCCACGACGAGCATTGGGGACGCGGGAGGGTGAGTATGTAAGTTTATTTTTTTTATTGACTCGTGTATGAGCCGAGGTGAGGTTTTTCAGCATATTTTTAGTGCTGAAAAATTCAGCTTATACACGAGTATATACGATAATTGCAAAGCACATTTAAACATTTAATATTAATATGGTTGTAAGTAATTCAACTAAACCTAAACTGATTGCATTATGACAGAATCCACCAATAGTATATTCTCATATGCCCTTTAATTCAAACTAAAAAATTGTGTTACAATTTATGATCATGTTATCTGCCTACTCGTGCTAATGTAGACATGGGATGCAAGGGCAATAAAAAAAAGATTCTGGTTCTCTCCTTCATACTCCAAAATATTTAGTGGAATGAGTGTAATTTTCTGATTTTATCAATAACACATAAAAAAAGAGATTTACTGTAGATTATACTGTGAACTGTCACAAAACTGCACTATGTTGTCTTTGGTTAATGGCTCAGCGCATGGCTGATTCTTTGTAAACTAAGTACAAATGTAATTAAATAAGATTTTTCGGAAGAAATTGTAAGCTTCTTTCTGAAGTCTTAAAATTTCCTTCAGGCAGGCGGAGTAATATTGCTACATTATTGTGGAAGCAATTTTGCAAAAATGATAACACAGTGATACTAAATTGGTTGTCATTGGTTGTTTTTGTCTTGTCATTCTGATAATATATTCATTCCCTAACTGAAAATTGTGGACCTAAAAAGGCTCTTTTTGAAAAATGGCTGTCATACAGCAGGCATAGCTCTCATTCAATTCTTAGTATATAGGGATGCCTGCATCTGTTTCTGTTCATTTCAATTATTATCTGTTTCATATTCTATTGTTTTAGGTTTCTACCTTCTGCTATGCTTGTTTTCTTTTTATAATAACACTGCAGCCAGCGTAATTGATTCCATCAAATAAACAGTAAGACAGTTATCAAGATAGTTGAACAAATGGCATAATATTCAGTGCTCTACATTAATCGAAACCTACCACCATGGATCTACCTATAAAAGTAGACCCGGTGGTCGGTGCATCAATAGGACGTGAGGATAGCCCATTTAAGGGCTAATCCTCACGTCTCCGCAATCTTTTAATAACTTTTATTTCCGTTGTAGCGGGGTCAGTTTTAATGTGACCAAGTCCAGAGACACAGACAGGCTTGACGGCAGAAATGCGGTTTCCTTGCGGCTTTTATTGGCAGCCAAAACAATGCAGCTTTACAGGCAAGTAAAATAAAACAAAACGGGGAAACAAAAACGGGCTTGTCTGAGCGCTACCTGTACATCAGCAGGTCCCTCTCTAGCAAAGCAGCGCACTCACAGCGGCTAGTGACACACGGCTGGCAAGCCTTCCAGAGCAATGTCTCTCACACAGAGCTCCAGCCCAGTATGCAGCTCTGGGATAAAACCCCTTCTCCCAGCTGCACTTGGTAATTAGGGCTGTGGCAGTCTTGGTAAGTGCCATGTAACCCTTACCCCAGCATGGAAGTAACTGAAAGGATATATAAACCATCTATTACTTTCCAGCCGCTGTCCTACATTACCCTCCCCCTCTGCTCAGACCTGTGGGGGAGCACTTGTGCCCCTAGAGAGTGGAAACGGGACAACGCATCAGCAGTACCTTGCTTAGACCTGGGCGGGTGTTCCACATGAACTTAAGTCCTGCAAGGCTAAAAACCACTGTTACCCTGGCATTTTCCCTTATTCTGAGCCATCCATTTGTAAGGGAGATGATCCGTCACCAACCTGAACGTGTCTCCCTAGGAGGTAATATTAGGGACTCAATGGCCCACTTAAGTTGCAAGACATTCCCTCTCAATGATGGCATAACTTTTTCGCAGAAGACAATTTCCACTCAGATAAACAACAGCATGTCTTCTCAGACTATCGTGAGAGGGACAGCTCCAAGACGACATTAGACGGCATCTGCCACAAATTCTTCTCGAAATTTGGGGCTATCACACACTGGCCTTTTGCACACAACATTTCCTTTAAACTGTTGGAACGCTTGTCTGCTTCTCCATCCCACTTGACCATAGCAGGTTTTGACCTTTGGTATGGTCTGTGAGGGGTGCGCAATTGTGGCAAAGTTTGGCAAAAACCTCTAAATACCGGCCTCTTCCTAAAAAAGCCTTTACCTGCTTTTTTTGAAACAGGTTAAGGCCATTTCTTATAGCCTCAACCTATACATTTGGGGCTTAATGAAACACCTCGCCCAATGTATACCCAAATATCTGGCTTCCTCCAGGGCATGGCCACATTTTTTTGGGTTAGCTGTCAAGCCCGCTCTCACATTGTGTTTAACACCATTTGCGACTTTTTTAAATGCGACTCCCAGTGAGCTAAAAATAACCACATCGTCCAAATATATGCAGACGCATACTCTGTGAGGCTGTAAATAAGGCCATCAATTCTTGAAATGTAGCCGGCGCACCATGCGGCCAAAGGGGAGAATAATATTGGAAAGACCATCAGGCGTGGAAAATGCTGTTTTCTCCTTCGCCGCTTTAGTAAGTGGCACTTGCCAATAGCCTCTGGTCAGATCCAAAGTAGTAATGTATCTTTCTGGGCCTAATCTTTCAATCAATTCGTCTCTCGTGCATCGAGGGTAGGCGTCAATTTTGAAACTCATTTAACTTTCTAAAGTCATTGCAGAACCTAAGACTGCCATCAGGTTTGGGATCAGAACTAGGGGGATCGACCAACCACTGTTGACTTCTCATAACCCCAGAGACAAAATTTTTCCTCACCTTCCTCTGAAAATAGTTGTCTTTTGAGCCTCTGGTACCCATAAGGTCTCAACCTACCTTTTGGCCTGCCCTGTCACTATGTCGTGCCGTATGAATTGGTCCGCCCTGGCAGGTCAGAAAAAGTCTCTTATTTCTCTGTAGAATCCTGACCTCCGTACCTGTAATGCGGACAAGGTCTTGAATGTGGACTGCTGGTAGAGTTCATGCGAGGTGAATCTCTAGGCCAACTTCCAGCAGTCAGCACCTCTCTGTCTTTCCAAGGCTTAAGCAGTTACATGGTAAATTTGGAGTGGCTTGTCTTTTCCTGGTGGAGTACACCCTATAGTACCTCACTTAGTTTTTCACGAACTTAAGGGGCCTTGCCACTTGCAAAAAAATTTGCTCTAACTGTCGGCACAAGCACTAACCACACGGTCACCAGTTGTTGAAGAGACTGATTTTGGGACTTATGATACACCCTCAGCTGGCATCTTGAGCCTGCAACAGGCAACATGTGACTCTTTCACCAGGGCATTAGGGCGGCCATCCTTTCCTGATAATGTCAATCAATGTTCAAGCTAAGGCGTGTGGTGTGCGTAGTTCCCAGGTATCCTTGGCTATATCCAATAGCCCCGGGGTGTCTACATATAACAATTCAAATGGGGAAAAAAACCTGTGGATGCTGTGGCACCTCCCTTATAGAGAACCATTATAGTAGGGCAAAAGGCCCGCGTCCAGTTTTCCCTCTTGTCAATACCTTCTGGAGCACCCCTTTAACGGTTCATTAAACCTTTCAACGACCTGTCCGTATGTGGGTGATTCTACAGACGACGTAATTGGGCAATATTTAGGAGATGACACAGCTCTTTGGTGACCTTGACCTATAAACGAGATCCCTTGGTGGTTAGTATTCTGTTAGGGGACCTCCCCGTCGAGTGAACAGTGGATAGTTCCTTGCCTTTGCTTTATGAAGAGTGGTTTCTGAGAGAGGATGGCCTCGGGATAACTGGTGATAGTCAAGTACGACCAAATATGGCTGTTGCCCCTGGCAGGACTTAGGAAGGCGGCCAACAAATCATGCTATGCGCTCAAAGGTATTTCAATTATGGTAGTGGATCAGCAGACTACGGAAGTGAGTGTGGTCTAGGGGTGTGTATTTGACACTCTGGGCAAAAGACTGGAGAAGTCCTCTATGCCTTATGATGCCGGGCCAAAGAACGTCCGCTCTATACGTTCCCTCGGCTTTTACTCCCCCAGGTGCCCACCCAGTACATGTGAAGGACCCAGCTCCAATAGCAGAGTATGTGGGACGGGTACCACAGTGCACGATCTGCTACAAACAACTCAGAGTCGCGTTTCTGTAACTCTATACAGCAACACCATATATTACCATAAAATGTGGTATTACACCAAAACTCTTACTGGTTCTTGGGAATACACCATTGATCACCTTTACATTCTTCCAGCATACGGTCTAGGTTGGGGTCCCTCAAACTGATCTGTACCAAAGTTCCCTTTGCAATTGTTAGGGCAGAAACAGTCTCAGGACAAAGTTTCCTCTGAGTCTCCCAGCGAGGGACCTCTAAAGGAAAGTTCTCCATTTCCCTGGGCTCTGTAACCGTGTTTGAAGTTTACACAGATTTTCACATTTTGATTTGACCTACACACCTTAGCTGCTTATTTTCCCACAGGCTTCCCAAAACAGAGGAAAAGGAAAATCACACCCCAGTATGATTGTTGCATCAAAGTCTTACCACGCCACTTCATGCCTCACTGACCCACAGGAGAGTCCAGTTCACCAAGGCTGTTGGGATAGTCTTTTGAAATCACCATGTATACACCCCACTCCATCCAGAGGGTCTGTTGAACTTGGTCAGGGTCGACCAGGATGGCATGCATGCGCAACAAAGTCCACTAGACTTCCCGAGTCCAGCAGGGCCATCACATGACGCCCTCCAATCTTGACTGGCACCAATTGGCCGGTTCACGTACAATGTCGTTTTGGGCGCATAAGAGGGCCTGCACAATAAGACCTGCGTGCCCAAATCGCAGTGCCATGAGGTCAGTTAGTTCGAAAAAATGTTGCAGCAACATGTCCAAACCACCGCAACGCCCGTAAACTATGTGCGGAGCACAGGCACCGGGTGTCCCTCCGGAGGATTGATAGTCGTTGGCTTGGCCCTTGAGGGGACACACACCCTCTTTAGCAGAACAGTCTATCCTCTTTACAATAGAATACAGTTTTACCACTGGATAGTTATTTTTTTCCCAGTGTTTGCACAATTTTTTTTCCCCCATTGCCAGGTACTATTCGGTAGCTGTGAAACATACTCAAGCTGCAGAAACCAAATAATTCAATGCTTTTAGATTCGTAGATCCAAGGCCGCCGCTGCGATCCTCATGGTAAGGATAAGAACGATCAGAGAGACCACACGGTCCACGAATCTGCGGTTCTGGGGAGAGGCTTCCGGCTGCAACCACTTGTGTGAAGTATTGTAGAGGTATAATCTGAGACCGTGCAGGCTTTTCAGGATCAATGTCCAGTTGTAGAAACACTGGGCTGGACAGCCAAGGGTTAACCCCTAGGCCTAGCCAGGATTTCCCCTTTCGCAGCTTTGCATAAACTTTGGCATCCGGCAACCGCAGCGTCAAAGTAGGCTTTGGGGTTCTCCTGACAAAAAGGGGCCACACATCCGCACCACTGGTCCTGGGGTAGACTCGGCTCTCTTTTTTCTTACGCGCAATTCTTGGCAAAGGTACCCAGATCCGCCTAATGTAATCTTCCGGAGTCATCTTCTAGAGTCTTTTGCACCAAATGGCGTGGCATAGACTGCAATGCGGAGACTGTTCACTTGTGTCCTCAGCCAAGACGCTGCTGGAGGGGACTGGTTCAGCTGCTGTTGCTCTCTCACCGAGGTCTGGTGCTCTTTACAGCTTCCTCAATGCACTTGTCGATGCAGAGGTTGTTGTTGGAGGTTGATGTTGGACTGCACCAGATAATTTTAGTAAGACTCCTCCCATGTTTAGTCGGGCCATTGTCGGTGGCATATGAGCACTTTAAACGAGTACTGTCTCTTTTAAGAAACTGCCCGCATCCTCCACCAAGATGTAGCGGTTCGGTTTTAATGACCAAGTCCAGAGACACAGACATGCTTGATGGGCAGATAATGCGGTTTCCTTGGGTTTTATTGGCAGCCAAAACAATGGCAGGACTTTACAGGCAAGTAAAATAAAACAAAGCGGGGGAAGGGAGGAAACAAAACATTGAGAGTACGCAACTGAGCGTTTGCTACACTGATACATCAGCATTGGTGTTCCCTCTCTAGCAACGCAGGCACTCACAGGCGAGCTAGTGACAGTACGGCTGGAAGCCTTCCAGTAGCAACGTCTTCACACAGAGCTCCAGCCCCAGTATGCAGCTCTGGGATAATATAAAACCTTCTCCCAGCTTGCAATTGGTATTAGGGCTGTGCAGTCTCTGGTCAGTGCATTAACCCTTTACTCCAGGTATGGAAGTAACCTGAAAGGAATATATACACCATCTATTAACTTTCCAGCCGCTGTCCTACACCGTAATATGCAGATTTTCTAAAGAGGCTACTGGGGAGTTGAGTAGCCAGGGCTGAGGCTACATGGTGTGGCTACTCCATGCCCCAGTAGGCATCTGCACATGCGTAGAACAGCAGGATTTGGATCATCTTACACTTATTTAACTATTGCCTTTCCGGGCTACTGCTATTCGCAACTACCAGCCTGCCTATACGTTGGCAGGGGTGTTGCAAATGTCTTGTATAGTGGGTATGTTTCACCTCGATCATCAGAGGCCATACCATTTTTGATCCTGCTGGCTTTATAGGCAGCTGATTGACATTGCATGCTGTTATTCAATCTATTATCTACTAGTTCACACAGGTCCTTCTTAACAAGGGATTCTCCGGGATTTACTCCCCCAAGGACATATGTTGCACGTGGATTATTAGTCCCCAGATGCATAACCTCAATGTGTCCAAGTTACCCTGCAGCCTATGAACATCCTCCATAGACTGTATCACACTACACAGCTTGGTGTCATCTGCAAAAATAAACACAGTGCTATTAATTCCTACCTCTATATCATTGATATGAAAGTTAAATAATTCCCCAGAACCTTGCAAACCTCCATTTATAACTTGTGACTATTCTGTGTAGGAATTGTTGACCAACACCCTCTTTATACGATCCTTCAGCCATTTTTGTATCCAATTGTAAACGATTACTGCCAAGCCAATAGACCTTATTTTACCCATTAGGCATCTATAAGGTAGAGTTTTGAATTCAAAATCTAACAACACAATATCCACAGCAGCTCCTCTGTCAGGCATCTGCTTAAAGGGGTATTATCGTCTTGGCATTCACATTCAGTTTCATTAATCTTCCATATTAAATTTAATATACCTGTGTGAAGATAATTTCTCACAAATGTAGTCATATGGTCCCTTAGAAACAAGACTGTGTCCTTGGGTACGGCCACCTATGCTGGAGGGATTGCACAAAGAAACAAAAGGTTTTTGTATATGAAATGTCCGGGAGTTACTGCATGTCCTATAGCACTCTTGTGGTAATGATTGCTGAATCCGGGTGGTCAGACAAGCCTCAATGTTAAGCCATCCACAATGGGCTGCAGTTCTGGCCAGGGCTGCTACTTTTGGGCACAAATGTGCGGGTGTTGTATCATGCAGGAACTCTCTGGTTTTCTTAGGGTACAACATGGATTACATTGTATGAGATAATTATCTTAGCATAAGCAGGAATCATTATTTTTATACTATCCAATAGCACATTGTAATAAAATGGGTTAAAATCAGCCGTCCTATATTACTACTGCCATACTGTTAGGATGGGCAGTATATGGTGTGATCAGGGATGCGAGCGGACAACCTAGGGTGAAATAATAGGTTATAAATAGAAAACGTTTCAAAAAAAAGCTAAAAACAAAATTATACTGAACAAAAACCTCTCCTAAAATTTCAAAATCACCCATAATGCACACAACCTCCACACAACACCAACACCGCAACAGGACAACACATCAAAACACACCCCCAGCAAGCATCACCTATGCTATCACTCCCCCTCCACAATTCATCAATACGCCGCCCTCCCGCTGTTCCCTAGAACTGTAGCATAAATGCGGTAAATAAACAGCTTAAAAATCATAAACATCACTCAGGTATGTACCACCGTGTCGCGAAATGGCCCGATCTAGCAAAATAATGATGAACGGTTTTTCAATGGCGTTTTAAAAAAACAGCCCTTAACGGAAAAAAATAGCATCCCAAAGTCGACACAATGGCATCTTTTTTCTTTTTGCGCTATTTTGAAAAATATATATCAAAAGATTCTAATAAAAACAGTCGATTACAAAAGGTCGTTTACGGTACAGGGGCGACGGCTGGTGTCCTAAAAAATTCATATCATTATGGAATAATATTTTTAAGAATTTCGCAAAAATAAATAACACCGCCCCACACATGCTCTACGCTCGCTCCGATACAACCAAGTATAAAAAAGTTTCCTTATCTCGCAGAAGTTGGCAAAACTGCAATTAACAAAAAGTGTAATTTTCAATTAGGTTTGTCCATTTTGTAAATGTATGAAAATCATTAAAAACAGCTATTACACATTCCTGCTTTATCCTCTCCCTCTTCGGCCCCCACCCGAAACGGGCTGGCACTCAAGATCGCGTCTACACACCGGCCCCACAAGAAATAAAAGTATGCCATGTCTATTTGTGATTTAAGGTATAGAATATTGGAGACTACTCCTCTTTACTCTTGCTTCCCTCCTGAATATGATCATTAACTTTCAATAATTAGTATGCTCAGTACGCACAAATATTATCACACTCAATAAAAAGGTTCGGAGTACATACGTTATGCTCGAGACGAACTGGTTGCACTATCTAGTCCCTCCTATGTCCGCGAACTCTATTAAGTCAACGACGACAAATGTGTCGTCTCGAATACCAATAAACGGCAACCCCCATTGAAGTCAATGGGAGATCGAGCATTTTTTCCAAGGGGAGCCAAGGGCTCTGCACAGGGTGGAAGGGCTTGGCGCAAAACACCTGCCGTGGAAGCGCTCAGTAAAAGGATGGAGACACACACCACCGGAATGGAGTCGAGGAAACAAGCGGGGGCAGCATGCATGGATGCCTCTGATTCGCTGCCATATATTATCGCAAACCATTATTCACTTATGGGCACTAGGCATGCTCATGACAGTAGTGACATAATTGAAGTGGATCTCATCTTAAAAATCCAATAATATGACGACCTCAGACACTAATAAGGGGACGGCATGCTAGCAGGTCAAATGTAGTCGCTAGATGCTATAGAAGTGTCTGGGCTCGATACCTCTTACATGGACTCTCAGGCTCGTAACATGGTGGCATAAGAGATACCGAAAGAGAGGTGAGCAAGTTAAAGTGCGGTCGGCGTCAATAATAGTCGTGTACATGATAAAAGTTGCCAAGTATATTTGTGGCTTACACAGTGGGAAGGGGTGGTCGACAAATGTTTAACATGGAAGAGGGCTCGTATGAAAACCAATCGCCTATAAATTCTGGTCTGGCCTGGACTAAACAAACAGCTCTTTTGATAGGGGGATAACGGCATGTATAGGAGGTCTTAGTGTAACTTAGCTAGTAGATAAGGTGCTGCTCTATGTTAAAACTACTGTTAGTTGGGATCTGGCAATGGAGCTGCGCTCGCGCTGCTAGGCCGAGAAGCTTTTCGCCAATCCATCTGAGCCCTTTCTAATAGAGCTTATACTCCCCCAGACAGCAATTCTCAGAACCTTCTCCTGTATAGGATAAGATATGCTTCAATGTGTAGTAGCTAATCTCTTATAAGTTTAGGATAACTGGCGTGTGTGAGTTGGGATGTAAATCAGTTACATGCGGGGCCAAGCAAGCGCCTGAAAACTGAATATCCCTAAATGGTAAAAGTTTGCAAGTAATATTTTGGTCGGTTAGGCACAGTGCAGGGTGGCGGACAAAGTTATCAACTTTGTAATGTGGAAATGTATGCCGGGCGATGTAATAGCTGGCTTGGGGCGGTGTGTTACCTTTTATGACAATGACTGGCTAAGGCTCGCAGTTTCAGCAAAGCGCCCGAGCCTGCTGTTCGCCTTAGCGACGAGGCACTCGCTGCTGTGCATAGAGCTACTAGAACTGGACTGGCGGCCGTGGTCACATGCGCTCACGGATGGTATTCTCGGGAGGATGAGGATGTCGGAGGTAGGGTGGGAGAGTTATAGTGTAGGCGCCTTGAGACCTGGACGTCGGAGGTTAGGCAGCCCGCAATTCTGCTGCGTCGGGCAGATATATGACGCAGTCCGCAGGGTCCATACGTTCGGATCCAGCCGCCATGCACCAAGTAATGCTGTAGTAGCGTATCTTATAAGTTTGGGATATGGCGGGTAGTAGGGGTAAATGTAAACAGTAATGCGGCGAAAGTCGTGGCGATGTGGGCGCATGGAGTCTGGCGTTCCCGCTGCCAGCGGCTTATCCGTCGCAATCCAAGCCCCTGTCTGCTAGCGGGGTTCTACTCTCTCAGACATCACTTCTAATAACCTTGATCTGTATAAGGATCAAGTTTAGAGTGCGTTCTTTAACTTTAGATAGCCTGCCGGGTGAGGGGTAATAGTACCAGTTGGGCGTCAGAAGCGCTGATATAATATCCCTTAAATGGTAAAAAGTTTGGCCAGTATATGTTTGTGGATAACACAGGCATGGTGGCGACAAAGTTAACAACTTTGATGGGGACTATCGGCATGAAAACAACGCATATTTCTCTGCCTAGACACGTCCGCTCGTTGATGTAAAGGGGACGATGTAGGAGGCCGCTATATGGACGATCTTTTGGAGTAGCAATGGAGAGCAACGTGTGGAGCTGCTATGGGACAATTTAATTTTGGATAGTGGCCTGTATGTGGTCAGTCCGTCATAACACTTTTTCAAACGCAGAGAGTCAGTGGGTGGTCGCCTTCCAGAAAATGGGATAGTATTGAGTGCCATGTATGTGCTAGTCCAAAAATGTTTCTAACCAGATGAGCAGGTAGCTGCCTCTCCATTGGTAAATGGAATAGATTGAGTGCGCTGTCTGTGGGGGCAGTCCCAAAAATTCTTACAAACAAGAGGTACAGGTAGGTGGCGCCCTCCCTCATTAAAATGGAGATAGATTGATGATGCCTGTATGTGGGCAGTGTCCAAAACATGTATTCCAAACGGCAGAGGAGGGCAGGTGAGGATGCCCTCCTGAGTAAAATGGTAATAGTATTGAGTGCCTTATGTGGGGCAGTCCCGTAAAAATTGTTTTCAAAGCGGCAGAGGAGCATGTAGAGTGCTGCTGCAGTAAAATGGAAATAGAGTGAGTGCCTGTATTCGTGGCAGTCCCAAAAATGTTTCAAACAGTAGGAGGTCAGGTAGGTGGCCCATCATCATGTGCAGTAAAAATGGAATAGGATTGAAGTGGCCTTTCATGAGTACTTTGCAGTCCCGCAAAATTGTTCAGAACCACGATGAGCAGGTAGGTGGCTCCTGGCATGTATAAATGGAATAGTATTGATGTGCCCTTGTATCTGTGGCAAGTCCCAAAAATGTTGCAAACCAGAGTGATGCTATGGGTAATGTGCGCCTCCAGTCAAATGGAATAGATATTGAGTTGCCTGTATGTGCAGTCCCAAAAATTTTCTTTAGAAAACAGAGGACCGGGTCGGTGGTTCTGCCTCCAGAAATGAATTGAATAGGATATTTGAGTGGCCTGTATGTGGCATGGGCTCACTAAATGAATATCGTGTTCAGAAACCATAGACGGGGGGCGTGGGTCGGTGGCCGGCTCGGGCCTCCACGAAAAATTAAATGCATGAAACTATAGCAAGATCCATTGGTTGCGGCCCTGCTGTGTCACAAAGAATAGCCATTTTCGCTCTGCTTTAACTGTACAAAGAGTGGCCAGGAGATAGGGTTAGGCAATAATGTTGAGGAGACGGGAGAGGAGTGTGAATATTATTTCAGGTTGTAAGCTCCTTTCACCTGTTAGATTTGGAATTCTGTGAGAATCCAGCCTTGTATTGCCCTTTTATCTAATACAAAGCGTCGAGCCTGTCAGCGCTGTCAGTCCGCCATGGGGGCGATTGTATGCGCTTAATCGGTGATTACTGCCACTTCCGTCTGCAGCTCGAAACGCGCGCTGCTCACGGACACCATGACGCTATGCGGGTCATAGTAGCTGTAGGCAAGAACCTCTGCAATGCCTTTATTCAGCGCCGAGTGCTAGTCCCACATGTCCAGCCTTTGAAACTCGACAGTAGTTGTAGGAGTCTACGTGTGATCATTTTTAGGACGATGGGTATGGTTCATGCTACGTACTCCTCTCAGTGTCACGGGCATCTTTCTGTAAAGATCGATCCCCTACTCTGCGCGAAGACTTCTGGGAGCGAAGGTGGACAGTGTCTTGCTGGGGTGACATAAAGCTGGCAAAAGCCTTGTAAAGGTCGTACGGCTCTTGCGCAGTTCTTGGAGCAAGCTGCTGCTCAGCAGCGCTACACTCTGCCCTCGCTTACTCTATGGTCCCTCCAGATCAAACTTACGTGCACTTCTGCCTGCTAGGCGGCTCTTCATATTATGGGAATATCTGTTCAAGTCTTGTGCACCAGGGGCGCTGCTGGTATTCCGTGGCGATTCTCTCTCACAGCTCCTTTCCTGCTCCAGGGATGAGAGTGGGAAGTATTTTTCTTAGTACGGGCCGTGGGGTCCGTAGGTAGAGTGAAACAACCCAGGAATCGGTGCTAGGTAATAAATTGTCTTTTCGTTGAACGCGAGGGTCACGGGTATAGGCAGCGCTAGCATGAATCTGCTCTGCATTGCGGGGCCTATAGTAGCTCAACGCTAAGAATTGGCTACGTTCTTCCTGCTCACTTGGCGCTAGACTGTCTCATTGTTTCCTCCTCCTCCAACTCCTGCTGCAACCCTTGCTCTCTTCGCCTTCACATACACGCTGAACAGTGAAGGAACTGCAACAATGGTCCCTCCTGCATCTATGTGTCTCGCCAACATTATCTCCTCCTCTTCTTGCTGCCGTGCTTCAATCTGCTCCTGCCACACTGTCCTCACCGATATTGCGCTGAGAACACAGGTACCTCAGGTGCATTTGGCTTATCGACAGACAATGGGATTTATATTCTTCCCCGTCTGCCCCCCCCTGTGACTAGCGGCAAAGGTCTTCCCGAGATTTTTTTTCATAGTAAATGATAACTTCATGCTGACCCGTCAAAGAGTAGTTCTTTTACTGCACAGGCCAAGCGAACGTCGGGGTATGTCGTGACGAGGGGTCTGATGATTGGGCGGCATATCCCGCCACTGACATGCATGAAGCATCTGCTATGTTTTTGACATCCCTCAAGTTTACTCAGCAGGCTCCCGCACTGACAGATATGTCAGACGATCCACGTCGCAGCTCCACAGACGATGTGTAGCAACCTTGAGGAACTGACTTGAGCACCTGACTATGACCAGTTGCTGGTGGAAGTTGACATCTGGCAGTCTAGCAAAATCGCTCTGCGCTGTGCGTTGGTTAAACTCTGATTAACGATGGTCAGTGTTGAATTCCACATTTCGTGGGGCACGTCGGCATCAACAGTCGGTGAGCGGGGCTAGTTGGAGGCTGCGCTAGCGCTAGCCGCGTAGAGAAACTGTGTCTAGGCCTCTGGGCTGCACAACTTTGTATTTCTCTCAAAATGAATGCCGACTAGATGCATGCGCGCACCGCTTCGTGAGGGCTGAAATCGAGCACAGATTGCGGGTATGTCTTTGAGGTAAGCGTGCTGCAGCTAATAGGCTACGAAGTGATGTAAGCGGGACGTACACTGGCCTATGGCATGGCTACCATGTGTGCAGTGTCTGCCGGGTTGCACGAGCCGGCCACCTGCGGACCCAAGGTCTAGGTCAACCGGCGCCGTTTCGAGTCATATACATACTTCAGCTAACCATTTTCTGACTGCGGTCCGGCTCTATCGAGGTATTGCAACGTGTGTGGCCCAGATCATGTCCTTTGACTGACTAGAATCTCTGGTCGGTCTCGTGTGAATTGGCCTCTGTATCAAATATTACAGCACTCTTGGGCGGTGGTTGCTACTCCTTTGTCGCTGCTCCAGGCTCAGGCAGTCCTGATTTGAAGGCACATCTTAACATACCGCATGCTTGATCTTTAGCGACGGGGCACGCTGGCTCAATGTGTGCCTGAGAGTCTACTAGCGAACCTGATGGCGCGCGTGGGGCCGCATGGCTGTTTAGTTGTTGCGGAGAGTCTGATTTGGTTATGAGTATTTATTTTTCTGTTGCGTCTTCCTCTTTATTCCTTCCCGTACCTTTTCCTCTCTGCCACTGTTTCCTGTCTTTCATTCTACAATTTTCATACGGCGCACCTCGCATGCTGCTGGTTCCGTAACATGAGAACAAGTCCTCGTGCGTTCTAACAGGGCTTGCTAGTATATAGACAGCAGCCCGTAGGCCCCAGAGTTCACGACTTCTCGGTTCAGTCCCTGTTGCTAAAAGCCGCCAAAAGAAAGAAAAGGAAAAGAGTCCCCAGAGCAGTACCGCGAAGTGGGTGCAAGGCCAGCCGTAAAGTTCCCACTTGGACCCTTCATGTGGGTCGCTCGACTCTATAGATATGTAAAATCCTCATGAATAGATGGGCATACCTGCCGGTTTCCGAAGTAATAAAGAGAGGGTGAGTCTTTATTGCATCGTGCAACGTTTCATGGTGAGCACAGATTACGTCCGTGGGTCAGCATAAAGTGTACAACAAGCACCTATCCCCAGTTGTTTAATTACCCAAGCTCCGTTTCTTTATTTTTCACTACTCCATCATGGCTGTTGTAATGCATTAAATGCAAATGCACCGTGACGCAACGCACCCCTTCGATACCCACCTTCATTTTCATACCGCACAAATCACCATGTCCCGTAATATATGGTACAATCGGTTGCGCTAGATTTCCTGTGTCAGTTTTTAAAGGTCATAAAAACAGCGGCGTTTGAGGTGACGTCAGGCAGGGCACGGAATGCTTTGTAATTTGGGTTTGTCTGATCCCACGTTTTTGTAGCTGGTTCCAAAGTCTGCATGAAGCTCCTCGGGAGACGCGACACAATCAGATTTGGTTAATGAGTAGTGTGGCTGGCTGGACCGAAATGACTGAAACCCGGCGAATGACGTCATAACGGGGGGTTAGACCGATGAATTGCCTAGCCGACCATAAGCAGTTCGAAAGCACGATTGTCCTCTGTGGAAGACAGTCGGGTTCAGTCAAATAACAACTCACACTCTAAAGGCATACCAGAATCTTAATCTATGGCGCAATATGAAAAAGGCAGAAGCAGATGCCACAATGTGAAACTACACACAAGTCACAGTAAATAGGCGATGGTGGGGCTATCTCTTGCTTGTCTAGGCTTATCCTTGAGCTCCATGTCGTAAGCATGCTGGAGCTGATAGTGTCCAGGAGTAGCCACATTAAAACGATCGCATTAGCTTGCGGCGTGAGACTCTTGTGGTAATGATTGCTGAATCCGGGTGGTCAGACAAGCCTCAATGGCGCAGGTCTGGCCACTGCTGCCAAAATGTGCGGTGGTGGTATCTGAGGAAGCTCTCTGGTTTCTTAGGGACAACATGATTACATTTATGAGTAATTATCTTTACACAGGAACATTTTTTTAATAACATCCAATAGCACATTGTAATAAATGAGGAAAATCCCCATATACTGCCATACTGTAGTATGGCAGTATATGGTAGGATCGATCAGACAACCTAGGGTGAAAAATAGTATAAATAAAAATTAAAAAAAGTAAAAAAAAAAATTATATTATTATCTGTAGTATATTTCAAAGCTAGTCAAAACAATTTGTTATTACATTAAAATTAGAGATGAGCGAACACTAAAATGCTCGGGTACTCGTTATTCGAGACGAACTTTTCCCGATGCTCGAGTGCTCGTCTCGAATAACGAACCCCATTGAAGTCAATGGGAGACTCGAGCATTTTTCAAGGGGACCAAGGCTCTGCACAGGGAAGCTTGGCCAAACACCTGGGAACCTCAGAAAAGGATGGAAACACCACGGAAATGGACAGGAAACAGCAGGGGCAGCATGCATGGATGCCTCTGAGGCTGCCTAATCGCACCATTATGCCAAAATTATGGGCAACAGCATGGCCATGACAGAGTGACAGAATGAAGCTAGATAGCATCTAAAACATCCAATAATTGACCCTGACACTATAGGGGACGGCATGCAGAGGCAGCGGCAGCAGGCTAGAGAGTGTCATGGCGACATACCCTAAATGGACTCAGGCTTCAAACCAATGGGTGGCAGAGAGGAACCAAAGGAGGTGAGCAAGAAGCGCTCAAATAATATCGCTACATGATAAAAGTTTCATTTTTCAAACCAGAGGAGCAGGTAGGTGGCCCTCCAGTAAAATGGGATAGATTGAGTGCCTGTATGTGGCAGTCCCAAAAATGTTTCAAACCAGAGGAGCAGGTAGGTGGCCCTCCAGTAAAATGGAATAGATTGAGTGCCTGTATGTGGCAGTCCCAAAAATTCTTCAAACCAGAGGAGCAGGTAGGTGGCCCTCCAGTAAAATGGAATAGATTGAGTGCCTGTATGTGGCAGTCCCAAAAATGTTTCAAACCAGAGGAGCAGGTAGGTGGCCCTCTTCTTTTTTTTTTTTTTTGTGTTTTTTTGTGTTTTTTTTTTTTTTTTGTGTTTTTTGTTTTTTTTTTAGTTTTTAAAACCAAACAATCCTATCCTATTGCTATGGCTATTTTCTAGCCAAGTATCAAAGCACCACGTCATGCTGGGTGGAGTGCAGAGTCTCCTGGCTTGTGATTGGCTCTGTTTCTGGCCGCCAAAAAGCAAAACGGCGGGAGCTGCCATTTTCTCGAGCGGGCGAAGTATTCGTCCGAGTAACGAGCAGTTTCGAGTACCCTAATGCTCAACCGAGCATCAAGCTCGGACGAGCATGTTCGCTCATCTCTATTTATAAACTCTCGGTTACTTTCACCTTTGTAATTGGGCTGTGTAGTAGACGGTGCACATTACTAAGGGCTTAGTGTTAACTTGTAATAAGGCTAACACTAACACCCTAGCCATTACCCGGGTACAAACCACCAGGGGTACTGGGGCGGTCGCAGGCCGATATTATTAGACTGTGAAAGCCCAAAAACCATAGGCCCTCACACCACATTAATGTCAGGTTATTGCTTGTCACAGATTGGGAATGGAGGCTACTGGAGAGTAGCCAGACGTGCTATCAGCACATTGTAATGAATGAGGAGTAAAATCCCCATATACTGCCATATTGCGGTATGGCAGTATATGGTAGGATCGATCAGACAACCTAGGGTTAAAGTACCCTAGGGAGTCTGAAAAGTAGTAGAAGTAAAAAAAAGTTTAAAAAAAAAAATTATAATAAAAAAAACTAAAAATTCAAATCACCCCCCTTTCTTTAGAACTGATATTAATATTAATAAACAGTAAAAATCATAAACACATTAGGTATCACCGCTTCCGAAAATGTCAGATCTATCAAAATATAACAACGGGGTTTCACTGCGTTTAACCCCGTAACGGAAAATAGCGTCCAAAGTCAAAAATGACATTTTTTTTGCCATTTTGGAAAATATTAAAAAATTAATAAAAAGTGATCAAAAGGTCGCACAGTCCTAAAAATGATA